>JARHVA010005166.1:10000-437500 GCA_037957365.1 Torreya grandis | reverse complement strand
ACTTCCTCTCAAGATTTGATCTAATGGCTTCTGTTAAAAGACAAATACAAGTTTATTGAAACGGGATTACCTTCCATTTTACGTATCAAAGGGTTGATACTTGATGTTAGGCTACATAAGGTGGGATTAAAACATCCACATGCATGGTGGAAGGACTTGATATGGATTTGTGATAGTTATTTCATAATTTACTAGGTCGTAGTCTCATTTATCGAATCATGATCCCATTCTATTCTCCTCTGGACAAACTAAATACGCATTGTAATTTAAGTTCTTCACCTAGGACTTGGATCTAATATGGAATGCTAAAATTAAGCCTAAGTTTGCATATTATCTTTGGTGTTTGGTTTGTCAAGGCCTCTTGGGGATCACCTCTTGCACATTATAATTGCTCAACCCAGATGTCCAGCCTAATCTAGACTTGAGTCCTTCAAAAATATCTTTTGGATGTGTCAAAGTGCTCAATATATTTGGAAATGGATCTAAACCTTTGCACCCAGAACCCTTATCTTGTCACATGGTATTTTTTAAGTATAAATCTTAGTGGTTGACATACATTGCTTTTATATGGAAGTTCTTCATAGCTATAATTTCATTTCAGTTATGGAAATCTATAAATTCAGTTATTTTTAACAATGAAGAACCATCTTCAAAGTTTCTTGTTAATGAAAAGGTGATTTTTATATTTTTTGGATCTTATGCACTTCAAAGCTTAGTCTAACAAGGTGGTGATTGTGTTTCAACACTTGTAGGAGTTGCTCAACCACTAGGGTAGTTCTCCCTACAGTATGAGTTGCATCCCTCTGTACCAATCACATCATGTCTCCCCTCCTTCGGTGCCTAGGCATAGGTGGATTCACTCTTGAAATTGCATATAATTCACTCCTCCTCCTTGTTTTCCATCTCCACCACATGGGAAGTCTGCCATTGGCTAATTGAAATGGAGCTCACATAGGTAAGGGGTCCAATTGGTAGTTATGTTCACTTCCCTTTCGATTGGGCCATCATTATTTGATTTGGTCCTTCGTGAAATCAATAAAGATGGTTGGGTGGTGCCCAATCCTCCTTTAGTTCAGCCTTTTAATTTTAAAACCCAACCTCCCAAGGATGATTTGACTTCACCACCTTCTAGGGATATAGCTTGCTTAACGATATGTAGTATTTTTGTTCTTTGTTATAATCTTTTAGACTCTAGGTTACTATATATAGTCAATGGTTTATTATTTTGAATCAAATTTTATTACTGGAGTGGAGTTTGGGTTGTGCACACTATTGACCACTTTATAGCTATAACTATATTTGTGTGATTATTATAATTTGATTAATAATAATTATATCAACGTATTTCAATAGTAAAAATAAATCATAAAAACTTAAAGATGATCAAGTAAACCTTTTTAAGAACTATTAATAATGTAAATACATTTGTAATGTTATGCTTGTTATTTTTATTTCTTAAGTTTTATAGTTTAAATTATTATTATAATTGTCATCTTTTTTAATAAAAAATGGTGCAAGTAATTTAAAAGAATAATGATTCAATGATTGTACTCTCTATTATAACCTTGGTGTAATGAGAAAATTGCAGGTATCATAATCTTAAAGTTTGAGTTATTTATACCAATCAACCATTTTATTGATATAACCATATTTATATGATTATCACAATTTAATTAATAATAATAATAACATGTTTCAATAATAAAAATAAATGATAAAACTTGAAAATAATCAAATAAATCTTTTTTAAAATATAAATACATTTATAATATTATACTTATTATTTTTATTTATTTATTTTTAAGTTTTAAATTATTATTATTCTTCTCAACTTTTTTAATTAAAAAAAAGTGCAAATAATTTTAAAGAATAATAATTCGATGCTTTTACTCCCATCAAACCTTGTGTAAGAAAAGTTTAAGTATCATAACCTCACTTTTATTATTTATCAGCTTATTATTTGTCCAACTCATATCCATGTAAATTTTTTAGGTTTTACTCGCACCTAAAATTTTGTAAATTTTTTTGCTAGTTGTCTTTCTTGCATGTGCTTCCTCCCAAAATTTTCTCTCCATTTTTTATTCCATGCACAATTTTTTAGCCCCTACAACTCTGTAGTAGAGATATAAAAAATTACATGGGACCTAAAATAAATTTAAGCCCCTATAATTCTTAATAGCCCCTGATAAAAAATGTTTACCAACCCCTTGCATGCAACCCCCTACATGGAATTGGGATCTTATCCAATGGGAAAAGTTTAGGTAGCTTATCCATTCAATAAGAAATCAAAAACCTCAAAAAGTCTTATCCATTGAATAAGAAATCAAAAAGTTCAAAAAGTAATGGAATAAGTATTGTTTAAAATATAATTTTGTGAAATGTGACATAATATTTTGGATTAAATTTTTATCTTTAATATTGGAGTTATTCTATGATTAATTTTGATCTCATGTAGATATTAATAATATTTGTTACCCTGTTTGAAATTTTTAATTGATATATAATAATTATTATTATTTTAAGTTTGTTATTTTATTTTTTTTTGGAAAGAATGTTTTAATCAATTTTTAATTTTTTAGTTATTAGTTAAAAATATAATTTTTTTAAGAGCTAATAAGAATAAAGTGTTAATCAAAAATTTAAATAATTATATTTGAAGAAAAAATTACTTTAAAGTGGTATTATGATAGTATATAATTAGGTCATATCGAATGTTAGACTTGTGGTGGTGATTAATTTAGATTGAAAGTGAAATTGTAAATGACAATTTTCTTTTATAGATTTCATAAAGTGTATTGACTTAGTACTTACAAAGCTGACAAAGTTGATATTAATGAGAGCACACTACAAATTAATATTGGGCTCTTGTGTTGTGTTTGGACAAGATCGATGATCATTCGCAAGATATTTGAATGCTTCGAAAAAACTTATTTGAATTGTTTTGAATTTCAATTGAATTATGTTAAGTCATTTTACAAATAAATATGCCTCATAAAATATGGGGTTTCAATGTGTTGGGTGAACATTTTGTCACCAGCTAACTGATGGGCAAAATAGGTGATTTCAACCACATCATAGGGAGATTGGTTGGCCAAATGTGCAGGTTTACCACATCAAAAGGGGACAAATCTCTCCTCTCATCAAGGGGAGGTTCCCTATAAAATATGAGGCGCTATATACTATATATATGCTGAAAATAACACTCAGGGTAGGATAACACCATCCATCTCTCTTTTTTCAGAGATGATGTTCACAGACAAAGGAGAAATCCTAGATGATTGTTGGAGGTACTTCTCTTTTTTTAGAAGTAATACACAGTCAACAGCCAGATTCATTTTTGGGTAGTAAAAGTAACTAGAACAGGGTGCAATAACTAGTAGAATGAGGTGTAGCACAAAGTCTCTCTCTCAACTACCAAAGAGTGAAATACGAAGGACAATGAGGGCACAAAGTCATCCGAAGGTCCTTTACATAGAAATAGAAAATAAACACACTAAAGACAATTATGGCAGCACAAAGTCTCTCCACAGTCGGCTTCATGACACCTTCCTAGTTACTTCCACTAGTCCTGATTATTTAATTAAATGGAGAATAATGCATTTAGGAAACAGACATAAGAACAATTTCCTCAACAACACAAGCTATTCTAACATAAATTCTAAAAGGTCACTTACTTTCTCATTCATATAACAAAATATGATTAAAAATATGAGCTCAAATTCTCAAGAAATGCCTTTCAATTTGGGCAGAGTTTTGCTTCTGATAACAAAAAGATCTCCCTTGCATAAAATAAGATATTACCATATATAGTAGCCAAGAAAGGCTCGGTGTTTTGTTTCATGGAATGGCCCATGTTGCATTCAATGCCTTGAATGCATTTTCAGTTCAATCAAAGAGGCCATGCTAGAACATGGCTTCTGCCTTAACTGTGGTGTGTCAATTCATCTCAAATATCTTCTCTTCAGCATGGGTTGTTTGATCTTTCTCCCAATAGGTACGCAGTTGTCCCCTCGCTTTCCTATCAAGGAAGAAAAATAGGTTGTGCCTTTTAATGCTTATGAGATTAGATGTCTACTTGGTGGACTGTTCCACCTACTGGAAATAACTCTTACGTAGATATTTCTAGTCTTTCCCTCTTTCTTGTTGTAATTTGAGCTCTCAGGCTATCTTCTTTAGCTGGTCGTTGAGTTTGTTTTCAAGTTTCATGTCATATTTGAAAATCAATAGATATTTCATTACCCTAAATTTGACATCTGTGGGGACGTCATTGGTTCACTGGTTCAATGGTTTAGGTGGCTTTCTCAGCTCCTTAGTTCTGTTGCTTCTTTGGTTTATTCATTTCCTGGTTCATTCGCTTGAACCATCACTTTGAACTGGTCTCTGGAATCTTTCACTTCTTTCCTTTACTCAAAGATTTCATTAAACCATTGAACCCATTGAACCTTTAAACCATTTTGGTTCAAGGTTCAATGGTTCAACCTCTTTCTTAGAAGCCTTTGTTTTCTCTAAGTCTCTCGAGCTTTGAAATTCCTTCAGCTTTATGTCCTTGGAACACCCCAAAGGGAAGGTGTCCCTTCAGGCTTTGACAAAGGTCCATTTCTTGGTCGCTAAGAGCCCCTCACAAGGGTGCCTACCCTTAAGAGTCCTTCAGGTGGCCTTCTTCTTCAAATCATGTGGATTCTATAGAAACAGGCGTATAGAGTTCGTAGAAACAAGCCTGCAAAGTCCATAGAAACCAGCCTGCGGAGTTTGTAGAAACAAGCCTGCAGAGTCCATAGAAACTAGCCTACAAATTTCATAGAAACAAGCCTATGGAGTTTATAGAAATAGGCCTATAGATTTTGTAGAAATAGGCCTATAGAGTCCATAGAAATCAACCTGTGGAGTCCATAGAAATAGGCCTACAGAGTCTGTAGAAATCAACCTACATAGTCTATAGAAACAGGCTTATGGGCCTTTGATCATTCCTTCAAATTTTATATCTTTAGAACCTGGCAAAGGGAAGGTGTCCCTTCAGGCCTTGAGAAAGGTCCATTTCTTGGTCACTGAGAGCCCCTCACAAGGGAACCTGCCCTTTGGGATCCTTTGAGCGGTCTTCTTCTTCGAATCCTTCAGACAAAATGTCTGAAGGAATTCCTTCAGACATTTTGTTTGAAGGAAATATTTCCTTTGCCTTAGCCACTTTCCAAAGGATATATTTTTGTTCCCTTTTGTTCACTACCCTCCGTAAAGGCACTTTCCCTTTGAGCTTTGGGGGACTCCTTTGAACCAACCAATTGAACCAACTTTGGTTCAATGGTTTAATATTGTGTTTTGCTCATTCAATTGACCGCTTGAACCAATCACTTTGAACCATTCATTTGAACTCGTTGAACCTTGAACCTTTGAACCATTTTAGTTTAAGGTTTAATGGTTTAATGGGTTCAATCTTTTTTCTTTTCTTCTAAGTCTTTCGAAGCCATTGAACTTGCCAAAGCGGTTGAACCTTGAAATTTTGCCAAAACGTTTAACTCTTTGAGTCTGTGGACATCATTGAACCTTTGAACCCATTGAACCTTTGAACCTTTGGAGGTGGGGTTCAATGGTTCATTCCATTTTTTTGAAGCCTGTCGATGGACCTTTTGGTTGAACCAAGGTGTTAAACTAACCTTGAAATTGCCTAAGTGTTGAGAACTTGTTCTTTTGTGAGAGCTTGCCTATTGAAGTCATTGAACCTATTGAATCTATGAATCCCTTAGCTAAAAAATCTTGAATAATGAAGAATTTGAATACTCAAAATAATTTTTGAGAAGGGAAGAGAGAATTTTGAGCCTGTAGGACCAAAATAGTTCATATGTTGTCCCAAAAATGAGTGACAGATTTTGGGAACAATAATTGGTTCCAGTTGGGGAACTTCCATTGATTGTAAAAACAATTAAAGGGAGTAAAATCTAGAATATCCAGTTCCTTTAAGTATGCCATTGGGCTATAGAGTCATGCTACCCAAAAAAGAAAGGTGCCAAAAAGAAATGAAAATGAAAAGCACTAAACAGAACTAAAGACTATACAAAAATTATGCATATGTACAAGTTGATCTTATCTAATACTTCAAAGATTGAAGTTCTTTAGATGCTGCCCACTATGAGACAATGAAAATGGATTTCCATCTTGATAAACTAGCAAGAAACCATTTTCTCCCTAGAATCGGTGATGGGTGAATGGAACTCTCCACTAGGAATCACATTTTCTATGCGCTCCTTTTGGTTTTCTCTTCTTGCCCCATGGCAAGATGTGGTCTCCAATATGAAAACCATAAATCCTTGCTCTCTTGGTAAAGAGTTTCTTTTCCTAACTTTGGCACACAATAGAATGGTCTATTACCATAATTCATTGTTCTTATGGTTCAGCCCAACACATGATTTGATTATCAACATCAAACACCTACCAATGGTTAGCTTTATCAGGCACACTTGGTCGAAAGACTAGTTTGATAGTGTAATTGTGATCTTCAAAGTCTTTGTGAGGAACCATGAGGGTTGCAGAGACAGCCAATGAATCTGCATGATTATGAAGCTCTCTAGGCATTGCAAAAATATTAAATGCATCAAAACTTTCAATATAGTCCTATACCAGATTGCGGTAATGGCACAATCTTTTGTTCTTGTTTTGACATAGGTTCCTCACCTGACAAACCATTAGTTCAACATCTCCTTTAGCATGAAAGAGTTTAACACTTCTATCTTGAGCGGCCTTCAATCCATGCAGTAGAGATTCATACTCAACATTGTTTTTAAGTGTTGCTAAACTATAACTTGTATGAAGAAGGAAAAATATCTCCTTGAGGAGATATCAACATAATCCTGGCTCCTGAACCGGTAGAGGAATAGCTGCCATCAAATTCAAGAATCTACACCCCATCAAAAACTAATTTTATCTTACATTTTACTTTGTTTGGAGGGGAGGATTCTTCTACACTTACACTGCACTCTATCATGTCTTCTGCTATTTTATTTGAACCAACATTCAGATCACCACCTACAGGACTTTCGTATACTATAATAGGAATGTCTTCAGTAGACAAAAAATAATTACCCCTACCTGAAGACTCAAACAAAATTTGGGCTTCAGGCATTGATGTTTGAGTGACAACATATTTTGCCTCCTTTTTAGGGAGCAACATCTGCATGACGCCTTTGATAGGGATCCTCACCTTAGACAGTTCCATGCTTAATTCGCCACCAACATCCTTGCAAAAATTTTGCCCAAGAAGGATGTCGTATGAGGCTAGGACATCGACCATTAGGACTGTCAGCTTGATTCTCTTCTCCAGGAATGCTACAAATGCAAATTGAGCATCCTTGATTTGTCTCAGTAGTGACACTTGTTTGTTCTCCATGGAGAAACATCTCCCAAATGTCTTGGCCAATGTGAGACCAAGAGATTCTACCACTTTGGTGGGCATGACATTGTCAGACACACCTGAGTCTATGATGCAATTGTTCAACTAGTGTCCATTTATCAGCAGAGAGACATAAAATGGTTCAGTCCTTCTAGGAGCAGTAGGAGGAGCAATGACAAGGTTATTTTAGGTGGACATGGGAGTCACCTTTTGAATAGCTGGTCCTATAGGGACAGTTTTATTCCTTACACACTAAACCAACTTATCCAACTGCTCAGGGTTGGATTGCAAGAATTCAAATTCAGACATTTAAATTTTAGTTTTTTTGAAATGGTTGACTATGTCAAACGTCTAAAATAAATTAGGAATGGGGAAAGGCAGTTCATCTTTTTGGTTTTTGGGGGGGAAGGACTGATCTATGAAATTGAAGTTGAAGGTGCAGAAATGTTTGGGATACTTACTTTTTTAGCAATCACCAAGTCCTTTGGTTGGAAAGGTAGAGAAGTTCCTCATTTGGTAATTGAAATTATAGGCTGAGCTCACTCCTCTAATTTTTCTTTATCAGCTTGTTGGGCTCACTAATTATTGGACCAGGTGAACACAACATATGATCCCTCAACTGCTTTACCTTCACTTCTAGGTTCATCTTAGTAATTCAGGAAACTAATGTTGGAGTCACTAGCTGATTCTTCTTGATTTTTTGTGAAGAGATCAGCATCATCTTCTTGGTTCAACTTAGGTTGGAAGGAGAAATTAGATTATGTTTTGAGATATCCAACTACTGAGTTGCTTGGTGTTACTTCAATGGCCAACTTCCCCTATGGGGGAGGAAGACGATATGGCTGCCCTTGATTCCTGTTAGTATTGCCTTGGTATGAATGATTGGGGAATGTCCTCCTTAGTATATCTTTGTATGAATGAGTAGATGACATCCCTTACACCATTTGCTTCTTGAGAGCTAGTAGCTCATTTGCCAGCTTATGCACCATTAGATCAGTGGTGCCTGTAGATGGATATTTAGAGGATGAAGAAGATTTACCTCTGTTTAGATCTCTCCTTATCTTTCCTACCAAGATAAGGTCATCTTCCACCTCAGTGGCCAAATCTTGAGCAGTATCAAGGTCTATGTGGCTAGCACATCTCAGTAGAAAACTCACTTCAGGCAGCTATGAATTGATGAAGAAGCATTTGAAATTTTTATCTGTTGGCTGAGCAATTGAAGGAATCCTATTCCTCAGCTTGTCAAATTTGGCAATGAAGTCCCTCATAGGCTCATGAGGTTATTTCTTCATCTGTGTGAGTTAGGCCAGTAGGGCATGTGCATCTTTTGCAAGCTTGAACCTTGATTTGAAATTAGCTTTGAGAGTGTTCCAATCAGTCATAATTTGGGCCTACAGATGATAGAACCAGTCTGCAGTAGCACCTTACAATGTTTCTAAAAATAGCTTGACTGCTACATCCTCATACTCCATGCCTATCACATTACAGGCTATGCTGAAAGCTACAATGTGTTCATCAAGATGAACTCTCCCATCACCAAAGAATTTGGGAAAATTCTTCTTTGAATTGTGTGGTAGCTCATGTAGAGGTGGAGTTAAATTGAGTGGGCCAAAAGAGTTACCCCAAGGGCCTTGAACTTCCATGATTTGATTATGGAAAGTGGGGATAACAAATCTAGGTGGAGTATGTATAGGCAAAGCTCTGCTAATAGTAGAAAAAGAAGCTTTGCCTTGTATTGGTGACTTGATATTGGTAGGAGGAAGACTCCTAGTTCATTGAACTTGAAGTTGTGGAGGAAATAAATCAAAAGTGCCCTGTTGCACCAACTCAAAAATAGGGTCAACAACACATTGGGCTCTCTAGCTTTTTGTATCGCCCTACTTCAGCTTGAAGCTTGAGGCTTCAAACTACATGCTCTTCCCCAATAGAGTCATTAAAAACTGTTGGCATGGAGCTGGTAGAGATTTGACTTTTGCACTGAAATGCTCGATCTCTAACATCTCAAGTTTTACAACTAAGAGTGTACAATGGAAATGGATAAGGCTATAATGATAATGGATAAGACACAGGTGATGCTTCAATTTGAAGCTTGAGGATTCAAATTGTGCAAAATTATTGTGTCCCCAGTGGAGAAAATGGATAAAGAAAAGAAATAAAATTGCTCGTTCTTCCCCAACAAAGTCACCAAAAACTAGCATGAAGTTGGCAGTGTTCTTTCCTACTTCACGTCATTCCCTAGTAATATGAAATGCTTTAATTTGAATAGAATGGAAAAGGACTGGAAATGCTCATTCTCTCTTCCCTAGCAGAGTCACCAAAAATTGTTAGGTGAACATTTTGTCACCAGCTAACTGATGGGCAAAATAGGTGATTTTAACCATAGCTAAGGAGATTGGTCAGCCAAATGTGCAAGTTTACCACATCAAAAGGGGACAAATTTCTCCTCTCATCAAGGGGAGTTCCCTATAAAATATGAGGTGCTATATATATATATATATATATATATATATATATATATATATATATATGCTGAAAATAACACTCAAGGTAGGATAACACCATCCATCTCTCTTTTTTCAGAGATGATGTTCACAAAGAAAGGAGAAATATTAGGTGATTGTTGGAGGTACTTGTGTTTTTTTAGAAGTAATACTCAATCAACAACCAAATTCCTTCCTGGGTAGTAAAAGTAACTAGAATAGGGCACAATAACCAATAGAATGAGGTGTAGCACAAAGTCTCTCCCTCAACTACCAAAGAGTGAAATATAAAGGACAATGAGGGCACAAAGTCATCCCAAGGTCCTTTACCAAAAATAGAAAATAAACACACTAAAGACAATTATGGTAGCACAAAGTCTCTCCACAGTCGGCTTTAGGACACCTTCCTGGTTACTTCCACTAGTCTTGCTTATTTAATTAAATGGACAAGAATGCATTCAAGAAATAGACATAAGAACAATTTCTTCAATAACACAAGCTATTCCAACACAAATTTTGAAAGGTCACTTGCTTTCTCATTCATATAAGAAAATATGATTAACAATCTGAGCTCAAAGTCTTAGGAAATGCATTTCAATTTCGGCAGAGTTTCGTTTCTGATAACAAAAAGATCTCCCTTGCATAAAATAAGAGATTACCACATATAACAACCAAAAAGGCTTGGCACTTTGTTTCATAGAATGACCCATGCTGCATTTAATGCTTTGAATGCATTTTTAGTTTAGTCAAAGAGGCCATGCTAGAATAGGGTGTCTACCTTAACTGTGGCATTTTAATTCATCTCAAATATCCTCGTTGTGCATGGGTTGTCTGATCTTTCTCCCAATAGGTATGCAATTTTCCCCTCGCTTTCCTATCAAGGAAGAAAAATAGGCTACGCCTTTTAATGCTTATGAGCTTAGATGTCTACTTGGTAGACTATTCCACTTATTGGAAATAACTCCTACGTAGATATTTTTGGTCTTTCCCTCTTTCCTGTTACAATTTGAGCTCTCAAGATATCTTCTTTAGCTAGTCACTGAGTTTGTTATCAGGTTCTATGCCACATTTGAAAATCAATAGATATTTCATTACCCTAAATTTGACATCTACAAGGACGTCATTGGTTCACTGGCTCAACGGTTCAAGTGGCTTTCTCGACTCCTTGGTTTCGTCACTTCTTTGGTTCATTTGTTTCCTAGTTCATTTTCTTGAACCATATCTTTGAACTGGTCTCTAGAATCTTTCACTTATTTCCTTTGCTTGGAGCTTTCATTAAACCATTGAACCCATTGAACCTTTAAACCATTTTGGTTCAAGGTTCAATGGTTCATCCTCTTTCTTAGAAGCCTTTGTTTTCTCTAAGTCTCTCAAGCTTTGAAATTCCTTCGACTTTATGTCATTGGAACACCTCAAAGGGAAGGTGTCCCTTCGGGCTTTGAGAAAGGTTCCTTTCCTGGTCGTTGAGAGCCCCCCACAAGGGTACCTACCCTTCAAATTCCTTTGGGTGGCCTTCTTCTTCAAATAATGTAGAGTCCATAGAAATAGACCTATAGAGTTTGTAGAAACAAGCCTGTGGAGTCCATAGAAACCAGCCTACAGAGTTCATAGAAACAAGCCTACAAAGTCTAGAAATAGACCTATAGAGTCCATAGAAATCAGCCTACAGAGTCTATATAAATAGGACTGTAGAGTCTATAGAAATAGGCCTAAGAGTCCATAGAAATCAGCCTTCAGAGTCCATAGAAACAGGCCTATAGAGTCTGTAGAAATCAGCCTACGGAGTCCATAAAAATAAGCCTATGGGCCTTTGATCATTCCTTCAAATTTTATATCTTTGGAACCTCCTGAAGGGAAGGTGTCCCTTCAGGCCTTGAGAAAGGTCCATTTCTTGGTCGCTAAGAGCCCCCCGTAAGGGTACCTACCCTTCGGGGTCCTTCAGGCGGTCTTCTTCTTCGAATCCTTCAGACATAATGTCTGAAGGAATTCCTTCGAACATTTTATCTGAAGGAAATCTTTCCTTTGTCTTAGCTACTTTCTGAATGATATCTTTTTGTTCCGTTTTATTCACTACCCTCCACAAGGGTGCTTGCCCTTTGGGCTTTGAGGTACTCCTTTGAACCATTTGATTGAACCGACCGATTGAACCAACATTGGTTCAACAGTTCAACGGTTCAATACTATGTTCCACTCATTCAATTGACTGCTTGAACCAACCACTTTGAACCATTCATTTAAATTCGTTGAACCTTGAACCTTTGAACCATTTTGGTTCAAGGTTCAACGGTTCAATGGGTTCAATCTTTTTTCTTTTCTTCTAAGTCTTTTAAAGCTGTTGAACTTGCCGAAGCGGCTGAACCTTGAACTTTTGCTGAAACACTTAATTCTTTGAGTCTGCCAACGTCATTGAACCTTTGAACCCATTGAACCTTTAGAGGTGGGGTTCAATGGTTCAATGGTTCATTCCATTTGTTTGAAGCCTGCTGATGGACCTTTTGGTTAAACCGAGGCATTAAACTAACCTTGAAATTGCCTAAGTGTTGGGAACTTGTTCCTTTGTGAGAGCTCACCTATTGAAGTCCTTGAACCTGTTGAACCTATGAATCCCCTAGCTAAAAAAGCTTGAATAATGAAGAATTTGAATACTCAGAACAATTTTTGAGAAGGGAAGAGAGAATTTTGAGCATGCAGGACCAAAATAGTTCATATGTTGTCCCAAAAATGAGTGACAAATTTTGGGAACAACACAATGAATGCTTTTGATTTCTAATTATTAATTCATATAAACTATATTTATGATTGTACACTTTTGTAAGGTTTTTCTTCATAAAATCATCTATTAAAACTCACAATAACTTTGGAATTTATTGCCATCGTGAATTATGTAAACATTTTTCCATTGAAATGGAGTCCACTAATATATATATATATATAGGTTATTTATTTACTTTGAACTTTAGAGCATTATTTATAAATCGATCTTTTTTATCAAAACCAAGCTTATATTCGTAGACTTTAATTAATGTATGAATTTGTAGTTGTTTTCTTTATAAAATGCATTCTTTGAATACTTTTAGCACTAGTACAACCCGCTTTTAGCGAAGAAATATGTATGTTTTGAATTTGACATCTTTTTTTATTAATATAAAGTGATTTTTTGCTTTTATGTTTTTGTAAGGTTTTTTTGGTTAGAGTTAGATGTTGAGGTTTATGTTGTCTTTTTAATTTCCTAAAATTATTAATTATGGAAATATTTTACCACTGAAATTGAGTTGTATTGACATGTGTTTTTTTTATTATAAGGTGTAAATCACTCATTTATTTTATGAAATTGTCTATTATGGAAGGTTTATCCAAGAAAATCAAGTTTATGTTAGTTTTGACTTTGGTTGATGTATGAATTTTGATTGTTTTTCTCACGAAATGCATTTATTCAATACTTTAAAGATCAGTGCAATGATACCAATGAATGTTTCTTAGAAAATAAAGCTTTATTGACATGTTCGAGGATCATTGATAAGGGCTTGTAGACTTCATTAGAGTTCATTTGCATTGTTTCAACACTCTTTTAAACATTGTTGAACCTTTGTTTTTTTGAGTTTGAATTCAATACCACTTTACATGTACCAAAAACTCATTGAAATAAATAGGTCTAGAAGTACTTTATCTAGTATAGTCTTATAAAATGTTAGACTTATAGTGACATTAAATGAAAGTTGAAAGTGAAATCATAAATCATGATTTTTCCTTAATGAATTTCATAGAGTGCACTGATTCAATAATTGCAAGGATATCACATATGATATTAATGAAAGTACACCATAAATTAATATTGGACTAGCGTGTTGGAGATTAGACAATATTGACAATTGTTATTAGTTTTATTGAGAGTATCAATGTCATTTTAAGGGTTTTTATGTTGCTTTTTCTAGTGTATAGTTCATGTACATAAACTCCAAGAGTGTTTTTTCTCAAATTGTGAATAATTTGATAGAGTTTATGCATTTAATTATTTTATTTTATAATATTTGTAGGTAGAGTTATGTATTATTTATATCTATTGAGGTTTATAGCTTTGTCTATGTGTAAAGATCTCATTATAAAGTAATGATTATGGAAAACTTTCATACTGAGGTTTGAGGATTCCAAGGAAAAAAAGGTGTTAGAGTTCTAGTTTTGTATATATATTTGTGGTTTTTTATTTTAATTTAGATCGTCATTATTTAAATTTTAGGCTTAAATTATCATCTTTAAGTTTTTTATATAGTCTCTCAAATGATTGATTCTGGAATAAATCCATGAATAAATAAAGCTTATATTTTTTTGTGTTTTAGTTAAAGTTGAATTTGTAATTGGGTTGTGATTTATTTTAGTGATTTAATGTTTTTTTTTTTTGGAAGTTACAAGTTAACTTTGAAGTTTATAATAATGTACATAAATTTTAAACTTATTCAAATTGTTGACTCTTAATGACATTTTTGTGAATAAATTAAGCCTTTTTCTATTAAGCTTTTGGTTCTTACATTGAAAGGTGGTTGTTATTTGTTTATTTTATGTATTGGCTCGATTATGTAATTTTTAGAGTTTTTTTTCACAATTTTGCTTTGTAATTTGCAATAATTTGAATGCCTATAATATATTCAAGTTTATTATTATGAATGTATCCTTTTAACAATCAAAGTAATAAAGTTTAATTGATATTTATATGCATTTATAATAATACAATTTAGATTTGTCAAAAACATGAAACCCTTGTAAAATCACAAAATTAGAGCAATGCTTTAGGTAAGAGGCATAATGTTACTTTGTCTCATTCAAGACCAACATTGGAAATGGGAGAACAAAAATAAAAAAATTTAGCTTCATAAGATTGCGTATTTGCATGTGTTTTCATTGTAAACTTTGGGACAAATTGATTGAACTTTATAAAAGACTTTAAACCCTTAGTATGATCTTCAAAATCTTTATTCAGACATTGATTTTTAGTGTATTTAGTATTAAATTTAATAGAATTTCAAGTATTGACTCACTGGATTTTATTAAAAAACCCAACCACAAAATCATATATTAACTAGCTTGAAGAAATGCAAATTCAATTTATCTTGATTTTGTGGTTTCATAAAAAAACATTCATATCCACTTTGCATTTTGAATTAATTTGAATGTATATAATTCATTAAAAGTTACTAATATGATTGTGTTATCAACTCAATCAAAGTAATAAAATTGAACTAATATTTATAGGTATTCAAAATAATATAAGCTTGATCTACTAAAAAATTGTAAACCCTTGAAAATCCACAAAAGCACATCAAGAATTTAGGTAATTATTGAATTGATGAACTTTTTAAAATGTGTGAATTTAAAATTATACTTTCAACATACATTGATCTCCATTACAAGTCTGACATTTGTTGTGACCTAACTATATATAGTCATAATCTCAATCTAGGATAAGATATTTTCCCTCCTTATTTATGATAACATATCTTAAATTATTTGTCAGTGCTTATTTATGATCATTTATCTTAAATTATTTATCAATTCTTATTTTCTATTTTCTAATAAAAGTTTACTTTCCTTTCAACTAATAAAAAAATATTTTCTTTCAATTTGCAATGTTTTTTCTAGATTTAATGTATTTGATTATTTTTTATTTGGTAATTAACTTCTAGTTTTAACATTTGTAAAATTTTATACTTTTGAATTTCCCAATTTCTCTCTAAAAATTACTGAATCTGGAATATTTTTTCTTTGAATTTTTGGTATTACAAGTACATTTATGTTTTTTAAGGTTATTTTTATTAACTTTAAATTCTATGTTGTTGTATTTGATGTCTATAACACTAAATTTAAGTTTCTCAGCCCACAAAATCATTTATAATAGAATGTTAAAAAACTAAGGGAAGGTTATTTTGTTGGGGATATCTTAATACAATCTTATCTTTCTTGATACAATACCAAACCATAGAAAAAGATTACAAGACAAGGCTATCTAGAAGCCCCTACTAAGAAAAGGTTAACAAACTAAAACCAAATAAAGGAATTGTGAACAAACAACAAAAATACAATATAAAAAATAATGAAATCCTAAATCACTTAGAGTTTTATATGCCTACCATTTTCTAGACAAAAAATTGAGGTGGCCTTAAATAAATTCAAGCTCTATTTCCTTGTTTTTTCTGTGTTTCCTTTACCCTGCCTTCTTAATCTCTTAATTGATCTGATCTCACTATGGTTCTCTTTCCTCTTTTTCATCCCATCATGAATCATAGTGATATTTTCAATACTTTTTTTTTAGTCAACTTCTTTTGGTGCAACACCTTCCTCAAGATCTCATTTAAATAAAATTATCACCTTCCATCTAACCCTATTTTTATTTTAACAATGACATTTCATTCCTCATTTCACTAACATTACTTGTCATAGACCAAAGATCCTAGTCGAATGGGATATTAATTTAGGGTTGGGGTTGGTCTTCATTAATATATTGATGAAACATCTCAAGTTTTATCTTTAATATCTCATTTAACATGAGCCATTTCATTATGCAGTGATGAAGGTTAGATTCCTTATCCAAGGTAATGATCCTTCCTTGCAAGTTCAAATAGGACATTTCTTATCTATTCTACTTAATTGCCATTTCCCCTATCTCTTAAAATCATGGGATGCTTAACATTATCTATGTTTATTTCCTTCTCATATGCCTCCTTCTATTAGGAGGTAATTTTAATATATACATATATGGATATCTTGGCCTCCTTCCATAAGCCAGTTGGGATAGGTTTAGTGGATTTTATAATAAAATGTCCTTTTTGATAGGACGTAAACCGCTTAGGTTGAATCTTATGCCCAATGAGTATGAGTCCATAAGTATTTTATTAATTTCAAAAAAATAGTACATAGAAAGGGTGTCAATATGTCATTAACCCTTTTTACAAAACTAGACATGAATAAATAATTTTCACCTCATGACCGGTGAAAACCAACTAACTCCTACAACCAACTATTTATGGGAGTGCAACCCATAAGGTAGTTTGATTATTAACTCAAATATAAAACTAACTTAATAAATCTAAATTAACTTATCAAAATCCTAAACTCAGTTGAGGCTTTGGAACAAGTCCTAACAAACCTCCCTATGATTCAAAGTCAATTCTTTGGACACTACCAAGCATTTTTCTAAATTTTTCAAATTTGATTCTATCAAGGGGTTTTGTGAAAAGTTTAGATGTATGATCAGTAGTTGGGAAATATATTAGATCAAGTGCTTTCTTTACCACTATCATTCATAGATAATGATATTTGACATCTAAATGTTTTATTTTGGCATAAAACACTGAATTCTTGGACATCTTGATTTCATTTTGATTATCATTGTATAAATATGTAGGAACAATCTGAGAAATCTAAAGATCTTCAAGAATGCACCATAAGTAAAAAAATTATCTGTAGTGTATCCTAATTTTGTTGATGAATTTACCATTGTATCCTACTTATTACAACACCAAGCAATGGAATCTGAACCCATATGCATATTTTATCTTGTTGTGGATACTCTATCATCCACATATTTTCCAAAATCTACATCATAATACCCAACAAGTTTGAAGTTCTTATTACAATGGTACTCAAGGCCATGTGTTTTGGTTCCCTAAAGGTAATGAATTACTATTTTTTCTACATGCTGATGAATTTATCTAGTCTCATGCATAAACCAATACAAAATTCCAATTGAAAATGATATATCAGGCATGGTAGTCATCAAATATATTAAACCTCCCACTAACTATCTATATTTGGTGCCATCAAAAAGGCATTAACATCATCCTTAGATAATTTCAAATTACTTTCCATGGGAGTGAGGGAAGGTTTGCAATCAGTCATGCCAAACCTATTTAATAACTCATAAATATACATAGTTTGTGAAATGAAAATACTTTACTCTTTCTGAGTTACATATATGCCAAGGTAGTAGTGAATAAGTCCAATATCTATCTCAAACCCATATTTTAATTCCTTCTTCACATAATTATTATGGTTTTCATTATTGCTTGTGATAATCAAATCATTGACATAGAGAATAAAAATCACCAATGTCTTACCCTGCACTCAAAAATAGAGAGTGTCATCAGATTCATTATAGTGAAATCCAATTGTCTTCAAGTATGAATCCATTTTTTCATACCAAGCCCTTGGTGCTTGTTTGAACCCATAGAGATATTTGATCAATTTACACACTTTATGCTCTGCACCCACTTTCTAAAAACCTTGGGGTTGTTTCATAGATAATTCTTCCTATAAATCACCATTCAAAAAGGCACTTTTAACATCCATCTAATGTAATTTCAAACCGTTCTTTGCTACTAAGGCAAGGACCATATGAATAGTGTGTCATTTGGTAGTTGTTGCAAATGTTTACTCATAGTCAATACCCTCTTTTTATGCATAACCTTTTACAAAAAGTCTTGCATTATGTTTATAAATGGATCCATCCAATTTATACTTAGTTTTATAAACCCATTTTCATCGTATGGGTTGAACATGTGGAGGAGGATCAACCAAAACCCAAGTATTATTGTTAAGTATTTCATCATACTCACTTTTCATTACTTGTTGCCAAACCTATTCAGTAGAAGCCTCCTCAAAATTAGATGGCTCAGTGGAAGAAGTAGTAACAACCATTGCATAGTTCACCTATTTACAAAAACTCTTGGGACCTATTAGACCAACTTCATCTACTTTAAATTCATAAAAAGTACTTTGATCCCATTTTAGATACTTATATAAATTGTTAAGATCAGGAACACCAGAATTTTCCTTGTGTGCACAATTCAAAGGAATATTTATAGAATTTTCAACATTTTCTAAGTCATTAACCTATAAAATGGTAGACGAAGGAGAGGAAATAGAAGGGATACTAGTCTCATACCACAACTTATGAGAGTTGGCCTCATTATTTAATCCCTTATCACATTTTTTAATCTTGATCTCTAACCTATCAAATTGAGAATCAATATTTGCAGTGTTTATAGTACCAAATTCATCAAATATCACATCCCTACTCAATATGAATTTTTTTGTATCTTGTGCAACCAAATGATAACCTTTTTTATTTTCTAGATATCCAAGAAAGATGCATTTTTGACTTCGTGGTTCCAACTTAACTCTATGTTCAGTGGGAACTAAATTGAAACAAAGGCATACAAAAACTTTCAAGTGTTTAAATTTTGTTTTAAGCCCATACCAAGCCTCATATGGAGTTTGTCCCAAATGTGTAGTTGTAGGGGACTTGTTTCTCAAATACATTGTAGTACCAATGGCTTTAGCCCAAAACTTATCATCGAGCTATTTATAGTGAAACATATCTCGAGATATGCCCACTAAAGTCCTATTCATTCCTTTAGAGACTCCATTTTGTTGTGGAGTATAAGCATTATTATATTGTCAATGAATACCATGTTCCTGACAATAATCTAAAAACTCATTTGAAGTATACTCACCACCATTGTCTGAATAAATAGTGGCTAAGTATCAACCTATTTATTTTTAAACTAAGTGTAATCAATCAACAAACTTAGTGAAAACTTTTGATTTAATTTTCATGAAGAACACCCAAGTCATCCTAGAAAAATCATTGATAAACAAAAAAAAATACCTACACCCTCCAATGGATGATATCTTCATGTCACATACATCACTATGGACTAACTGCAAACATATGTTAGCTTGCCATAAAGAATTCTTAAGAAAATTTTCTTGATTTTGTTTTCCCAAAACACATGATTAAGAAAATACTATCTTTACAAAAAGTGGGCAACCCACTCACCATACCATATCTCTACAAGTCCACTAAATAGTGAATATCCAAATGTCCATAGTGGAGATGCCACAACCATTGTGTAGACATAGTACCTATACCTGTATCAATAATTGTTGTAAGTTTCACTATGGGAGGAAGCACTTTACAATGCAATCTAACCAAGTTTCCATGCTCATATCATGTATACATGGTTTTATATCCATCCTTCACTGAATTGATATAAATGAGCCCATTTTCAATCATAATTTGATAACCTTTCTTGCAAATAGTTACCAAGGAAAGAAGATGTTTTTTAAATGTGGGAACATACCAAACACTCTCTAGGTATTTGATAAATCCATTAGGAAGGAGGATCTGAATTAACCCAAAACATTGTGGAGTATGCATAGACTTATTTGTGAAGGACATTAGAGAGAAAGAAGCTTCTTTGAAAGTCTAAAATAGGTCTCACTTAAATTTCATGTGCTTGGTTTCTCTTATATCTAAAACCCATACATCTATGAGCTCATCTCTATCCTCATATTCCATATAAGCAATGTTCCCTAAAGCAGTGAATGCAGATTCATGAGCAACATTGATAGACTCATCATAATCATGGTCAACATATTGAGCAAAGTTAGACTTAGTCACTTTTTGTGGCCTCTAAATTTTGTCAAAAGGAATCCTACACTAAGAAGCAATGTGACCAAATTTCCCATATCTATGACACTAAATGTTTGATCTACCTTGACCTCTCCTCTATAAGATTTGTGACCACGTACTCTATCACTTATCTCATTTGAATGAGAATAGTTAGATTATTTATTTGAATAATTGTTCTAATTATATCTTTGACCTTGGTTTTGAAATCTGCTTCCTCTATAACTGTAATGAAATTACTTCAAGAATTAAGTATAACAACAAAATTATATCCAAATATGACTGAAATATATGATAAAAGATAAGCCACTTCGAGGGGGAAACCTCCACAAGCTTCAATAAGAGCAGAATTCACAATATGATGATAAATGATTACCCACTACCTCCTATATATAGTCTAATTAGGCCATGGTTACTCCATAGGCCGACCTACTAATCTAAATAAAGCCATAAGTCAGCCACAAGTCGGCCACAATATAATGTCAAAGAGGGATAAGTAAGCCACAAGTCGGCTAATACTATCCTCATACATGTGATAGGTTAGGGGCGTAGCATGCCCTTCCCCTTCAAACCAACATTGTCTTCAACATTGAACAACTGTGGATGTTGTTGCAAAAATTCTTCACCTTCCCAAGTTGCATCTTCACTGCTTTGGTTTTTCCACTTGATCAAATATTCCTTAATCTCTCTGGTTCTCAACCTCTTAGTACGTGTTTGGAGGATCTTCTCTAGTTCCAAAATGACTCGTCCTTCTTCATCTAGTTCTGGGAGCTCTATCTGGGCAGAAACTTTCTATCCAATGACCTTCTTCAAACAAGAAACATGAAATACTGGGTGTATGTGAGATGAATGAGGTAACTCGAGCTTGTAAGCCACACTTCCAATTTTTTGTAGAACCTGATAAGGGCCATAATACTTTGGAGCAAGTTTGTTGTCCTTTTTCTATTGCTTCAAGGACATCTGCTTGTAAGGTTTGCAAACAAACAAATACCCAGTCACCCACCTCAAAATTTTGCTCACTCTAGTGTTGATCTGATTGTTGCTTCATCCTATTTTGTGCCAAGGCTAAATTCTCTCTCAAACTAGCCAAAACCTCTTGTTGATGTTGAATGTGCTCTTCCACATCTCGAACCTTGGTGTGCACCTTTATGAAGAAGTGATGGAAGGTGGATGGTAACCATATAGTGCTAAAAATGGAGACATTTTAGAAGAGGTATGGAAAGATGTGTTATACCACCATTCTGCAAGTGGTATCCATTTAACCCAATGTTCTTGTTTATCTAATACAAAACAACAGAGATACCCCTCTAAACATTTGTTAACCACTTCAGTTTGTCGATCAGATTAGGGGTGGTAAGATGAGCTATGAGTTAGCTAAGTACCCAAACAAGAAAATAGTTTAGTCCAAAAATTACTAGTGAAAATAGGATCAAGATCACTTACAATTATTTTTGGGGTTCCATGTAATTTGAGAACTGCTTCCATAAAAATAGCTGCAATGGTACTTGCTGAAAATGGGTGTGAGAGAGCACAAAAATGGGAATATTTTGTAAGCCTATCCACAATGACCAAAATAACATTATTACCTTCAGAACAAGGCAACCCAGTGATGAAATCCATGAAAACCTCCTCCCACCTTTGACTAGGAATTGCTAATGGTTGTAACAAACCTGGGGTCTTAACTGTTTCACCTTTATTCTATTGGCATATCATGCATTCTTCCACAAACTTTTGTACATCTCCCTTGAGTCCTTCCCAAAATAATTCTTTCTTAATTTTATGATAAGTTTTCAAGAAACCTGAGTGTCCCCCAAGTGGAGATGCATGCAACTCTGCAAGAATCTTATGCTTAAGCTCTGAAGTTTTGCACAAGTATAACCTACCCTTATACCATAGGACATTACCTTTCCATTCAAATCTATTAGAGGATAAATTACCTTGCTGGAGATTCTAAATCAAAACCTGTGTATCCTTGTCTTGCTCCCATTCTAACCTAGCTTCATCGACCCAATCTGCTTGCAGTATGGACATTGTACCAAGTAATGCTTCTGTGGATGCATCCCGTCTAGATAGTGCATCTGCTACTACATTATCTTTACCCTTCTTGTAGATGATTTCAAAATCATAACCCAACATTTTGGTTACCCATTTTTGTTGTTCCTCAGATGATAATATTTGCTCCAAAAAGTATTTGAGACTATCATGATCCGTTTTCACCTTAAAGTGTCTACCCATCAGATAAGGCCTCCATTATTTAACTACATGAAGAATAGCCATCATTTCTTTCTCATAGAAAGATTTTTGTAGATTCTTACCTTTGAATTGATGACTTTCAAATGCAATGGGTCTTCCTTCCTGCATTAGTACTACCCCCAATCCAGACCCAGAAGCATCGCATTCAATAATGAATGTTTGTGAGAAGTCTGGAGTAGCCAAAATTAGAGTGGTGCACATAGCTACTTTTAGTTTCTCAAATGCTTTGGTGGCATCATCATTCCAATGGAAAGCATCCTTCTTTAGCAATGTAGTGAGTGGAGCTACTATGTTGCCATAACCTTTCACAAATCTTCTATAGTAACTTGTTAGTCCAAGAAAACTTTGAAGGTTTTTGAGAGTTTTTGGCATGGGCCATTCCATTATCGCTTTCATCTTTTGAGGATCAACTTTGACCCCTTCATGGGAAACAATGTGACCAAGGTACTCTACCTCCTATACTCCAAAAGCACATTTAGATGGCTTTGCATAAAGTTGGTGCTTCTCCAAAACTATCAATACCTGTTTCACATGTTGCAGATGTGCTTCCCATGTCTGACTATAAATCAATATGTCATCAAAGAAAACTAGCACAAACTTCCTTAAAAAAGGCCTAAAAATAGTGTTCATCAAGCTCTGAAAAGTAGATGGTGAATTTTTAAGACCAAAGGGAATTACCAAAAACTCATAATGGTCCTCATGTGTTCTAAAAGTAGTTTTATGAACATCTTCATCCTTGATTCTAATTTGATGGTACCTCGAGCGAAGATCCAATTTTGTGAAATAATTAGCACCATGTAACTCATCAAGTAGATCATCAATTATTGGAATAGGAAACTTATCTTTGATGGTGTAATTGTTGAGTTCCCTATAATCGGGGCACATCCTCCATGTGTCATCCTTCTTCCGCACCATGACCACTGGTGATGAATATGCACTTTGGCTATGTTTGATGATCCCTACCTCTAGCATCTCATGGACCATCTTTTCATTTTCACTCTTTTGTGCATATGGATATCTATATGGTCTAATATTTGGTGGTTGACTACCTAGAATTAGTTGAATGGCATGATCATGTTCTCTTTTTGGTGGTAGTCCTTTTGGCATGGCCCCAAAAATAGATGAGTGGTCTTCAAGAATTATTTGCAGATCAGGATGTGTAGATACCTTTGGGGGTTGAACTTCTATAGAGCATAATCGTGCAATAATTCCCTCTGCCCCCTTTTTTAGAATCTTGGTCATCTGATGTGAACTAACCAATTGTGGAGATTTTGCATGTAATCCATGTAATTCAATTTTCTTACCTTCAGAATGAAAGCGCATGAATAGTTCTTGGAAGTTCATCTCAATGGTACCTATGGATGTGAGCCATTGGACTCCCAAAAAAATGTCTGTGTTACCCATGGGAATAACAAACATAGGAGAGTCAAGATTGTACCCACCCATAATAAGCTTAATACTATGGCATTTGCCTAAACAATTAATTGTGCCACCATCTGCAATCATGACCTAAAATTCTGGTGCTGGGTAGATGAAACAGTTCAATCGAGTGGCCAACTTATGGTTTATAAAGTTATGTGTGCTCCTTGAATCAATCAACACTGTCACCTCCTGTTTCTTAAGGAAACTCACCACCTTAAGAGTTTGTGGAGTGCTAATACCTGCAAGTGCATGACAAGAGATTGTAGGGTGGGAATCTTTAGGTACCTCCTCTATATCTTCCTCATCATCATTGGAGGCATCATCTGCTTCTTCATCTTCATTTGGTCCCTCAATGTAGAATAACTTCTTCTCAGCACATCTATGTCCTTTACTCCACTTGCTATCATAACCAAAACATAATCCTTTTGCACGCTTTTCTTCAATTTGCTGAGGGGTCAATCTAGTAGGTGGAGGAAATGTTGATGATGATATGCTACGATCTTTGAAGTGAGTGAATGGCTGTCTCTTGTTGGCTAGGAATTTTTCCTCAGCTCTACGTGCTAGGATAATAGATTCAGAAATATTAAGTGGATTAAACATGTGTACCTCATGTTGAATGTGGTCCTTGAGTCCACCCAAAAATAGGTCATTCAAGTTTACATCAGAAATTGTCTCCACACGTAAGAATAGGTTCTGAAAATGATGAATATAATCCTTGGCAGAGCTAGTTTATAGCAATTTTTCCAGTTGGCTGAAGTAATTATCTATCACACTATTGCCATAGTGTAATTGTAGCTGCTCTTGAAAAATTGACCAAGTGACATTAAGACCCATCTTTTTCTTTTGATCACACAACCATCGATACCAAATGAATTGATCAGGTTCAAGATACAAGGATGCCATGGTGACCTTCTATCCACTTTGAATCTGATGTAGGTCAAAAAAACTCTCCATTTGGTTGAGCCAATTGAGTGGATCTTTTCCATCGAATTTGCACATATTCACTTTTGGTAATAGGTTCTTCTGTGGCCATGGAGTTGGATTTGAAGTAGACGGGTTAGGAGAACCACCCTGGTGGGTTTGTGAAATAGAGTTATCTTGATGATTTGATTGATTAATATTCAAATTTGTCATGATATATCCCAAACTATCTTGTATGGATTGCATATTAGATTGTATGTCTTGCACCTCACTCTGAATGCCTTGCACACTATAGTCAAGCTGGCTCACTTTGTGATCTATGTCAGAAAACCCTGGTACAAAGGGTCTATTACACCCCCTTCTAACTCCATCTCATCCTTTTTAGGAGTTTTTCCTGGAGTTTTAGCCCCCTTTCCTCGACCCCGAGTTTGTGGACCTGCCATAAAAGGGTTTTACGATGTCGACCCTTATTGACACTTTTGACCCAACTTTGACCAAGCGATTTTGGAATTATGTAAGCCTCAATTCAAAATATAAAAAGAACAAACTATAGCCAAATTTTTATAATATTTCCAAAAATGTAAACAACTCAGAAAAATTCTTTGAATTGTGCACAATAGAGCAATTTTATGAAAAACCATAAAATAGCGATAACTTTTGAAAAACAGATCCAAATGATCTAAAATTTTAATGGAAGCTTAATGTGATGATTTCTCACCTTTAGTAAAAAAATTTAAGAGAAATTCACAACTTTTTTTTATATATCACAAAATTAGTGTTTCACCCACAAGATTGCCCAAATCGCAGCTCTGATACCACTTGTAATGAAATTACTTCAAGAATTAAGTATAACAGCAGAATTATATCCAAATATGACTGAAATATATCCAAATATATGATAAAATATAAGCCACTTCGAGGGGGAAACCTCCACAAGCTTCAATAAGAGCAGAATTCACAATATGATGATAAATGATTACCCACTACCTCCTATATATAGTCTAACTAGGCCATGGTTACTCCATAGGCCGACCTACTAATATAAAGAAAGCCACAAGTCAGCCACAATATAATGTCAAAGAGGGATAAGTAAGCCACAAGTTGGCTAATACTATCCTCATACATGTGATAGGTTAGGGGCGTAGCAATAACCTTGACACCCTTTATAATTGTTCCCTCTATAGTTTTCTTGACTAGAAGAAGATTAACTAGGCTTGGATTTTGAAACGTGGGCTTCCTCAATTTTCTTAGATTTATTAGGTAGAGAGAGGTCATGTTGAATAATAAACTCAGCTAATTTATCAAAAGTGATGCATGTGATCTTGTTAGTGACATGCAACATTTATACAAAGTTCCTATAGGACATAAGTAGTCCTTTTAATGCAATAGTAACTATGAGATCATCATCTAGTTTTCCAAACCCATCCTTAGTGTAATTAGTATTAATATTCTTTAACTTAGACATCTACTCTCCTATATCCCCATCTTCTTCTAATGAAAAAGTATACACCTGCATGTGGATATTTATCTTCTTGTGATTAAGTTTTTTATCATACAAATAAGATGAGTTTTCCATGTAGTGTAACTATGAAGAGAGTTTTCAATATGTATGTATCTTGAGTACAATAACATTTGATTAAATCTAGGGACTTAGAATCACATAGATTAAAAAATCAAGTTTGGCTCGTTCTATAGGCAGTGTAGGATTTTCATTCTTTACAACATCCCATAACTCATTAAAAACTAATGAAGCTTCCATCAAATGTTTCAAATTAGAATAATTATAAATCATTAATCTATCATCATCTGAAAGCAAATTTAGAATATTTGGCATCTTGAGATGAAAATAAGTTTGACAAATAAAATTAAGTACGACACAATGTAAAATAAGTGTGAAACATGAAAGAAACAACACACTCATTGTTAGCACTTTACACAAGACAATGGTTCTACAGGGTTTTTCACTTAGCCTTCATGTAGAGAAAAAAAGATTTTTGATGAATTTTGCAATTAACCTCACAAAAAAAATTAATTATTACACCCTTATTTTACCAAAAATACACCTTTATTTCACCAAAATCAAAAGAAACAAACTTCTATTATTTTCTCTAACTAGTATTCATGCTTTTACAACATGTATGCTTTTTCTACAACTTGCAAAACATACAATTGTTTTTTAAAGGAATATTCCCTTCAAAAGGCATATACCAAATAGAAAATTCTTCCATAAAAGATATTGGAACCCTTGACCTCCTTCTTTGAAATATTTACACAAAATTAGCCCTTCCAAGTGCTCTAAGAGCATTTACAAATTATAAAGAGAGAAATTTACATATGAACTTAATTTTTTTGCTTTATGAGAATTAAAAAAATTACTTGGGCATTGTAAAATCTGATGTATCCATAAAAAAATTCCAAGTAAATAACAATGCTTTGCTTAGCTTGTGTAGGACCCACTCAAACCCTAAATTTTTGAAAAATTTAATTAGAAACTTTAAAAAATATATTTTTTATTTGCCTAAGACTTCAAATGCCATGCTAGATGCCATGGTTCCTCTAGAAAATTTGGAAACTACTCTTTCATTTCTCTAGGTCATACAATTTTGTATAAGGTCGTACCATTTTAGATTTGCCATTATTTGAAACTATTAGAGAGAATTTTAATGAAGTAAATATGGTTTTTGAGGAGTTGGGTACTGAAGAGGCCGTACCAATTCAAATTTGACTATACAACTCAAAAAATCATTTGGGCTAACATCTCAAGGGCATTTGGATACTAGATTTGATCTTTGATTAACTTAAACACATAAAAAACTGACCAGATTTTTTTTTTTTTTTAAGGAATCCATACTATATGATCACAAAAGGTTCCAACATTGAAATAAGTCATACAAATGGTTGTTTGGGCAGAAAATAGGGTTTATAAATCACATTTCATCACACTACAGCCTGGGAACCATTCTATAATATTGAAAAAATGAAGGATCTAAGTTCTTATTGTTGTTTCAAGGATATGGTCATACAACACAGGCTTATTACCACACAAATTTACCCAAGCTTTACAAAATCAATGTAAAATATTTGAATATTTTGATTATTTTTCAAAATATTAACCTTAGACCAAAGTTATAGAGCGCATAACTTATATAATTCATTCATTTTTCCATATTTGAATTCACGTGATGCTTCTTTGTTCTATGTGAATAAATCTTTCGCCTTTGCTTTCACCCAAATTCACTGTGCTCCCAATTATGATGCTCTGATACCACTGATAGCACATAAACCATTTAGGTTGAATCTTGTGCCCACTGAGTGTAGGTCGACAAGTATTTTCTTAATTTCAAAAAAACAAATACATAGAAAGGGTGCCAATATGTCATTAACCCTTTTTACAAATCCAAACGTGAATAAATAGTTTTCACCTCATGACTGGTAAAAACAAACTAACTCTCACAACCAACTATTTACAGGAATGCAACCCATATGGTACTTTGATTATTAACTCGAATATAAAACTAACTTAATAAATCTAACTTTTAATTTATTTATGGCAGTGTATTTATAAAAAGAAGCATGCCCTGTTTACATTTATTTAAATTAACTTACCAAAATCCTAAACTAAGTTAAGACTTTGGAACAAGTTCTAACACTTTTTACATTAAGGTAATTTTATGGGTTAGGTAAAGTGTATAATTTATGGCTTTAGTGTCTTGGTTTCAAAAAAATATTAAGGCTTGATACAATGGAATGTCAACCTTCCCCAGTTGGACATCAATGATAGAGTTCTATAGAGATATTAATAAGAGTAAGGGAATGCTTACTAGATTTTTATGTCAAAATTGATTGAGTAAATAAAAATGGTATGATAATGCACATTTATACTTTCCCTCCAGTGTCACATACTTAATTATTTGTAAAGATCATTTTCTTCAATGACTTAGAATGGATTCTCTTAGGTACCCAGTTTAGAATTTGTTTAATTTCTCCCTACCTCTAAGAAAGGCCCCTGTGTATTCATCATTGGATATTTTTTTTATTTATATAATCTCATTCCTTCTATATCCATACTTGTTTCCCTTTCTATGATCTCTTTTTTCATGTTGAAGGATAAACCTCTTACATTCACTTGCCTCACATTTCAAGTTTTTGAAATTTTGAAAAATAACATTAGAATCAAATCTCATAGTTCTACTCATGATTTTTTTTAATCCTCCTTGTCTTAATATATGCCAAATGGTAGGGTTTTTATGCATATCCTGATAAGAGGATGGTTCAATCTAATTCTCCATCCACCCATTGGAATACTAAATATTCTTTTCATTTGAAAATATGTGTCCTCAACTCTTTTGTGCACTTTGATTATGAACCTCAAGATGTGACAATCATCCCTCTTGGTTCATATTCACCTCATACCATAATTATTATGACTCAATTATATAAGGTTAATGTCATTAAAGTTAGTGGATATATCCACCTTAAGATTGAAAATACTATTTAAGGGCATGGCACAACCTTCATTTATGATCCATAAAATATGAGCTAAGTGTGCTACACTTAGATGGGAAATAAACAACATGTTGCTACAAGATTATATTTCATCCCCTATATTATAATACTTAACTTTAGGCCTCAATATATGAATACAAATCTTATCTTGTGGGATCCTATTGAATTATAACATAGGGTGACAAGGAAAGAAAATGGATTTTATAATAACTAGGTAAAATAATACTCATAACTCCTAAAATTATCCTTTCCTATAAGGAAAACCAAAATGGGTGTGCTTCTAAAGACAAGTCCCAACACAAGAAAAATAAATACTATAACAATATTTAAAATATTATAGACAAAGTAAAATGAAAAAAACTTGATTATCGTATAATTTCACCAAACAAAAATTGATCAATGGAATGAGGAAAGGCTTGAAGATCTAACCATTTTGAAGCCCTAATTTAGAAACCCCTTTATTGTAAATCCATTCAACTACCTTATTTCCCTCCCTATAAATATGATATATCATGAACTCCTAGGAGGATTGAAAGGTATGTATCACATATCCAATCTTTTATAACGTCAGTAGATGCCTCCAATCTTCCAGTGGTTAATAGCTTGATGTAGCAGAAACCTACGATAGTAGGCAGGGGCCAAATGGCTACGGCTTCACTATATTACTCACTCAAAATATTACAAATTATTACAATATCCTTGCTTCAATTTCTGATTCACAGGATCCTTTGAAAAGGGAAAGTGAAGAGCATACTCTTTGACAAGGCTACTAGATTTTCACACTGAAATTTTTTTGATACAAATACTAAGGTGGAGAGGCTTATTTATAGCAATTTTTGGGCGGTCCTGCTTGTTCGCTGGCAAGGCGGTGTCAATCCCATCATGCTTTACAGCTCAAAAGTTGTCTACAGTGAGATGTTGTTTGAAGCATTGGATCCACAAGATGATGATGGTGAGGATGGAATCCTAGGCTGTGGGCCCAACATGTCTTTCGCTTCGTCTGCTAGGTCATCTTCGGATATTGGATTGAAAAGGCATCTTATCTGAAAAGTGCTTTGTAGATGCCAATGTCGACAATTTGGGGGTCCCGCTTCACATGGCGTGTGTCATGGAGTGCAGTGGAAATAAGATTCCCACTCAAGCTGTTGGTGAATAATTGTGTGCACGACAGTGTCTTGGTCATGATTTTGTTCCTCATGTATTCTGTGTGGGCCATGTCAAGCGATCCAATGATACAAATGTTCGTTGAATGTAGATCTTATTCGAATGCGCCACGTCCATAGTGGTCGCTTTAGTAGCTCAGTGAATTGGTGATATAGGAATTCACAGTTGAGCCTTTCTATGGTGATGACTCCCGAGCTTTGTCGGCAGTTTGCTTGAATCATCACTGCTGCAGACATTTGCAGGTCTTGTGCTGTTGCATAGGAGATCCTCATATATCGGGGATGCAGGCCTTCTCTAAGGATTTGTTCTTGAACAAGAACATTCATGGAGTCGAATCCTTGGTTCAGAATCCTGGTAAGGTTAAAACCAGGTGCAGGCTGATGCATTAATGTGGCTAGAGGATTCTGGCTAAGCCAATCTGCAATTACATTATTACAACCTATAATATGATCCACAGAAAAATTAAACTGGTGAAAGAATGCCTACCACTGGACATATTTTCCATGACCATCTTTCCGACCATGATCCTTTTCTCTGAAGGTCAGAAATCTTGTACAGTCGGTTACAATTGTGAAGTGTGGCAAATGCAGAAGTTTCAGCATAAACTTCTCTAGGCATTTCTTTACAGCATAGATCTCTTTGTCAGAGGAGATCCATTTTAATACATCGGAGCTAAACACACCACTCACAAATTCACACACAAACTCTTTATTATCTATTAAACAAACAAGTACTCCTCCCCATGCGAGGTCAGAGGCATCAGTATAGACTTTCATATGTTTAGATTTTGGAATATGTAGTTCTGGTAGCGCGGCTACAGTTGCTTTGATTTTACGAACTGCTGCTGTATGTTGTTCCTCCCAACGAAATGCTTTCTTTTTCTGGAGAAGTGTTTGTAGAATGTACTTGTCTTCACCAGAGTTAGGATAGAAACTGTTCAAGTAATTTAACAAACCCAAAAATGCTTGCAGCTTGGGTTTATCTAAACATTCAGGAAAACTGATGACTTTTTCTTTGATGTGCGGCTGGACTTGCAGTTTTGACTCTCGGATCACCATGCCGAGGAAGTTGCATTCAGTTTTGCATAACTAAATTTTAGTCTCAGATAAGACTATTCCTGCATCTTGTGCCAGCTGAAAGAATTAGGAGAGATGAGTAGCATGCTCATCTAAAGAATTACTAAAAATTAAAATATCATCAATACATACACAAAGAAAATGAGAAGTGCCACCAAAAAATTTATCCATATGCGCCTGATAGTATGCTGGCGCATTCATAAGGCCGAAAGGCATGACAGTCCACTGAAAGTGGCAAAAGGGGCAGCTAAAGGCTGTCTTGGCTCTGTCTTCTTCTTTGACTCTGATCTGGTAAAAGCTTGACTTGCAATCAAACTGTGAGAAATATTTACAGGCTATAACTTTCTCAAGCAAGTAGCTTTTATCTGGTATTGGATATGGATATGGCTCTATTATAGCATTTAATGGTCCGTAATTGATGACCATTCTCTTTTTGCCTCATTTCTGCTCTGAATGCTTGTTGACCATAAAGGCGTAACAGCAAAAAGGAGAGGTTGATTTCTCAATGAAGCCATTTGCTTCTAGATCTTTGATCTGTGCTTCCATATCATCGTAATCTTGAGCCGGTATCGGGATCTTCTTCCCAATCTTTATGTGCTTGCCATCAATTATCTTAATTTCCATTTCAGGCATAGCTTTGAACCAAAACTCTTGAGGATTCTTTGAGCAGATAGAAGACTTGATCCTTTCTCCAATTTCTATTATCTCGGCTAGGATTATTTCAGGGCTCTGAGTCATGGAGCTTGGGAACTGTTTTGTGGCATAGATAAGGCGAGGTATTCTAAGCCTTTCATTCTCAATATAAATGAGCTGCTAAACCCATTGAATGAAATCACTGCCTGGTGCAATACCATGCGTGTCCTTTCTATTCAGGCCCATTTAGACCAAGCTGGTAGCTCTTGCTTTGCAACAAAATTTTTATGGGGTGTCACTAGTTTATGGTGGCAGTCAATGACTAAGCCACAAAAGTATGAGCGTGTACATAACCAACTTGATTCCTTGGCCGCATTATTTCTTTTATTGATTAATGAGTTTGCACCTCCGGTTGGCAATAGAGAACTGGAGTCAAAGAAATGGTTATTAAAGATGGAGCTCTGCAATTTGAAGCAGTTTGATGTTTTTGCTAAACAATTCAGACAACTTGCTTATGAGAGCAGATGTTATGCCTCTACTAACATTAAGCTAAAATTTTTGCATGCTATGCCTCATAATTTGATTGACAGAATACTTTCTTATATTGACCTCAAAGGACTCACAATCGAAGATCTAGCCCTTTCAGATGTCATGGATTTTGCCAAACAACAAATAATGACTTTAGTCTCTGAGACTAAGTCCATGCAAAGACTCAGTAAGCATCAAGCATCCCAGATTGCTCCAGTATTCCCAGAAATAGCCCCATTCAGCTGTCAACCATTTGTACAACCTCGTCGCCAACAGAAGCAGCGCCACAAGCATGTCTCCTTCACGTGCCGCTCTTTCCCTAAGAAGCATTCCTATGCTCCTCCTCATCATTTCCTCAAGAAATGATGCCATGCTCGTCCTCCTTCCAAGCAGCTGATTTGCTACATTTGTCGCAAGCCTAGCCACATTACTCCCAATTGCTCCTACAAAAATCTGGCTGTTAAAGCTATTTTTTCCTCCGTCGCAGCAGCATGGTGGGATATAGTTGATGCCGATGAAGACCTGTATCTTCAAGAAGATATCTATGAGCCTACACTCAAAGATCTTCCTGACAAAGACTTTGATGATGAAGAAGATGCAGCAGCTCTTGAATCACTTGCAGATGAGCTTGAACAACCAATGACAAATATGCAACGTGGTACAAGACACTACAGACCTAGAGCAAATGACTGGTCCATCCAGTCTAATGAAGCATATGGAGCCTGGTCACGACATCACCATGAAGTACCTGAACGACCAGAAAAACCAAGAGGAAGAGGATACTCCAGAGGAGAATCATCTAGAGGGAGACAGCCCTCTATGCCAAGACAACCACCCATAATGCACAAACAAGATCATCCTCCTGTGCATTATCCAAGTTCTTTCAAGTCAAGTGACTCCTGGATTAAGAACAAGTTCACCAGTAGAGAGCCGCCAAAAGAAATAAGAGAGCCAATATGGGAACACATCCTACCAGCTGAAGAACCTGTCCTAGCAGTAGATCCTAGGTGGGATGGTGGCTATGAAGAGGATGAAGTCAGGAGTATGTTTTACTCTGACCAAGATTACTGTCCTGGTGAATGCAGTAATCCCTAAGAAGAAGAGGAAGCTGAACTAGAACAAAAAGAAGATGTCTACCCTGAACCAGCAATCGTTCAGGATCTAGGAAGGCAAAAATTGGTATGTACCAGTATTCCTTCTCTAGAACTACCACAACCTGCATATTTGAATCATTTAATTAATGGCAGATTTGCCTAGTTCTTTACATTAGAAATAAATGGCCGACTGGTAGATGCACAACTAGACCCTGGTGCTTCTCTCTCATTTGCCAAACCTCAGCTCATCAGTGACTAGAAGACACTTGATGAAGCTTCAGCTTATAAGAGCATAGATATCCAGGAAAATAACTTCACCTATATAAAGTACAAACATCAGCAACCCCTGCATATCCAAAATAAACTCTTCCATTGTGATTTCTTTGCCCTTGAGAAGATGCCCATCGACATCCTCCTTGGAGGATCATTTATTGATAGATATACACCCTATGGTGCTACTGCAAAAAGCATCATGTTCACCATAGAGAATGAAAGGCTTAGAATACCTCGCCTTATCTATGCCACAGAATAGTTCCCAAGCTCCATGACTCAGAGCCCTAAAATAATCCCAGTCGAGATAATAGAAATTGGAGAAAGGATCAAGTCCTCTATCTGCTCAGAGAATCCTCAGCAGTTTTGGTCCAAAGCTATGCCTAAAATGGAAATTAAGATAATTGAAGGAAAGCACATAAAGATCGGGAAGAAGATCTCGATATCGGCCCAAGATTATGATGATATGGAAGCACAGAGCAAAGATTTGGAAGAAAATGGCTTCATTGAGATATCAACCTCTCCTTTCTGCTGTTACGCCTTTATGGTCAACAAGCATTCAGAGCAGAAACGAGGCAAAAAGAGAATGGTCATCAATTATAGACCATTAAATGCTATAACAGAGCCATATCCATATCCAATACCAGATAAAAGCTACTTGCTTGAGAAAGTTACAGCCTGTAAATATTTCTCACAGTTTGATTGCAAGTCAGGCTTTTACCAGATCAGAGTCAAAGAAGAAGATAGAGCCAAGACAGCCTTCAGCTACCCCTTTGGCCACTTTCAGTGGACTGTCATGCCTTTCGGCCTTATGAATGTGCCAACATACTATTAGGCGCATATGGATAAAAATTTTGGTGGCACTTCTCATTTTCTTTGTGTATATATTGATGATATTTTAATTTTTAGTAATTCTTTAGATGGGCATGCTACTCATCTCTCCCAATTCTTTCAGCTGGCACAAGATGCAGGAATAGTCTTATCTGAGACTAAAATTCAGTTATGCAAAATTGAATGCAACTTCCTCAGCATGGTGATCTGAGAGTCAAAACTGCAAGTCCAGTCACACATCAAAGAAAAAGTCATCAATTTTCCTGAATGTTTAGATAAACCCAAGCTGCAAGCATTTTTGGGTTTGTTAAATTACTTGAACAGTTTCTATCCTAACTCTAGTGAAGACAGGTACATTCTGCAAACACTTCTCCAGGAAAAGAAAGCATTCCATTGGGAGGAACAACATACAGCAGCAGTTCGTAAAATCAAAGCAACTGTAGCCGCGCTACCAGAACTACATATTCCAAAATCTAAACATATGAAAGTCTATACTGATGCCTCTAACCTCACATGGAGAGGAGTACATGTTTGTTTAATAGATAATAAAGAGTTTGTGTGTGAATTTATGAGTGGTGTGTTTAGCTCCAATGTATTAAAATGGATCTCCTCTGACAAAGAGATCTATGATGTAAAGAAATGCCTAGAGAAGTTTATGCTAAAACTTCTACATTTGCCACACTTCACAATTGTAACCGACTATACTAGATTTCTGACCTTCAGAGAAAAGGATCATGGTTGGAAAGATGGTCACAAAAAATATGTCTGGTGGCAGGCATTCTTTCACCAGTTTAATTTTTCTGTGGAGCATATTATAGGTTCTAATAATGTAATTGTAGATTGGCTTAACTGGAATCCTCCAGCCACATTAATGCATCAGCCTACACCTGGTTTTAACCTTACCAGGATTTTGAACCAAGGATTCGACTACATGAATGTTCTTGTTCAAGAACAAATCCTTAGAGAAGGCCTGCATCCCCGATATACGAGGATCTCCTATGCAGCAGCATAAGACCTGCAAATGTCTGCAGCAGTGACAATTCAAGCAAACCGCCGACAAAGCTCAGGAGTCATCACCATAAAAGCTCAACAATGATTTCCTGTATCACCAATTCACTGAGCTACTAAAGCACCACTATGGACGTGGCGCATTCAGATAAGATCTACATTCAACGAACATCTGTATCGTTGGATCACTCGACATGGCCCACACAGAATACATGAGGAACAAAATCATGACCAAGACACTGTCGTGCACACAATTATTTGCCGACAGCTTGAGTGGGAATCTTATTTCCACTGCACTCCATGACACACGCCATGTGAAGTGGGACCCCCAAATTGTCGACATTGGCATCTACAAAGCACTTTTCAGATAAGATGCCTTTTTAATCCAATATCCGAAGATGACCTAGCAGATGAAGCGAAAGACATGTTGGGCCTACAGCCTAGGATTCCATCCTCACCATCATCATCTTGTGGATCCAACGCTTCAAACAGCATCTCACTGTAGACAAATTTTGAGCTATAAAGCATGATGGGATTGACACCGCCTTGCCAGCGAGCAGGCAGGACTGCCCAAAAATTGCTATAAATAAGCCTCTCCACCTTAGTATTTGCATCAAAAAAAATTTAGTGTGAAAATCTAGTAGCTTTGTCAAAGAGTACGCTCTTCACTTGCCCTTTTCGAAGGATCCTGTGAATCAGAAATTGAAGCAAGGATATTGTAATAATTTGTAATATTTTGAGTGAGTAATATAGTGAAGCTGTAGCCATTTGGCCCCTGCCTACTATCGCAGGTTTCTGCTACATCAAGCTATTAACCATTGGAAGATTGGAGGCGTCTACTAATGTTATAAAATATTGTAAGTTGGCTCTGATACCAATCTTTTATAAGTTGTGTATCATTTTTCCTATTTCGTGGATCGATCTTTTGAGTTCTCTGCTTTGAAAATTTATTTGGAAAAGTTATTGCATCGAGTCACAGGCCGTTATTCTAATTGTCATAGGCCACTTTTATCTCTGCATCCCTTTATTCCCCGACCAAAAATGTTTCGTACACCAGAACCCAAATCTCCCCACAATGGAATTCAGAAAAGCACCATTCACATCTACCGTAGAGATCATGAATGAATCTGAGTTCGAAGGCATGTATGAACTCCCTCCATTTGTCCCAGACCAAATATCGGACTGTCCCGATATTGATGTTACTAAAGAAAATCTTGAGAAAGAAACCAATTTGTTCAAACCTCTGGCTATTAATGCTTCCCAGGTATATAAGAAATCTGAGTTAGTTAAATCTAAGTTTTTATATACATCTACTTATCTATCTTTTGTTAAGCCTAGAATCAAGTCTGTAGAGTTAACCCTCTGCTACAAACCCAAGAAAACTTATCAAACAAATTTACTCTCTTTGTTACCTGAGCAAGAAATCAATTATATCAGGTCACATGAAGATGTTAACTTTGTGCATTTTGGTTTGATTAGAATACATATAGTCCCTTTGATTCCTAGCAATATTAAACCTGTTATATATCTAGCCTTGTGTGATCACCGCCAAGTCAGCTTTAAACATTCTTGTCAGTTATCTAGCCTTGGCTGCTTAAATGATGATGTTATTTGTTTTGAGTTTTGTCCCAACCTCTCTGTCGCAGTCCGCGATAAAGGTTGTAGAGAAGTCAAACATGGAACTTTAGATTGTTGGGGTCTATTCACCTCTCTGTTCGGTCTAGACATGTTCGGTGAGTTTAAATATGCATCCATTAACATCTCTATTGTCTATAGTATGACCAACACCAATCACCCTAAAATCCTTAAGAATCTGCCATATGCCAAAAGATTAAGTGGAATTGTCCAACTGTAGAAAGGTCATATTGAAGCAGTTGAAATCCCTCATGAATGGAAACTTGACTGGTTGAAGAATGTCTCACCCAAAATGAAAGGTCAAGCCACAGTCCACCAAAGTGACGACAGAACTGTAAATATTTTGCCAAGATCCCTGTCTATAAATTCCCGTATCTCTCCTACAAGACCATCTACGTCTTCTTCACGTAGATCTGTCAAAACTGGTCACATTTTGATCGAAGATGAAGAGGTAAATCAAGGCAATGATTTACCAGGAACTTTCATGAGTCTTTCCAGAGAAGACAGTATAGAATTCTACACAGAATATACTACTACTCTGTACAGAGGAGGAAGATGGCCGCCGCAAAAAGGTGTCCACAAGCAACTAGCAGGAACTATGCAGTATTTTGCAGCTGCATATGAGAACTCCTCTAATGAGTTCAAGCAAAGGAATTACACTGCGAGATTCAATTCCCATTTTATAGAAAATTTTGATGATCTGTGTAGAGATGTTTTGTCTATTAAGGATACTGTAACTAATATAGAGAAAAAAGTATTCTCCATAGATACTAAAATAGATATTCTAGATGATAGTCTTAGTTGGCTGTCAAAAGAAGACCAAAAGTCAGAATCATCCTCTAAGCCTCTCTGTTCAATCTCCTTTGGTCCTACATTCAAAATTGTAAAAAGATCACCTAGTCATACCATTATGCAAAGAACCCACATACATTTACAGCCTTGGTATCTCAATATAGATGAGCTGCTAAACCCATTGAATGAAATCACTGCCTGGTGCAATACCATGTGTGTCCTTTCTATTCAGGCCCATTTAGACCAAGCTGGTAGCTCTTGCTTTGCAACAAAATTTTTATGGGGTGTCACTAGTTTATAGTGGCAGTCAATGACTAAGCCACAACAGTATGAGCGTGTACATAACCAACCCAATTCTTTGGCCGCATTATTTATTTTATTGATTAATGAGTTGCACCTCCGGTTGGCAATAAAGAACTGGAATCAAAGAAATGGTTATTAAAGATGGAGCTCTGCGATTTGAAGCAGTTTGATGCTTTTGCTAAACAATTCAGACAACTTGCTTATGAGAGTAGATGTTATGTCTCTACTAAGATTAAGCTAAAAATTTTGCATGCTATGCCTTATAATTTGATTGACAGAGTACTTTCTTATATTGACCTCAAAGGACTCACGATCGAAGATCTAGCCCTTTTAGATGTCATAGATTTTGCCAAACAATAAATAATGACTTTAGTCTCTGAGACTAAGTCTATGCAAAAACTCAGTAAGCATCAAGCATCCCAGATTGCTCAAGTATTCCCAAAAATAGCCCCATTCAGCTGTTGACCATTTGTACAACCTCATCGCCAACAGAAGTAGCACCGCAAGCATGTCTCCTTCAAGCGCCGTTCTTTCCCTAAGAAGCATTCCTATGCTGCTCCTCATCATTTTCTCAAGAAACGACGCCATGCTCGTCCTCCTTCCAAGCAGCTGATTTGCTACATCTGTCGCAAACTTGGCCACATTGCTCCTAATTGCTCCTGCAAAAATCCCGCTGTTAAAACTATTTTTTCCTCTACCGCAGTAGCATGGTGGGATATAGTTGACGCCAATGAAGACCTATATCTTTGAGAAGATATCTATGAGCCTACACTCGAAGATCTTCCTGACGAAGACTTTGATGATGAAGAAGATGCAGCAGCTCTTGAATCACTTGCAGATGAGCTTGAACAACTAATGACAAATATGCAACATGGTGCAAGACACTATAGACCTAGAGCAAATGACTGGTCCATCCAGTCTAATGAAGCATATGGAGCCTGGTCACAACATCACCATGAAGTACCTGAACGACCAGAGAAACTAAGAGGAAGAGGATACTCCAGAGGAGAATCATCTAGAGGGAGACAGCCCTCTATGCCAAGACAACCACCCATAATGCACAGACAAGATCATCCTCCTGTGCATTATCCAAGCTCTTTCAAGCCAAGTGACTCCTGGATTAAGAACAAGTTCACTAGTAGAGAGCCTCCAAAAGAAATAAGAGAGCCAATATGGGAACAGATTCTACCAGCTGAAGAACCTGTCCTAGCAGCAGATCCTAGGTGGGACGATGGCTATGAAGAGGATGAAGTCGGGAGTATGTTCTACTCTGACCAAGATTACTATCCCGGTGAATGCAGTAATCCCCAAGAAGAAGAGGAAGCTGAACCAGAACAAAAAGAAGATGTCTACCCTGAACTAGCAATCGTTCAAGATCCAGGATGGTAGAAACTGGTATGTACTAGTATTCCTTCTCTAGAACTACCACAGCCTGCATATTTGAATCATTTAATTAATGGCAAATTTGCCCAGTTCTTTACATTAGAAATAAATGGCCAACTGGTAGACGCACAAGTAGACACTGGTGCTTCTCTCTCATTTGCCAAACCTCAGCTCATCAGTGACTGGAAGACACTTGATGAAGCTTCAGCTTATAAGAGCATAGATATCCAGGGAAATAACTTCACTTGTACAAATCACAAACATCAGCAACCCTTGCGTATCCAAAATAAACTCTTCCATAGTGATTTCTTTGCCCTTGAGAAGATGCCCATCGACATCCTCCTTGGAGGATCATTTATTGATAGATATACACCCTATGGTGCTACTGCAAAAAGCATCATGTTCACCATAGAGAATGAAAGGCTTAGAATACCTCACCTTATCTATGCCACAGAACAGTTCCCAAGCTCCATGACTCAGAGCCCTAAAATAATCCCAGCCGAGATAATAGAAATTGGAGAAAGGATCAAGTCCTCTATCTGCTTAGAGAATCCTCAGCAGTTTTGGTCCAAAGCTATGCTTGAAATGGAAATTAAGATAATTGAAGGCAAGCACATAAAGATCGGGAAGAAGATCCCGATACCGGCTCAAGATTATGATGATATGGAAGCACAGATCAAAGATCTGAAAGCAAATGGCTTCATTAAGAAATCAACCTCTCCTTTCTACTGTTACGCCTTTATGGTCAACAAGCATTCAGAGCAGAAATGAGGCAAAAAGAGAATGGTCATCAATTACAGACCATTAAATGCTATAACAGAGCCATATCCATATCCATTACCAGATAAAAGCTACTTGCTTGAGAAAGTTGCAGCCTGTAAATATTTCTCACAGTTTGATTGCAAGTCAGGCTTTTACCAGATCAGAGTCAAAGAAGAAGATAGAGCCAAGAAAGCCTTCAGCTGCCCCTTTGGCCACTTTCAGTGGACTGTCATGCCTTTCGGCCTTATGAATGCGCCAGCATACTATCAGGCGCATATGGATAAAATTTTTGGTGGCACTTCTCATTTTCTTTGTGTATATATTGATGATATTTTAATTTTTAGTAATTCTTTAGATGAGCATGCTACTCATCTCTCCCAATTCTTTCAGCTGGCACAAGATGCAGGAATAGTCTTATTTGAGACTAAAATTAAGTTATGCAAAATTAAATGCAACTTCCTCGGCATGGTGATCCGAGAGTCAAAACTGCAAGTCCAGCTGCACATCAAAGAAAAAGTCATCAGTTTTCCTGAATGTTTAGATAAACCCAAGCTGCAAGCATTTTTGGGTTTGTTAAATTACTTGAACAGTTTCTATCCTAACTCTGGTGAAGATAGGTACATTCTGCAAACACTTCTCCAGAAAAAGAAAGCATTTCATTGGGAGGAACAACATACAGCAGCATTTCGTAAAATCAAAGCAACTGTAGCCGCGTGACCAGAACTGCGTATTCCAAAATCTAAACATATGAAAGTCTATACTGATGCCTCTGACCTCGCATGGGGAGGAGTACTTGTTTGTTTAATAGATAATAAAGAGTTTGTGTGTGAATTTGTGAGTGGTGTGTTTAGCTCTGATGTATTAAAATGGATCTCCTTTGACAAAGAGATCTATGCTGTAAAGAAATGCCTAGAGAAGTTTGTGCTGAAACTTCTGCATTTGCCACACTTCACAATTGTAACCGACTGTACTAGATTTTTGACCTTTAGAGAAAAGGATCATGGTCTAAAAGATGGTCGCAGAAAATATGTCCAGTGGCAGGTATTCTTTCACCAATTTAATTTTTTTGTGGAGCATATTATAGGTTCTAATAATGTAATTACAGATTGGCTTAGCCAGAATCCTCCAGCCACATTAATGCATCAGCCTGCACCTGGTTTTAACCTTACCAGGATTCTGAACCAAGGATTCGACTCCATGAATGTTCTTGTTCAAGAACAAATCCTTAGAGAAGGCCTGCATCCCCGATATACAAGGATCTCCTATGCAGCAGCACAAGACCTGCAAATGTCTACAGTAGTGACGATTCAAGCAAACCGCCGACAAAGCTCAGGAGTCATCACCATAGAAAGGCTCAACAGTGAATTTCTGTATCACCAATTCACTGAGCTACTAAAGCGATGACTATGGACGTGGCACATTCGGATAAGATCTACATTCAACGAACATCTGTATCGTTGGATCACTTGACATGGCCCGCACAGAATACATGAGGAACAAAATCATGACCAAGACACTGTCGTGCACACAATTATTTGCCGACAGCTTGAGTGGGAATCTTATTTCCACTGCACTCCACGACACAGGCCATGTGAAGTGAGACCCCCAAATTGTCGACATTGGAATCTACAAAGCACTTTTCAGATAAGATGCCTTTTCAATCCAATATCTGAAGATGACCTAGCAGACGAAGCGAAAGACATGTTGGGCCCACAGCCTAGGATTCCATCCTCACCATCATCATCTTGTGGATCTAATGCTTCAAACAGCATCTCATTGTAGACAACTTTTGAGCTGTAAAGCATGATGGGATTGACACCGCCTTACCAGCGAGCAGGCAGGACTGCCCAAAAATTGCTATAAATAAGCCTCTTCGCCTTAGTATTTGCATCAAAAAAAATTCAGTGTGAAAATCTAGTAGCCCTGTCAAAGAGTATGCTCTTCACTTGCCCTTTTCGAAGGATCTTGTGAATCAGAAATTGAAGCAAGGATATTGTAATAATTTGTAATATTTGGAGTGAGTAATATAGTGAAGCCATAGCCATTCGGCCCCTGTGTACTATCGTAGTTTTTTGCTACATCAAGCTATTAACCACTAGAAGATTGGAGGTTTCTACTACATTTCCAAGTCTTGTGCTACTGCATAGGAGATCCTCGTATATTAGGGATGTAGGCCTTCTCTAAGGATTTGTTCTTGAACAAGAACATTCATGGAGTCGAATCCTTGGTTCAGAATCCTGGTAAGGTTAAAACCAGGTGCAGGCTGATGCATTAATTTGGCTGGAGGATTCCAGCTAAGCCAATCTTCAATTACATTATTAGAACCTATAATATGCTCCATAGAAAAATTAAACTGGTGAAAGAATGCCTACCACCGGACATATTTTTCGTGACCATCTTTCCGACCATGATCCTTTTCTCTGAAGGTCAGAAATCTAGTACAGTCAGTTACAATTGTGAAGTGTGGCAAATGCAGAAGTTTCAACATAAACTTCTCTAGGCATTTCTTTACAGCATAGATCTCTTTGTCAGAGGAGATCCATTTTAATACATCGGAGCTAAACACACCACTCGCAAATTCACACACAAAATCTTTATTATCTATTAAACAAACAAGTAATCCTCCCCATGCGAGTTCAGAGGCATTAGTATAGACTTTCATATGTTTAGATTTTGGAATATGTAGTTCTGGTAGCGCGGCTATAGTTGCTTTGATTTTACGAACTGCTGCTGTATGTTGTTCCTCCCAATGGAATGCTTTCTTTTTTTGGAGAAGTGTTTGCAGAATGTACCTATCTTCACCAGAGTTAGGATAGAAAATGTTCAAGTAATTTAACAAACCCAAAAATGTTTGCAGCTTGGGTTTATCTAAACATTCAAGAAAACTGATGACTTTTTCTTTGATGTGCGGCTGGACTTGCAGTTTTGACTCTCGGATCACCATGCCGAGGAAGTTGCATTCAGTTTTGCATAACTGAATTTTAGTCTCAGATAAGACTATTCCTGCATCTTGTGCCAGCTGAAAGAATTGGGAGAGATGAGTAGCATGCTCATCTAAAGAATTACTAAAAATTAAAATATCATCAATATATACACAAAGAAAATGAGAAGTGCCACCAAAATTTTTATCCATACGCACCTGATAGTATGCTGGCACATTCATAAGGCTGAAAGGCATGACAGTCCACTGAAAGTGGCCAAAGGGGCAGCTGAAGGCTGTCTTGGCTCTGTCTTCTTCTTTGACTCTGATCTGGTAAAAGCCTGACTTGCAATCAAACTGTGAGAAATATCTACAGGCTGCAACTTTCTCAAGCAAGTAGCTTTTATCTGGTATTGGATATGGATATGGCTCTGTTATAGCATTTAATGGTCTGTAATTGATGACCATTCTCTTTTTGCCTCATTTCTGCTCTGAATGCTTGTTGACCATAAAGGCGTAACAGCAGAAAGGAGAGGTTGATTTCTCAATGAAGCCATTTGCTTCTAGATCTTTGATCTGTGCTTCCATATCATCATAATCTTGAGCCGGTATTGGGATCTTCTTCCTGATCTTTATGTGCTTGCCTTCAATTATCTTAATTTCCATTTCAGGCATAGCTTTGGACCAAAACTGCTGAGGATTCTCTGAGCAGATAGAGGACTTGATCCTTTCTCCAATTTCTATTATCTCGGCTGGGATTATTTCAAGAGCAATTGGGAGCAATGTGGCCGGGTTTGCGACAGATGTAGCAAATCGACTGCTTGGAAGGAGGATGAGCATGGCGTCGTTTCTTAAGGAAACGATGAGGAGGAGCATAGGAATGCTTATTAGGGAAAGAGCGGTGCTTGAAGGAGACATGCTTGTGGCGCTGCCTCTGTTGGCGATGAGGTTGTACAAATGGTCGACAGCTGAATGGGGTTGTTTTTGGGAATACTGGAGCAATCTGGGATGCTTGATGCGTACTGAGTTTTTGCATGGACCTAGTCTCAGAGACTAAAGTCATTATTTGTTGTTTGGCAAAATCCATGACATCTGAAAGGGCTAGATCTTCGATCGTGAGTCCTTTGAGGTCAATATAAGAAAGTACTTTGTCAATCAAATTATAAGGCATAACATGCAAAAATTTTAGCTTAATCTCAGTAGAGGCATAACATCTGCTCTCATAAGCAAGTTGTCTGAATTGTTTAGGAAAAGCATCAAACTGCTTTAAATCGCAGAGCTCCATCTTTAATAACCATTTCTTTGACTCCAGTTCTCTATTGCCAACCGAAGGTGCAAACTCATTAATCAATAAAAGAAATAATGCGGCCAAAGAATCGGGTTGGTTATGTACACACTCATACTGTTGTGGCTCAGTCATTGACTGCCACCTTAAACTAGTGACACCCCATAAAAATTTTGTTGCAAAGCAAGAGCTACCAACTTGGTCTAAATGGGCCTGAATAGAAAGGACACACATGGTATTGCACCAGGCAGTGATTTCATTCAATGGGTTTAGCAGCTCATCTATATTGAGATACCAAGGCTGTAAATGTATGTGGGTTCTTTGCATAAGGGTATGACTAGGTGATCTTTTTACAGTTTTGAATGTAGGACCAAAGGAGATTGAACAGAGAGGTTTAGAGGATGATTCTGCCTTTTGGTCTTCTTTTGACAGCCAACTAAGACTATCATCTAGAATATCTATTTTAGTATCTATGGAGAATACTTTTTTCTCTATATTAGTTACAGTATCCTTAATGGACAAAACATCTCTACACAGATCATCAAAATTTTCTATAAAATGGGAATTAAATCTCGCAGTGTAATTCCTTTGCTTGAACTCATTAGAGGGGTTCTCATATGCAGCTGCAAAATACTGCATAGTTCCTGCTAGTTGCTTGTGGACACCTTTTTGTGGCGGCCATCTTCCTCCTCTGTACAGAGTAGTAGTATCTTCTGTGTAGAATTCTATACTGTCTTCTCTGGGAAGACTCATGAAAGTTCCTGGTAAATCATTGCCTTGATTTACCTCTTCATCTTCGATCAAAATGTGACCGGTTTTGACAAATCTATGTGAAGAAGACGTAGATGGTCTTGTAGGAGAGATACAGGAATTTACAGACAGGGATCTTGGCAAAATATTTACAGTTCTGTCGTCACTTTGGTGGACTGTGGCTTGACCTTTCATTTTGGGTGAGACATTCTTCAACTAGTCAAGTTTCCATTCATGAGGGATTTCAACTGCTTCAATATGACCTTTTTGCAATTGGACAGTTCCACTTAATCTTCTGGCATATGGCAGATTCTTAAGGATTTTAGGGTGATTGGTGTTGGTCATACTATAGACAACGGAGATGTTAATGGATGCATATTTAAACTCACCGAACATGTCTAGACCGAACAGAGAGGTGAACAGACTCCAACAATCTAAAGATCCATGTTTGACTTCTCTACAACCTTTATTGCGGACTGCGACAGAGAGGTTGGGACAAAACTCGAAACAAATAACATCATCATTTAAGCGGCCAAGGCTAGATAACTGACAAGAATGTTTAAAGCTGACTTGGTGGCGATCACACAAGGCTAGATATATAACAGGTTTAATATTGCTAGGAATCAAAGAGACTATATGTACTCTGATCAAACCGAAATGCACAAATTTAACATCTTCATGTGACCTGATATAATTGATTTCTTGTTCAGGTAACAGAGAGAGTAAATTTATTTGATAAGTTTTCTTGGGTTTGTAGCAGAGGGTTAACTCTACAGACTTGATTCTAGGCTTAACAAAAGATAGATAAGTAGATGTATATAAAAACTTAGATTTAACTAACTTAGATTTCTTATATACCTGGGAAGCCTTAATAACCGGATGTTTAAACAAACTGGTTTCTTTCTCAAGATTTTCTTCAGTAACATCAATATCGGGACAGTCCGATATTTGGTCTTGGACAAATGGAGGGAGTTCATACATGCCTTCGAACTCAGATTCATTCATGATCTCTACGGTAGATGTGGATGGTGCTTTTCCGAATTCCATTGTGGGGAGATTTGGGTTCTGGTGTGCGAGAAATTTCTGGTCAGGGAATAAAGGGATGTAGAGATAAAAGCGGCCTATGACAATTAGAATAACGGCCTGTGACTCGATGCAATAAGTTTCCCAAAGAAATTTTCAATGCAGAGAACTCAAAAGATCGATCCACGAAATAGGAAAAATGATACACAACTTACAGTAGTTGGCTCTGATACCAATCTTTTATAACGTCAGTAGACTTGGAGGAATTCCTTTGTAAGACATTTCATAATATTAAGAGAGTCCCATTCAATGGATAGATGAGTGAAATTCATTTCTTTCACTACTTACAATCCCAAAAATGCTAATAAATCATCTAAAAAATGACTAGATTGGATTCCAAGGCTTCCATCATAGGCTACTAGTGTATTCCCTCTACTATGTCTAATAATTCCACCACCACTTACTTGTTATGGGTTGCCTTTAGAGGGATTGTCAAAATTTAATTTGACCCAACTTAGAGAAGGACATATATATTTCAACTAATTCTCTATCAACTTTATTTTTAACATCATCCTTATCATCTATTTCTACAAGTTTCTAATTTGAGGCTATTCTATCTTCACCTTCCTTAATATTCTCCATTTTATTTTATTTCATAGATAAATTATCTATAATTGCATCAACAATCCTTGATCCTACTTTAGTAACACTTTTCTTCTTATCTTGAAATATTATTCAACTAAAAAATAATAAATGGAGATGAAAAATGAAGAACAAATCCAAGATGGATGTATGATGTACATATAAAACCTCAAATTTAGAAAGAATAATCCTCATCATTTTATAAGTGAAGGGACATTCTAATAAGAGATGATGAACAAATTCAGCCTCCTTTTCACATAAGATATATTTGTTAGGAATCATAAAACCTCTCTTTATTAAGTTATCTTGGGTTTAAATTTTGTTTTGGATTGCTACCTAGAAGAAAAAAATTGAATTTTGGTATAAGTTATTTATCCCACACTTGATTCTAAGGGAATATATTTGGTATTGAGTTTAGAGCCACTAAATAATCTAATTTGACATTGTAATTACCATCTGATGTTACTATCCACATTAGCTCATCTTATTATTAGTGTAGGTTTTTATTTTTCCCTATTATTTAATTAGGGAAATTATATTTATGCATACTTGGAGTTTTCATGGAGGAGTTACAGTCTATTCTTGGGGTGCCTTGACCAACTTTTGTGGAGGAATTACTTACGTGCTCTCCTATATGTATTCTTCATTTTAGCCATCTCATGTTAATAAGATATTGGGTTTTCTCCTATTTTGTCTTGTGTAATTTATCTTCTTGTATAATTTCAAATTGCTTTAGCATCTATGTGGTGTGCACTTGCTTCATCTTGTGTGATCACGTCTCCATTGCATTCGCATTATCTAGATTCTGGCAACAACTTTGATATGGTATCAAAGCCACCCCAATAATTGTGTCTCTAGTTATGCTATTAGTTTATTCTGAAATTCTTACCTTGCTTTCTTAGTAGTTTTTTTTAACTCAGTTGCATTTGAGAGTTTTGGTAGAGTTTCTTGAAAACTCATGCAAATCTATACAGAAATCTATTAAAAATTTACTTCTATTGAAGATTTATAGCAAGGCAATTTGTGGAAATATTAGCAGCTTGGCATCCTTTTCCAGTAGCTTGGCATCCATTTCTAGCAGTGTGGCGTCCTTTTCTAGCAGCTTGGCATCCTTTTTCAGCAGCTTGGCATCCTTTTCCAGCAACTTGGAATTTTTTTTCTTGCATCAACTTTGTCTCTTCCCTGTTGTGCATTGAAATCTATTAGGTCTGTAGATTAAATATCTTTTTTTTGCTGAACAAAATTAGAATTGTGCCTTTTTTTGGTGAGAGAATTCTGCCAGCCTGCTTTTTTTTAAAAATGTCACCCCTTCCTTGTTTGGCATCCCATGTGGGCCATTAAATACTTGGCCTTCCACTTCATTCTATCTTCTACTTTAAGTTTTTAGTTAAAATTGACTTGTCAAAAAAAAAATCAGTCAATTTGATTGAATATTAAGTATTTTAGACAATTTAAAATTTTGGGGGTTTAAATTTAAACTTGTATCTTCCTCTGTCGAAGACGAAGGATGAGGCCCAGGTTGGCAAGAGGCCAATTCCCTCTCACAAAGACCTTTTTTGGATTCCTCACTCTATTTTGAATCCAATGAGTGATTGGAAGGCCACTTTCTCTCTCAAAACAGGCATTTTTTTAATGTTTTAGTGTTTTTTTTGCAAAAACACTAGTTTACAGAAAATTGAATCTTTAATATCTTGCAAATGGTAGCTTGGATTTGGGTGCCATTTTTTTAAAAACTATTTGTATTTCAATTCTCCACAGTGTAGTCTTGTTATTTGTTAAAAATGCACTAGTTTATAAAGTGCCTAAAAGTTGGGTCTCCCGAGACACATTTTCAGTTGGGTCTGACGTCCTGTTTGCTTAAAGTTTTGCACTAATTGTTCTAAGACGCATTCTTAGCTGAGCCTGACATCTTTTGAGTGTGAACTTGCATATTTGGGGTTAGGCTCAACATTTGTTTTTTTTTTTTTTTGGGGGGGGGGGTGTGATTGCTTTTCACAACTTGCAATCTTTGCTTTCATTCTCCTTTCTACATAATTTCACAACCTGCAATCAACACAACTTCACCTAAATTCAGCTTAAAATGGATTCTTTTCAACTTAAACCCCTAACACCCTTCAACTATCATGAATGTAAGGTTAAAATGTCAATCATTCTTAGAAGCAAAGGGTTGTATAGGATCACCATGGGTACTAAAGTAGAACCCAACACTAATGTTGAAAAAGTCAAGTGGTACAACCATAGTGATGAAGCCTATGGATTACTGAGCTTGCCCATGTCTCCAGAACTTCTCTTATATTTAGAAACCTCCAAGACTCCCAAAGACATATGGGACACCTTAGAACTCTTATTTGGGAAGCTTGATGAGATGAAAGGTCATGAGCTCAAAAATGAACTCATAAGTCTAAGTCCTAGCAACTTTGACACCCTGCAGGACTTATTCACTAAGTTTAAGGCCCTTAGATTGAAATTGAAAGAATTCGGGATAGAGAAGAAAGATGATCAACTCATCCTTTCTATTCTCGCAAAGTTAGGTCTAAGCTATTCAGTCTTTGTCTCCACTTTCCATGCCACAAAAAGTGTCCTTGGCACTACATGGAAAATGCCTTCTATGGATTCATTCATTGCCAACTTGACTAGGGAGCAAGATAAGCTAATTCAAATGGGCACAATGAAGTCTACTCAACCCCAAGCTTTGATAGGTGGAAATGGTAAGGATAAGACTTCAACAAAGTAGAAGAAGTAAAAGAACAAGGACCAAGAGAAGAAGAAAGAAAATAACAATCCTGCCAAAAACAACACTGAGTCTTCCTCCTCCAATACTAAACCTAAGAAGGAGAAGGTTAAGTGTGCCTATTGTAAAAATAAAGGGCATGATGAACACAAATGTATGAAGAAACAAATAGATCACCTAACTCATCTTCTAGAGAAGCACAACATAGGTGTTCCTGAGTCCATCAATCAAAATTCATCTACCCAAGATTATAGTAAGACAAAAGGCAAGGGTAAGGAGAAAGAAAAGGGCAAGGCCCTTGTAGCTACAACAACTTCTACATCTTCATGGTTCATTGACTCAGGTTTTTCTCACCACATGGGCTCTTCCCTAGTTGAGTTTTCATCTTTAGAGCCTTATAGCATGGCTTCAGTTAGTTTGGGTAATGACACATCAATTTTCGTTGCAAGGAGAGGGTTAGTTGAAATGGAAAGAAGAACATTTAATAATGTTCTAAGTGTTCCTTCTCTTTCAACCAATCTCCTATCAGTGTACCAAATCACTCACATTGGTCGGGGCATGAGATTTGAGTTTTCACCAGATTTAGTGGCTATCAGGGAGTTGCATAATGATACTATAGTGGCAGTGGGTAAGTTAGTTCACCAAGCAAGGTTATACACCTTCTCACATTTTGCACCAGATTCTTCTCCAACAGCATTGCTAACTCATTCAGATGAAGTTAGCAAATTATGGCATGAGCAGTTTGGCCACCTTAACTACCACTACTTTGAGCAAGTTTGCAAACATGACATGGTCATTGGCTTGCATCGTGTCCAATTCTCAAAAGGACTTTATAAGGGGTGTTCCCTTGGGAAGCATCCCGAAGCAAAATTTGACAAAGGCAAAGCTTGGAGGGCTTCACAACCTTTAGAGTTAGTCCACAGTGATGTATCGGGACCCTTTCCCAAAGCATCTTTCACAAGGGCCAAGTACATCCTCACTTTCATTGATGATTTCTCTAGGTACACTTGGATATATTTTCTCAAACAAAAGTCTGAAGTGTTTGAAAATTTTCTAGACTTCAAGGCTCTTGTTGAGAAATAGAGTGAGAAATCCATCAAGGTTCTTTAAACTAATAATAGAGGGGAGTATGTCAGCATCAGATTTGAGCAGTTTTGTACCACAGTGGGGATTGATTTGTAGCACACAGTCACTTACAGTCCTCCACAGAATGGGGTTGAAGAACGTAAAAATAGGTTCTTGAAAGAGATGGGTAGCTATATGATTCACTCCAAATCCTTAGCACCATAGTACTGGACCAAAGCCATCAATTATGCTTGCTACATTTAAAATAGGGTTCCTCACAAAGCTTTGAAAGGGATAACACCCTTTGAAGCTTGGCATAAAAAGAAACCTAATGTTGAACACCTTAGGGTTTTCAGATCCCCAGCCATGTCCCACATTTTGAAGAAGAAATGCAAAGCTATGGAACATTAGTCCAAGCCTTGTATCTTTGTAGGATATTCGGATGGTATTAAGGGATATCGCCTTCTAGATCTAGTCACTCATGAGTTATTCATCGAGAGAAGTGTCAATTTTTAGGAGAGTCCTAGAGACTCAACACTTGGCACTTCTTCTCCCTCATCGGATCTACTTCTTCATGATGATTCCTCATTAGATTCAGATCAGCCACAACAAGTTCTTAAGCCAAAGACATCTTCTTCTTCTTTGAGTTTAGATAGTGAGGACAGTGGTGCAGAGTCATCCACCTCTAATCAGTCAGAGGATGAGGAGTCAGCACCTGACTCGCCCACTTCTAGGCCACTTTAGGCTAGACAGACACTTGAGAGTGCTAGCACTTGGGTAGGAGATCCCACAAATGATAGATGTACTAGGGTGGATTTTTAGAGAAATTCGCATGCCTTCTTTGCTTCAATTTTAGATCCATAGACTTTTTGAGAGGCATTGGGGGTACCTAATTAGGATAGTGCTATGGAGGAAGAATATTCTTCCTTAATCAAAAATCACACTTGGTATTTGACTTTACTTCCTAAGGGAAGAAAGATGGTTCGATGTAGGTGGATATATCAAACCAATTATTAGTAGATGGGTCGGTTGATAAGTACAAGGCGCGACTGGTCGCCAAGGGTTTCTCACAGGTGGTAGGCATTGACCACTCAGAGACCTTTGCACCCATTGCAAAGATGACTTCTATCTGACTCACCTTGGCTATTGCCATAACACATGGTTGGGATGTGCACCAAATGGATGTGAAGAGTGCCTTTCTTCATGGATACCTAAAGGAGATCTACATGGAGCAGTTGCAAGGATTTGTTTAGGATTCTTTCTTAGTATGTAGACTTAAAAAATCTATCTATGGCCTCAAATAGGCCCCTCAGGCATGGTACGCCAAGATGGATTCCTTCCTTCTCACAGTGGGTTTCACTAGGTGCCATTCTGATCCCAATGTCTACTTCTTGCAGCAAGATGATTCACTCCTAATTTTGGTTCTATATGTTGATGACCTTTTGATCATCGAGAGTTCTTCATCGGCTATTACAGTGGTGGAGGCATCTCTCTAGGATAGATTTGACATGAAAAACTTAGGTTTATTGCACTACTTCCTTAGCATCGAGATTTCACAGTCAGATTTAGGGATTTCTCTTGCACATCCTAAGTACGCTCTTGACTTATTGGCTCTGTTTCACATGGCTGATTGCAAGCCATCTCTGACTCCCTTTCTATTAGGAGTCAAGATTGAGGCTGACTATTCTTCACCATTCGTTGATGCCAATCGGTATCGACAACTTGTTGGTAGTCTCATCTACTTGACTCACACCAGGCCCGACATATCATATATAGTGGGACTTGTCTCCAGATTCATGCAAGAACCTCATGAGCTACATTAGAAAGTAGCTAAGAGTATCCTACATTACATACAGGGTTCACAGAGATACGGGATTCATTACAAATTTAACATAGAGGTTGACTTGGTTAGATATATAGATTTAGACTGCACTAACAATTCATAGACTCGCAAGTCCACTTTTGGTTACAGTTTCTCTCTAGGTTTTGGTCCTATCAGTTGGTCTAACAAGAAGCAAAATGCTATTGCTATATCATCCATAGAGGCAGAGTACAGGGGAGCTGTTAATGCAGCTACTGAGGCTATTTGGCTTCAGGGGATAATTTCTAAGTTTGGCATTCCTATCAAGTAGCCCACCATCATTTATTGTGACAACTAGAGTACCATTCAGATTTGTAGGAATCCAGTTCAGCACTAGCAGACCAAGCACATAGAGATTCACATGCATTTCATTTGGGAGCTTATTCATAGTTAGGTCATTGACTTGATATTTTTCTAGTCTTTGGAGTAGGTTGCAGACATCTTCACCAAACCTTTCACTAAGAGCAAGTTCATTCATTTACGAGCTCTTCTTGGGGTGCAGTCCACATCTGCAGTAGCATCATCTTTAGGGGGGGCACTAGTCTCTTCCTTTCTTTTATGTCTCTCTTTTAGGGGGGAGTTTTTTCCTACGGGTTTTCTCCTTTTCTCTATCTTATGGGAGATTGCATTTGTACATGGGTACCTCATCAGGCCTAGTTGACAGGACCCATTTTATATTTCCACACTGCCCACCTAAGCTGCGCTTATGGGGGGGTATTAGTGTAGGTTTTTATTTTTCCCTATTATTTAATTAGGGAAATTATATTTGTGCATACTTGGATTTTTCCTACATTCGTGGGATAGGCTAGCTTATATGGAGATGTGTGTCATAGATGTGTCATAGGTGTCATAAGAATGTCATAAGTAACTCCCTTGATGGGAGTTACTTCTCTATTCTTAGCACCTTGTCACCACCTTTCATGGAGGAGTTACAGTCTATTCTTGGGGTGCCTTGACCACCTTTTGTGGAGGAGTTACTTACGTGCTCTCCTATATGTATTCTTCACTTTGGACATCTCATGTTAATCAGATATTGGGTTTTCTCCTATTTTGTCTTGTGCAATTTATCTTCTTGTATAATTTCAAATTGCTTTAACATCTATGTGGTGTGCACTTGCTTCATCTCGTGTGATCACGTCTCCATTGCATTCGCATTATCCAGATTCTGGCAACAAGTCTGATACTTATTTATTGAGTTAAATAATATGTAAATTTTTTAAAATATCATGAAAATAATTTAAGTAAAATACACCCTCAATATTTTTTTAATTCAAATTAAATGGTTGCTAGAGAGGTCAAGGAAAATCAGTCCTTCAACTTACTTAAGAGAAAGATATCAAAGCCTAATATATTCTTTAATGAAAATTTCAAAAATAAATAGTAGTTTTTATACTAAAAAAACATTTTACACATTCATTTGATGTATATAAACTCACCATATGGTTTTATACCTTTTCCCAAACTTGTACATATAAAAAATTGTGAAAATAGGTTTTCTAGGCCTCATTTTTATGCAAAACCAATTTGAAACACTTTTAAAACTTTATTAACATCATATTAAACCATTCCACCAAGTTTCATAGTTTTCTACTAGTTGTTTTCATTTTAGCAGGACTTTTGCCTTCAAAACCCTAGTTTAGGGTATGCAAACCTATGTATAGGCTGAGAGCTAAAAATTGATCAAAATTTAAGTTTTAAGACCTGAATAAAATATTTTTTGGTTGGATAAGACTCTAAAAATTTCTATAATTATCTAAGAATTAATTTGACACCTTGAATAGTCTTGAAAGATGATAAAAAGTAGTTTTTTATGACTATAAAAGACCTTTTCTTGACTGTGTATAGAAAATAATCTAAAATGCACTAGAAAATCAAATTATTAAGATATTTTTGGAATATTTTAAATTGGAAACTAATAACACATTTATATTTTATTTTCAATTTAATTTATCTCTTCATCAATCTTAAAACTGATAAAAGCTAGCTTTACTTGATAGTTATAACCCTTTTCTAACTATCAAGAAATTTTGTATTGTGTTTTTGAACTTGCAACATTGTTAATGCTATGTAAAAATAAAAAATATGATTTAAAAACAAAAAAAAAATTCACTTACACATGATATGATCTTGACATTTATTATTAAAACTCAAATAGGCATTTTATCATTGTTTTTTAATACCAAACATGTGCTACAACAACATTGTGCCCTGTTTCAGAACTTACTATTCTTATCCTCTACATAATATTGGAGTTATTGGTCTATTTTATTGTTTTCCCTATCTCTTATTTTATTCTCCATATTTACACACACTTATATATCTCTTCTTCATTCTCCCTTCTTTGTTCTAAATCTCATTAACTTTATCAAACTGTTTAACCCACTTAGTAACCCAACTCAGGCCTTAATTTTAAGTGAGTTTTACATGGTCAATCATGAGTTAATACATTAGTATTATTAAATATATGTCCTAAAATATTATTTTACCTCTTCCATAAATTATTATGATAAAACTAATCATTAGGATTTGAGAAAGACCCTTCAAATGTCCTTTACAAATTCAAATTTTCAAATAGATAGTTTTGTTAGGAAAATCATTATTAGGCTCAAATCACCAAATTTTGGAATGTTAGATATTTTTAAAACTTGTAAATGACTAAAAAATACCTCATAAACCTAATAAAAACTATAAATAAAAAATAAAAAATGAGTACTCTAAGCCTATGTTCCTACATCAGGCTTCCTAAGTTCAAAAAAGTATTCATGAGCTCCTACTCATGAAGTTTTCAATGTTGCTCCCAATAAATGACCTATTCATAAAAAATTTTAAGTTATTTTAAAATAAATAAAATGTTATTGATATATAGGACAAACACATGTGCGCGCGCGCGCACGCACACACACACTCACAAATGTAATAGGATAAATTAAATTATAAATAATATTGGCCCCATAACTATAGTTATAATTTTCCAAGTCATTCTTGATGATTTAAACTAAAATGTTTTATTGAGGATGTCATGGATACATTATATGAATTCAATGTATTAAATAAAATGTTATTGATATAACACACACACACACACACACACACACACACACACACGAGAATTGAATTATCAAATTAATCAAGATATTTTGATTCTAGACTAAGTAACTTAAAAAGTAAGATATTACAAATGTTTAATCCATACCCATTATCCTATTTAACCATATTATTCTATACCTACACTTGAATATACAATGGTAGATGTGGATATGTAATGTGTTTAGGGGGTAGATCCTCTTTTTCAAAGGAGGCATTTTTTTTACGTCCATCATAACATGCTAATAATTGAATCCTCATAAAGTGGTTCTGCATCACCTAGTGAAATTCCATTATGCAATGTTATGTGAATAATATCCTTATACATAAGCACATTCTAGAGTAATTCCAATAAATAAATCTTAGATTAGGTATTCTTTAGTTGATCCATAATGTCATATTCCTTATCCTAATTTTTTTGGTTAATAGGACATGATTGGGGTTGAGGAAGAGCCTTGATTTTTTACTATGGGAGGGTTAGCTTACCCCTTCCAGTTGTAACAACATAGACCATGGATCATAATATAAGTCAAGGATGAATACAAGGGTATGATGGTAACTGATAACATTTTGAGATATAGGGGTAGGATTGAAATGAGTCATGCATGATTTTTGACATCTAGTAGTTAATGTATTCAATTTATATTGGATATTTGCATGTTGTGAATTAAGGAAGATTAAAGATGGTTCATTATTAATTTGAGCCTTATTATAAAACTTAGATTGAATCCAACTTATACATAACCAATTAGAATAATATGAAATGAGTGCAATCATGCCTTTAGTGAACCAATATAAATAATGTTCATATATTAAAGCCATATGTAAATTGTGATATGCAGAAAAATAAAAAATCAAGTCTGAAAATAAAACCTAAGGCACAAATTTAAAAACCATAAAAATAAGAATAAAACCCTAAGGGAAATCTAGGATTTGTCAAAGCTCAAACAATGTAGGGGCTAACCAATATGTTTACCCTATTTTTTAGATTTAGTGTGTAAATTATAATAGGTTAAACTTTTAGAATTAATTTAGCTTTTAATAAATGGAAATTAACATTTTTTTTAGTGTCACTAGTTGAGATTTCATATGATAATGTAATTTACTATTTATGGAAATTACTAAAGAGATAAAGATACTTAGATTTACTTCTTGACTAAATTATTATGACTCTGTTCTAATAGTGGAAACATATTGGAAATAGGCATGTGATTCATACAAATATAGAACTATAACTATTTATACATAGGGTCAGTACCTTTATACCTAGATAGGAACACTAATGGTAATGACTGACGCTGGTGGTATTTTCTTGGGGAGATTTGTATCTTAGTAACCTATTTGAGTGCCAAAATCAATGATTGATCTCGATAAGATCAAGTGCATGATGAATTTACCTATGTAAAAGTGAAATCGAACATGATCCAGAAGAATCTTATTACTCAACAATTGAAAGATTGTAATATTAACATTAATATCATTATCCATAAAAGCTTTAGGAAGGTAAATTATATAGTTTTAATATAAACATGTCGTCACATCATCCTAAATGTGGGATTATCTTTCAAAATCACGTAAAAAGACACTAAGCAAGCTAAAAAACATTTGTAGGTAAAAACCATTAAATAGAATAAAAACCAACACTAACACCCCCCTTAAGTGTAGTTTTGGTGGGTATAAGAATTGTGTCCCAAAAAAAATCCCTAATGAGGTACCCAAGTATATATAAATGCCCATAAAAGAGAATGTTGGAGTTTCCATAACCCCAAAAGGATCTCATAAATGAAGATAGTTGCTCTCAGTATCAATAATTTTCTCTATTATCTAAATGTATCAGATATCAATGAAGTGCTCATGGATGAGCTCTCAAATGAAATGCATGTGAATCTTGATATGCTCGTTCTGTTGAAGGAGGATCAAATTCCTACATATCTAGATTAATATTTAGTTGTAGCAGATGATGATTTTTGGTCATTGACACTAGATGCCAAATTAATGAGAATCCCCTAGAACCAAATATCCTCAATGGAATCTATTAATAACTCCTTTGTACTCTACCTCGGTATTAGATAAATCAATATCATTTTATTTCTTGATTGACCAACTAATTAGACTTGAATCAAGGTAAAAACTATATCCTAATGTGGACTTATAATTTTGAATATTACTAGCCCATTTTGAATCTATATTTATAATCAAGTCAACATCGATGCATGTTTCATAGTGAATCCCAAAATTATGAGTACTATGAATGTAGTGGAGAATCTACTCAATTAATTTCTAGTGTAGCTCATATGGTTCCTTCATAAATATGGAGACCATACTCACTACATATTAAAGATTAGGTCTTATGTGTGTAAGGTAGATGAGACTACCAACAAGTTATCAATATGAGGTAGCACTAACCATAGGAGATAGATAATCAGCCTCAAGCTTCACACCAGATATAGAAATATCCAAAGTTAGCTTAACATCAACCATGTTAAACCATGAAATCAAATCAAGAGCATACTTGGATTATGTAATAGTCATCATAGAGTCAGACTGATAAATTTCAATCCTAAGGAAGTCATGTAACTATCCCATGTTAGTCATAAAAAACCTATTAGATAAAGCAATTTAAATTGCTATGATGGTGGATGAATAACTCCCTGTGATCAATAAGTCATCCACTTAGTGAAATAAAATCAATAATGAATCATCTTGTCATAAAATTTAGACATTTGGATCTAAATGGCATCTGGTGAACCCAACTAAAATAAGAAAGGAGTCATTCTTGGTGGATGAAACTTGAGGATCTTATTTGAGGCCATAGATAGATTTTTGAAGTTTCCAAACTAAGGAGGAATTTTTCACAAATCCTTATGGTTTCTCCATGTAAATTTCTTATTTGAGGTCACTATGAAGAAAGTCACTCTTCACATCCATGTGATTAACATCCCAATGATGTGTTGCATAAATATCAAGAGTGAGTTAGATTGAGTTAATTTTGTCTACTAGGGAAAATGTCTTGGTATAATCAATGTCAGGTACCTAAAAAAAATACTTTTCTACCAAACATGATTTGAACTTGTCTATGGACTCATTTCCTATGGATTTTATTTGGTAGATCCACGTACATCAAGCAATTTTTATTTCCTTAGAAAGTGGGACTAAATCCCAAGTGTTGTTCCTTAGAAAAGAACCATACATTTCTATCATAGTAATATCCCACATAGGAATGCCTGATGCCTCATATAACTATTTTGGATCATAATAAGATGCAATGAAAACATGTAGGGCATTCTATAATTGTGAATGTATTCACATGTTATTTTATGGATCTCTAACCCATTACCAACACTTTGTAGTGTCTATCTAGCCCTAAGAGAACCAGTGCTTAGATATTCAAGAGGAAATTCCTCATCCTCTAAAGATATTCTAGGAGGAGGTGAATCCTCATTACTATTTTCATAATCAAAACTATAAGAATAATATGGATCATCAAAAAGTTGTTCAGGTGTATCTGAATCAATAGATTTGTCATCAAATCCCATTGCATCTAAGGAAGGGGATAGGTGTCAAGTGTGGAGTCTAAAAGATCCTATTGAAAACAAAAACTCCTCTTAACAAAAAACTCATGAATGGTGGGATAGAGAAGCATCTATCCCTTAACACCCTTAGGATATCCAACAAAGATATCATTTTGGAACATAGGTCATAGAAGGAGATCTAAACATTTGAAAGTGCTTAAATATGGGTTTTTGTTGCTCCATGCATCAAAAGGAATTAATCCCTTCAATTATTTATGAAAAACTTGGTTTTGGATATAAAAGCACAATTGATGGCCTCAGATCAATACTAAGGTGGAAAAGACTGGAGTATAGCATATGGTTGGCCATTTCTTTCAAGGACATGTTCTTGAACTCTGTAACATTATTCTACTAAGGACTATATAGAATTGTACATTATAGTTCAAACTCCTCTGAAGTGAAGATTTATTCAAAATGGTTACTAACATACTCACCACAATTATCGATGTGAAAAATATTGATGACATTAATTGATTATTTTATACAAGCAACTTGAAGTACTGAAATGATTAAAGACCTCATATTTCTTCTTAAGAAAGTGCACCCAAGTATACCTTGAAAAGTCATCGATGAAAGTAAGCATGTATTTTGTCTTGTTGAATGAAGGTTTTGGAAATGGACCAGTAATTTCATTGTGAAAAATCTCCAATATATGTTTAACTCTCCATGATTTTCCCTTGCCATACTTCTCTTTAGGATGCTTACCAAGTATGCAACCTTGGTAAACACCGTCTAAAAAAAAATTATGGCAACCTTAAAAACATGTCATGATGACTAAGTTGTTCTAGGTAACGATAGTTGAGATTATTAAATTGCTCATGCCATAATTTAATCACCCCATTTGAATGAGTGAACAGTGCAATAGAGGGTTGATCAAGGGCGAAATATGAGAAAACATACAATCATAACTAGCATATGCTTTTCCTAATAACCATTAAATTAGGTGTGAACTCAACTCTCTTGCCTGAAATAATATGAGTGAAATGATAAATAGATAGGATATTTATGGATAAAGAGGGAACACATAGAACATCATGAAATTTCCCATCGTTAACTTCAATATATCCTCTACCATTAACTTAAACATAAGTATCATCACCTAACAAGATGGAAGGCATATAAAAAATCTCTAAGGGAAATAACATGTCAAGTGATGAATCAATGTGGTATGAGGAACCATAATCAATTACACATGTGAGAGGCTGGGACACAACTGCAACAAATATTTTTCCCTTATCTTTCCCTTTTTACTATCTTTGGCCATAGAAGACTCATGTGCTAATGAACTTTGATTGAATGAATCATGGACAATGAAATTATTCTTATCAAGCATATTAGTTAGTTGGTCAATCTACTTTTGCATACATTTGGATTCATCATGCCTATATTTCTTCTAATTTGGCACATGTGAGTCTCTCTTTCTTGGGGTTCACATATAAAGAGGATGACTCTTTTGATGCTTTTGACTTAGCATTATATTTTTTACCCTTTCTTTGCTTTGGATCCTTCTTGCTATGTTTCTTATCCTTGATATTAGAAACCTTCTATTTGTCATGACTCATATTTAAGGCATGTGATTTATATGACTTCAGTTTACCTATATGAATAATCTTGTATTTCTCCTGAATCAATTCAATTACAAAGTCATCAAAGGGTGGCATGGTCCATGTAGCTCCAAGGGCACACTTTGTGGTATAGAATGTAGAAATGAAGATATAATAATCAAATCTCAATTTAGAAAGGATGGAAATAATCAATTGATCATCTTTTTTGTTGATGACACATAGTTTAAACTACAACCTAAGTGATGTGAAATTTTTGAAGAATTCTTGTATCATATCAAAATCATCTGGGCTCAAACTAATGAGCTCATTCTCTAACTCATGACCCTTCATGATGTCATGCTTCCCAAAAAGTGTTTTTAATGTGGTCCACACTCTATTAAGAGTATTTTTAGACTCAATATGAAATAGAAAAGTTAGGAGACATAGACATGCATATTATATCATAGGATTCATCACTTTCATTGTACCACTTCACTTTCTTTGCATCCATTGGTGGTTATGTTTATATACCCATAGTAATCTTATGTAAGCCTTTACTCCTCAAGAGGATTTTTATTTTGAATTTCCGCTTATGATAGTTGAACATAGTAAGAATCAAAACTTGAGAGTGATCCATTGTAGTAAGGAAGTATGTGTTGAATTGAGTGTGCAAGAAAGATAATAATATGCAACCACTTGAATCTGTAGAGATTTAATTTTACAAGGCATGAGAATATCATCAATGCATAAATCTTTAAGAACTCACGCTTTTAAAAAATGGTGCTTGAAAAGGAGATGTTGAATAAATTTTATGGAATTTTGAATGTTTCTTGGTCACAAAAAAATTGGTCTCCACTTTACATAATTTTGGGTTGAAAATTTTGGGTGTGTAAAAAGTTTGGTTAAATTTTGTGAGGAAAAATTAAGCCCCCTTGGGTTGGTTGTGGCTAAGGGATTAAATTTTCATGTGACAAAGGGGATAAAGAGTAGGATGGGGTTATCAAAGATTGTATACAAGGTCTATAGTCATTGGAGATGGGAATTAGGGTTATTACCCTTCTTTGTAGTCTTCAAGGTTTGGGACTGTGGTTACAAGTTATAATTTCACTATCAGAGATGTATATTGAATGTGTAATCTAGTTTTACACCATTAGGGTTTTGGACTATGTGTATAATTAAAATTTCAAATGTCATAATTTTTTGCTCTAGATGTAGTCTGAAGTTTTGTATTAGGGTTTGTGGCTATGGGTGTAGTCTAGATTTCTACATCAGAATTTTTAACTATAGATGTAACCCAGATGTTTGGCATTAGGTTTTAGACCTATGAGAGAATTATTAATCTCTAAAATTGATATTTAGGGCTGATAATGTAGTCAAAACTTTTTATAAGTGTGAAAACTTTGATTTGTGCATGTAGGTATGAACTTCTGGTAAGCCTAAAAAATCTATATCTAGTATGATTCTCTAAAAACCCACTAAGGATCTCAAAAAACATAAAAAACCCTAGAAATTATTTTCATTTGAAGTTACCAGATAGTATGAATTTGTGTGAAATCACTGAAAAACCCTAAAACTGTCTAAAAATGATAAAAAACAACTGTCTTAAATCTAGGTCATGTTTACAACCAAGCCTAGGGTTTTAAAACCTTATGAATTTAATGACACTTGTTATTTTATGTGAAAACCTACCAGATGAAATATGACTAGTAGGAGGCACCTTTCTCTTGTTCTTTTTTAAAATCTAGATCAGTAAAGGACCCTAAAAGAAGAGCAAAATCTAGGAAAGAGTGAATCTTAAATAGTTAGGTCAATGAATGGCAAACTTATGACATGTAAGTTGAAACTTAAGATTTCACAATATAAATAATGGAATTAATACATTAAAAATTCTTTGATACCATGTCAGAGTGGGTGAAAATCAAGGATCGATCTAGATAGGATCAAATGCATGAAAAAATTACCTATGTAGTAGTGAAATCAAACATGAGCTAGAAGAAGCTTATTACTCAACAATTGAAAGATTTCAATATTAACATTATCATCATTGTCCATAGATTTTTTATGAAGGTAAGTTGTATAGGGTAAAGGTAAAAATGTCCTCACATCCTCATGAATGTCAAACTACCTTTCACAATAACCTAAAAGTATACCTAAGCAAGCTAAATAATATATGTAGGAAAAAACCATTAAATAGAATAAAAACCTACACTAACATGGCCATGCAATGAGATGAAAAAATTTTATATCCTTCTCCTTAAAACCCTAGGTCAACTTGTGAATGATTAAAATTTTTAAAAAGTGAGGAATTTTAATTGGGATGAGTTGACCTCAATTACCCACTTGATGATTGACCAGTGCATACGTATCCAATACTTTGATAAAGGAAGTTAATATGCACATAGTTATTCCCCTTAGCATGATTGTGCACTTGATTTATTTATCTATATGAATGCACTTAGAAATATGTATTTGATATTAATAATGTTTACACTTGACCTGGATTGGTATGCTTCAGACTTGGATATGACTTTTCCTAGTGATTGATTGTGAATAGGAAGAATGGGGTAGATTTTTCTCAATGTGCAAAGTGTATTTGAGGAGTACATGAGGGTTCTAGTGTTAGGTTGTGGAGCTAAAAGCTTCACTGATGCAAATAGGGGAGGAGGTTACTGAGTGTCACTGATGCAAATAGGGGAGGAGGTTGCTGAGTGTCACCCCTAGGCAGACAAGGACTAACGTCGATCGCTTGTGCGATTCCAAACTGTGAGTTTTATGGACAGTTCGTTAATGAACCAGTTGTTTGCATGAAGAAGGCTAATTTTAGCCTTGGATCTGCGGATCTAATTATTGTAATTAGATGTCTAATTATTGTTTGCATGAGATCTATTTAAGAGACTCATGGGTTGTACTGTAATCAGTGCTAGTTGAGTTGAGCAAAGTTAGCTCCTTCTATGTGTGAAGAGAGTAAGGGTGTTCTTCCTAGTTCCACAGCAGTGCCAAGTGTGGGTGCTGGTTTCAAGAATCAGAAGGATTTTTCATGTATGTGTGATCTTGGTCAGTAGGTGTGCAAGGCCACATTTGGAGATCTACATGGTAAGTAAGATCATTGATCTGCAAGTGTTTATGTGTGCGAGGTCTAAGGTTTGCAGGTGTGCAGAACCAGATTGATTTGCAGGTGTGCAAGATCAGGGAGGACAGCAACATAATAGGTAGCAAGATCAGGCAAGATCTACTTGGAGTATGGTGTGTAATCGGTTATAGAGCAAAGAGGAAGGCAAGGTAGTCCCTTCCAAAGTAAGATCATTTGAGTTGCAGGTTGTTGCAAGTTCATGGGAGATCTACTTGGAGTGCGTGGAGTACTCAAATTTGGAGTGCATGGAGCACTTGTGTACTGGCAGTAGTGATACTGACTAGTGGTACTGGTAGTAGTGGATATTGACTGGTTGGAGGTGAACACCAACTCTGTGTTTGAGTTGTGTGTTTTGATCATAAGAGAGAGAGTGAGCTCTTGAAGAGATTTAATGTTTATGCCCTAGAGGTGTGGGAGCCCTAGAGATGTGTAAGGAAGAAGAACTATGGCAATATTCTTTGTTGTATTTTCTTCTGGAAGAGTATTAATACAATTGGGTATTGTCTCTCATATTCTGTGTTATTTTTGAATTCTAGTTACTTATTGTTTCTGGTTATTTCTGCATGTTTAGTTGCTTGGTAATCAATGGTGCTTCTTTGGGTTCCTAACAATTGGTATCAGAGCATGTTTGTTGTTCTAGATTCCTGACAAGTGGTATCAGAGCTAAGGTTGCAAGGAGCAGGTTTGTGTTTGATTATAGGTCACTCTTAGGGGTTTCTGATTGAGTGGGAGTAGAGCAATGGGAGAAGAAAGTAAGCTAAGAATGGAGGAATTGAAAAGCATGAATGGTCAATTATGGTGTTATGGAAAGAAAGAGCAGGTAAAGAGAGATTGTTGGTTGGTAGAAGATCAGCATAAAGAAACTGAAGAAGCAGATGTTGCAGGTGTTGTTGCACAGGATGCTTTGAGAGGTTTCTTGGATAAAGTAGAATCTTGTTTTATAGATTTTGTTGCCTCTTTCCATGCAGCTCAAAATAGAGTATTTTTCCATGTTAAGGTCTTTGGAGACTTTGGAAAGATTTATTTAGGGGCTGGTGTGCCTTGCCAAAGAATTGGCAAAGGAGAAGTGAAGCTGAAATTGTAGGTGGCCAACACATGGGTGTTGAAGGAGGTCATGCAGGTCCCAGTCTTGAAGATGTGGCTAATTTCTTCAGGAAAGTTGGGTGATGAGAGATGCACAAGAACTCTCACAGCGGATGCACTTGAATTAGCTGGTGGTAACAAAGTAGGTATCCTTTATCTATCTACTTATATTACTGATTCTTCTTTGTTGCGAAGACGTGACTTTGTAGGCTTGGTCACATGAGTAAGAAGGAGATGCATGTTCTTAAGCGGAAGACAGATGTCTTTGACAGACTTAAGAACTGGAAAGCCTTGGTGTTTCTAGAGGAGATGATGGATAGAGATCAGTGGATGGGACTGAGTAACTCTAAGCAGGGCAGTTTGGACAGGGTTTTGATCCATGGAGAGCTCGCAGGTAAAAAGTCATCACTCACAGGCAAACATAGTTACCGTCATCGGTCAAGGGGAACTGATGTTGAACAGACAGGTGTTGATGTCAGTCATGTGTAGACTGGAGCCAGTGGTGTCAGGCAGGGTGGCTATCGATGTCGGTCAGGGAACTGACGTCGGTGACCAGGTAAGACCGACGTCAATCAGGAAACTGACGTCGGCAAAAAGGACAGTCGCATGGGAATCAATGTCGGTCGGATGTAGATTGTGTGGTGATCGAGGTTGGTCACTGTAACAGATTTTGGGCAGACAGCAAGCTGTCAAGGAATCTCAAATGCCCATATGGAGGATTGAAAGTGGTAAGTAAGCCTCAAATTCATTGTTCCTCTTCTTTATACTTGTTGCTCACTGCAGAGCAGGAAGGATCCAGGAAACAGTGGGAGCATGGCATGGATTAGGATGCAAAACCAAATGAAAGATTTGGTAGGGTTGCCAGCCAGGATAAAAGCACTAAAAGACAAATGGATTCCTTAGTTAAAGAATAGAGAGAATGGATATGTGAGACGGAAGGCCAGGTCATATGGTCTTGAGGAAGCTACAAGACAGGTGGTACTAGGTGGATGACAAATCAGGGCTTTAGTCAATGTTAGTATAACCATTGTGTTTGTTTTACCAGGTGGATGATGGTCACAACATTATCTTGTTACTATATGTGGAGGATGAGCTTGGTGCAGGATCAGACATACAGGCTTTTGCTGAGCTAAGGGTAAGGTTAGTTCAGTGGCATGTCATGAGGAATTTGGAGCAGTGAAATTTTTTGGCATGAGAGACATGGAAGATCACAGGTTGATTTTGTCTCCAGTGGGAGTTGATGTGAATCAGGTGTTGGCGAGGTTCAATATGCAGGATGCAAAACTAGAGCACACCAAGGGCTAGATAGTTTAGTGTCTGAAATCACATGAGGTCTAGTATAGACCTGAGTTTTCCCCAGTAGTGGGAGCTGTCAGAGAGTTAGGAGCCAATTCAGGGAAGTGAGTTCTCAGGTATTTGAGAGGGACTAATAGTAGGTGCACATGCTATGCAGGGTCAAGTTCTTTTCTACATGTGTTTGTAGATGCGGATGCGGTAGGTTACTTGGATGACAGGAGGTGTACCACAGGATGTGTGGTGGTTGGTCTTCAAGGTTGAGCTTAAAGAGGGATACAAGCCAGGAAATAGATTAGATGGTGTACAGGTACAGGTACAATGCAGCTATTTATCTCCAAGTGGGAGATTGTTAGGTTGTGGAGCTAAAAGCTTCACTGATTCAAATAGGGGAGGAGGTTGCTAAGTGTCACAGTTGCCGATGTTGATCGGGCCAACCGACGTCGATTGCCTGTGCAGTTTTGAACTACGAGTTCTATGGATAGTTCGTTAGTGAACTAGTTGTTTGCATGAAGAAGGCTAATTTTGGCCTTGGAGCTACAGATCTAATTATTGTAATTAGATGTCTAATTATTGTTTGCATGAGATCCATTTAAGAGACTCATGGGCTATATTGTAATCGGTGTTAGTTGAGTTGAGCAAAGTTAGCTCCTTCTGTGTGTGAAGAGAGCAAGGGTGTTCCTCCTAGTTCCACAGCAGTGCCAAGTGTGGGTGCTGGTTTGGAGAATCAGAAGGATTCTTCATGTATGTATGATCTTGGTCAGCAGGTGTGCAAGGCCACGTTTGGAGATCTACATGGTAAGTAAGATCATTGATCTATAGGTGTTTGTGTGTGCAAGGTCTAAGGTTTGCAGGTGTGTAAAACCAGATTGATTTGCAGGTGTGCAAGATCAAGGAGGACAACAACACAACAGGTAGCAAGATCAGGCAGGATCTACTTGGAGTATGGTGTGTACTCGGTTATAGAGCAAAGAGGAAGGCAAGGTAGTCCCTTCCAAAGTAATATCATTTGAGTTGCAGGTTGTTGCAAGTTCATGGGAGATCTACTTGGAGTGCATGGAGTACTCAGATTTGGAGTGCGTGGAGCACTTGTGTACTGGCAGTAGTGATACTAACTAGTGGTACTGGCAGTAGTGGATACTGACTAGTTGGAGGTGAACACCTACTTTGTGTTTGAGTTGTGTGTTGGGACTGTAAGAGAGAGAGTGAGCTCTTGAAGAGATTTACTGTTTATGCCCTAAAGGTGTGGGAGCCCTAGAGGTGTGTAAGGAAGAAGAACTGTGGCAATCTTCTTTGTTGTATTTCCTTCTGGAAGAATATTAATACAATTGGGTATTGTCTCTCATATTCTGTGTTATTTCTGAATTCTAGTTACTTATTGCTTCTGGTTATTTCCGCATGTTTAGTTGCTTGGTAATCAATGGTGCTTCCTTGGGTTCCTAACAGTTGGTATAAGAGCATGTTTGTTGTTCTAGATTCCTGACACCTAGATGTAGTGATTAAGTTTTATATCCTTCTCCTTAAAACCCTAGGTCCACTTGTGAATGATTAAAACTTTTAAAAAGTGAGGAATTTTAATTGGGATGAGTTGACCCCAATCATCCACTTGATGATTGATCAGTGCATACATATCCAATACTCTGATAAAGGAAGCTAATATGCACATAGTTATTCCCTTAACGTGATTGTGCAATTGATTTATTTCTCTATATGAATGTACCTAGAAATATAGATTTGATATTAATAATGTTTACACTTAACCTGGATTGGTATGCTTCAGACTTGGATATGACTTCTCCTAGTGATTGATTGTAATTAGGAAGAATGGGGTAGATTTTTCTCAATGTGCAATAGTGTATTTGAGGAGTACATAAGGGTCCTAGATGTAGTGAATAAGTTTTACTTTGATTTATATTTGTGTTAAATTAGGTAATTTCCCATGCCACCAACACACTAGGTGAATGGGTTGACCTATGGGAAGGGTTTGATTTTTTAAAATAGTCATATGTTAGGTGAAAGATGGTAATGTGAACCCTAGGACAATAGCATCAATGTTATTGTCCAAGTCTAGCATCACTATCTAGGATACAAAAATGCAAATGTGGTATTTTAGAAATGTCTGAGTAGGATATTTATTTTATTTAACACAAACTCTAAGAGTGTTCTTGTAGGTGACTAATATCAACTTAGAGTGGATTTGGGTCATAATTAACATGTAGTGTGTGAGAATGGTGGCGAGATATGTTTGGAGATGAATAAGTCATGTAGGCTAAGTGTAGGTCTAAATTGGCATTTACAAGTGTAAAATATGAAAATTTAATGTTGACACCAGGTATAAAAGCTCCACATCTATTTAAAAAATGAATGCACACTATTAAGGATTTGACTTCCTCTCAAGATTGGATTCGATGGCTTATGCTAAAAGACAAATACAAGTTGCTTAATATGGACCTTACCTTCCATTTTACATATCCACAAGTTGATGCTTGATGTCATGCTACATAAGGTGGGATTACAACCTCCACATGCATGGTGGAAGGACTAGAGATGAAATTGTGACACTTAGTTCATAATTTACTCTCATAGTCTCATTTATTAAATCACGATCCCATTCCCTTCTCCTTTGGAAAAGCTAAATAGGGTTTACAATTTAAGTTATTCACCTAGGACTTAGATCTGTAGAGTTAAAAAAATATGGAATGTTAAGCTTGAGCCTTGGCTCACACATTTTCTTTTGTGTTTGGTTCATCAAGGCCTCTTGGGGAGTACCTCTTGCACATTAGAATTTATCAACCTAGATGTCTGACCTGATCTAGACCCGAGTCATTCAAAAATCTCTTTTGGATGTGCTCAATTTCTCAATCTTTCTAGAAATAGATATGAACCTTTCCACCCAGATCCCTTATCTTGGAGCATGGTGTTTTTTAGGTATAAATTTTAGTGGCCAACATACATTAATTTTATATAGAAGTTCTTCATAGCTATAATTTTATTTCAGTTATGAAAATCTATAATTTTAGCTATGTTTTACAATGAATAACCATCTTCATAGTTTTATGTTGATGACAAGTGATTGTTATCTTTTCAGATCTTATTCACTTCTAAGATTAATCTAAGAAGGTGGCGATTGAGTTTCAACATTTGTAGGAGCTACTCAATCACTAGGGGAGTGCTCTCTATAGTATGATTCACATCCCCCTAGACCAATCACCTCATGGATTCCCTCCTTTGGTGCCTAGGCATAGTTGGAGACAATCTTACAATTATAGCCACTTCTCCACTTTTCCTCCTCATTATCCCTTGCCACTGTATGGGAAGTTTTCCTTTAGCTCATCATGATGGAGTAGTATCTATGTTCAGACACCTTTTGATTGGGCCATCATTGTTTCTTTGGTCCCCCATGAAACCAATCAAGATGGTTTTGTGGTGTCTGACCCTCCTTCAGTTGAGCCTTCTACTTGTAACATCCATCCTCTCAAGGATGATTTACCTTCACCACCTTTTGGGGCTATAGCTTTTGTTTAAGTATATGTATTATTTTTGTTCTTTGTTATAATCTTTTAAACTTTGGGTTATCATATATAACCAATGGATTTTTAGTTTGAATCAATTTTTCTTACTAGTGTGGAGTTTGGGTTGTGTATACCAACCGACCACTTTATTGCTATAACTATATTTATATGATTATTATAATTTGATTAATAATTATTGTATCAACGTGTTTCAATAGTAAAAATAAATGATAAAACTTGAAGATAATCGAATAAACCTTTTTAAAAAATATTAAAAATATAAATACATTTGTAATGTATTGCTTGTTATTTTTATTTCTTAATTTTTAGAGTTTAAATTATTGTTATTATTCTCAATTTTTTAAATAAATAATTGTAAGTAATTTAAAATTATAATGATTCAATGGCTACACTCCCTATCATAACCTTGTTATAATGAGAAAAGTTTAGGTATCATAATATTAAAGTTTGGGTTGTGCATGCCAACTAACCACTTTATTAGTACAATCATATTTGCATGATTATTATAATTTAATTAATAATTATTATATTGACATTTTCTTTGGTGTTTGGTTCATTAAGGCCTCTTGGGGAGTACCTCTTACACATTAGAATTACACAACCTAGATGTCTAACCTGATCTAGACCTGAGTCATTCAAAAATCTCGTTTGGATGTGTTAAATTGCTCGATCTCTCTAGAAATAGATATAAACCTTTCCACACAGAGCCCTTATCTTGGAGCATGGTATTTTTTAGGTATAAATTTTAGTCGCCGACATACATTAATTTTATATGGAAGTTCTTCATGGCTATAATTTTATTTTAGTTATGAAAATCTATAATTTCATCTATGTTTTACAATGAAGAACCATCTTCATAGTTTTATATTAATGACAACTGATTGTTATCTTTTCAGATCTTATGCATTTCTAAGCTTAATCTAAGAAGGTGGCGATTGAGTTTCAGCACTTGTAGGAGCTACTCAATCACTAGGGGAGTGCTCCCTATAGTATGATTCACATCCCCCTAAACCAATCACCTCATGGCTTCTCTCCTTCGGTGCCTAGGCACAGGTGGAGACACTCTTACATTACAGCGACTTCTCCACTCCTCTACATTATCTATTCCCACTGCATGGGAAGTTTTCCATTAGCTCATCATGATGGAGCTCACTTGGGTAGGGCAATCCAGTTAGTAGATATGTTTAGTCACCTTTTGATTGGGCCATCATTGTTTCTTTGGTCCCCCATGAAACCAATCAAGATGGTTTGGTGGTGTCCGATCCTCCTTCAACTGAGCCTTCTATTTGTAACATCCATCCTTTCAAGGATGATCTACCTTAACTACCTTTTGGAGCTATAGCTTGTGTTTAAGTATATATAGTATTTTTGTTCTTTGTTCTAATCTTTTAGACTTTGGATTATCGTATATAACCAATGGTTTCTTATTTTGAATCATTTTTTCTTACTGGTATGGAGTTTGGGTTGTGCACACCAACTGACCACTTTATTGCTATAATTATATTTATATGATTATTATAATTTGATTAATAATAATTATATCAATGTGTTTCAATAGTAAAAATAGACAATAAAACTTACAAATGCTCGAATAAACCTTTTTGAAAAATATTAAAAATATAAATATATTTTTAATGTTATGCTTGTTATTTTTATTTCTTAATTGTTACAGTTTAAATTATTGTTATTATTCTCAAATTTTTTAATAAAAAAATGTAAGTAATTTAAAATTATAATGATTCAATGGCTACACTCCCTATCATAACCTTGTTATAATGAGAAAAGTTTAGGTATCATAATATTAAAGTTTGGGTTGTGCATGCCAACTAACCACTTTATTAGTAGAATCATAATATTAAAGTTTGGGTTGTGCATGCCAATTGACCACTTTATTAGTACAATCATATTTGTATGATTATTATAATTTAATTAATAATAATTATATTGACATGTTTCAATAATAAAATTATATGATAAAACTTAAAAATAATATAATAAACCTTTTTTTTTAAATATTACAAATATAAATACATTTGTAATATTATACGTGTTATTTTTATTTCTTAATTTTTATAGTTTAAATTATTTTTATAATTTTCTAATTTTTTAATAAAAAAATACATTTAATTTAAAATGATAATGATTCTATGGTTGCACTCATTATCACAACCTTAGTATAATGAGAAAAGTTTAAGTATCATAACCTTAAACTTTGAATTGTGCATATCAACCGACCATTTTATTACTATAATCATGTTTGTATAATTTTATATAATTATTATAATTTTATTAATAATAATTATATCGACATATTTCAAGTAATAAAATTAAATTATAAAATTTAAAAGTAATTGAATAAAACCTTTTTTAAAAATATTAAAAATATAAATACATTTATAATATTATACTCATTTTTTTTTCTTAATTTTTATAATTTTCAATTTTTTTTTTTTTTAATATAAAAATACAAATAATTTAAAATGATAATGATTCGATGGTGACACTCCCTATTAAATATGACAACCTCTATCGTACGCTCATTATTTGTCCAACTCATCCGATTACCAATGGAAAAAGTTTAGGTATCATTAATGGAATAAATTTTGTTTAAAATATAAGTTTGTGGGGTGGGACATAATAATGAAGTTAAATAGTGTAATATGATTTGGTTTGTTAACTCTTTAGTATGTTGCATTGGCACTCTTAATATTCGACTTATCTTATGATTAATTTTGATCTCATGTAGATAGTAGTAATATTTGTTACCATATTTCAAAGTTTTATTTAACATATAATTCAATTTTTTTTATTTTAAATGTTTTTTAAATATTCTTTTGATTTTTCTTATTTGTTGAAAAGAATGTTTTAATCATTTCAGGTTTTTATGGGGTTATTAATTGAAAATAGAAAATTAATAAGAATGAAATGTGTATTATATTTGAAAAAATATATATTCTACTTTAGAGTGGTATTATGATGGTATATAGTTAGGTCACATTGAATGTTAGATTTGTAATGATGATTAATTTAAGTTGAAAGTATAATTGTAAATAGTAATTTTTTTATAGATTTTATAAAGTACATTGACTCATGACTTCAGTATTTATAACGCTGACAAAGTTGAGATTAATGAGAGCATGCTACAAATTAATGTTGGGTTTGGATAAAATCGATGATTATACATAAGATATTTGAATACTTTGAAAGAACTTATTTGAATTATTTTGAATTTCAGTTAGATTATGTTAAGACATTTTACAAAGAAATGTGCCTCATACAATATAGGGTCTCAGTGAATGTTTTTGATTTCTAATTGTTTGTTATTCTTATAAATTATATTTGTGATTTTACACTTTTGCAAGGTTTTTTCTTTGCAAAGGCATCTATTGAAGCTCAAAATAACTTTGGATTTTATTTTTATCATGGATTATGTAAGCATTTTTCCATTGGAATGGAGTTTGATTGACATATGTATTTTTCTAGGTTATTTATTTACTTTGAACTTTAGAGCATTGTTTATAAATTAATGTTTTTCTATCAAAATCAAACTTATATTCATAGACTTTAATTAATTTATGAATTTGTGATTTTTTTCTTCATTAAATACATTCTTTCAATATTTGAAAGACTAGTGCAGTTGGATTTTGGTGAGAAAATCTACGCATTTTGAATTTGACATCCTTTTTAATTTATACAAAGTATTTTTTGTTTTTGTAGCACTTTAAGATTTTTTTGTTAGAGTTAGATGTTGAGGTTTATGTTGTCTTTTTAATTTCATGAAATTATTAATTATGAAAACATTTTACTATTGAAATTGAGTTGTGTTGACGTCGTTTTTTTTAATAAGGTGTAAATCACTTATTTATTTTATGAAATTGTCTATTCATGAAGGTTTATCTAGGAAAATCAAGTTTATATTGGTTGTGACTTAGGTTGATGTATGAATTTTGGAGGTTTTTCTCATGAAATGCATTGATTCTGTTAGTACCCAAAATTGCACTGAAACAATTGGGTCCTTGTCAAGTATAAATGCCTAAGTCCTCAGCCCAAGTCCTGTTTTCAAGTGTTCATGAAAGGTCAAGTTTCATGTTAAATCGGTTAAGTGTTAATTCGGTCTTTACTTAGCTTATGTGTAAATCCCTTAGAGTCTTTTGGGAAAATTGTTCGTGAAAAAATATTGAATATCTATTTGTTTCGACCAAAGTGTTTGCAGCATAAAGTCCAAAGGGTTATTTTCTTCAAGCATTTTGCTCGTGCAAAAAAGCCTAAAAGAAATGCAAGGTTTAATTGTTTCAAAAAAATGCAAAGTTTAATTGATTTTGGAAAAAGGTAGGGCTCATTTATTTTGGGAAAATTATTTTAGACATTTTGTTCGAGATAATTATCCCAACAAAGAAAATTCTGAGAGATCTCATATGCTTTGAGGAAATTATTTCAAACAAAATCTCAAAAACAATCATCCCAACAAAATGCCTGAAAGAATTGTTATGGAACAAAACTCTTGAAGAACAGGAACACTGAATGAAAAAAAAAGTGCTAAAGACAAAAGGCCTGATGAGCAAAGTCTTGAAGAAATTCATTCAAATTGCATAAGTGTGATATCTCATGGACATCAATGACAGGTGCACAGACAATAATTTTAAGCCACGATAAATAGCCATTGGGGTTCAAATATTCTGAAACGGTCATGTGAGAATCAAATTTAGGCCCCATGAAGTAGTAATTTGAGTTCAAATAGAGGCAGATCCAGTGACACACATTTTCTCAAGTAGGGATGATCTAATGGTGCATGATAAAAGCTGAATAAGTTAAACGAACCCAGGACCAGTGCAAGCATGATAAGTGTCAAGCTCATGGGGCATGATTAAAAGTTTGAGCATGTTCTAAAGATCCAACAATGTGAGTAGACAGTTGATAGTTCAATGGGGCCAGAGATCTAGCAAGGTGGTCCCATGCAGCGTGATGATGCTCAATGTAATGAGACTATTTTCAAGGTGTATAGAGAACCTGTGGGGTTGCAAAGTGGCATAACCTCAAGGCCAAGTGCATATAGTAGCCAATGATATTCTACCCCTCAGATCATGATCTAATGGAGTGCATTCGCTCACCTAAGAAAGATCTGGCATCAAGTAAAGATTTGAAACAGTCCAAGATCCTCCAAGGAGACACGAGAAGGACAAGTGTCAAGCCCTCAATGAGCAACCAAGCAATTTAATGGATCACGATCGATCATGCATCTAGTATATTGATGATGTGAATGAGAGTGGACTTTTCAAAGGGGTCAGGATGCATGTGGTAGTGACATGTGTCATAACCGTAATGAGTTAGATATGGATCTATGGTCCATGCTTGATTTGTGAAAATAAAATTGAGGGTGCATATTTGATCTGACTTCTAGATTATACCATATAATAATAAGTGTTCAGATTGGAGCTGATTAATTTTATTAGTCACTTTCAAGCCCCATGAATGCCCTGTTAGATCTGATGTGGCATGCTAAATATTAGTATGTGGCAATATTTGGTCTAAAAGCTAAAATTGATGGTTCTTTCATAGATATGCAATGATAATAAGCACAAAAGAAGATCTATGAGCCACCCCAAAGCATATATTCCAAATGGTTGTGGAATATTTTCTATTTCTACCATAGCGAAAGCATTCTGATTGTAATCATCACAAGGTAATGGGATTTCCTTGGCATGCACAAAGGGGAAGAATTCTGTCCAAAAGCTTCCATGATTTGAAAATTGATTAGCAAGAGAGCATCTCCAGATGGTTGTAAATGAGGAAAAACTATGTTTGGCTCCTCAAATGATTTCCTCTCTCTAGCTATGCAGGTAAGCAGTCAAAAACATCTCCAGTTGATTGCATATGATTACAAATTATTGCTTGGGCCTCCACCATGAAGTTCACCATCTTGAACATGAATTCACTAGCATCTTAAGTCAAAATATCAAAGGCTTGTTGCAAATATTCATCATTCCTTGCAATGGTAGTTAAAAAATGATTCTTTTCTTGCAAGTGGATGAGGATCTCGGGCATGGCAAAGGGCATATTACAATTGGAAGTATCTTGGTGGAATTGAAGGTTTATGGTCCACTTTTACAAATTATGACCCACAGTCCTAGATTTGAAAATGTATAAATAGAGGGCTTCTCCTCTATTCAAAGGGGGTTGGATGTGTTTTTGGGTGTTTATTTCTTCCTAAGCATAAGTTTAAAAAAAATTTGGGATCACTAATGTGTGTATTTTTCCTCTCTTGCTAAGGTGGTTATAGTTGTACAACTATTAGCAAGCTCTGAGAGCATGCTTATATGTCTTCCCTATCTAACATGGATCAAATCCACCATGCTTGTCCCAATGGAAACATTTTGAAACACTGATGTGTGTAATATTTTATTGTAAAGTTAATGAAAATGTTTGTGGTTCTCTATTAATTTATGTTGATGAAGTGCAGTAATATGTTTTTCAAATGCTGTTGATTAGACATTTGGGTTTATGCTCATTACTTTTTGTCATTTTGAGGATAGATTTAGATTATAAACCCTTTCTACATTATTTTAGGATATGTTGTTGAATAACTTGTTAGGGCACCCTAGTTTTATGGATTTGATAATAAAAAGACATGTGAGATTCTAGTTGTAGTGTATGTTCTAGGATTTCAAGGATCATTTGAGTATTTGCATTTCATTGGCACCAATAAGTGCAAATTACTTTTGGTAGTTCCATTATCTTGCATTTAAGTTTTCTACATAATTGTAATAATTGATGTCATGAATATTGAAATAATCCTTACTAATTGAAAGCCACCAACACACTTCCCTCCCCTTTTATATAATCATCTAACTTGTCCTACCTTGTCCTACCCTATAAGTAATACACACTTTGATATCTTAAGTGTTATTTGCTAGAAGATTCATAAGATATTGCATACTTAACATGTGTCTGCATTTTGTGCTTTAAATCCTAGCATTATAGTCTTTTATTTATCCCCTTTATTGTTGAAAATCCTTTAGAATGAAGGTTGAAATCAATTTCAAATCTATCTTCAGTAGCTCGTATATGGCGTAGTGCATTTTTTCATTCCATGTGATAACCCTTCCCAAGTGGTGTGAATGAGTTTGGTTATGCCCTAGTCATATTTGTGCCTTCTTTGTGTTAAAAATCCCCATGGAGGTTGAACTGTAAACTATCTCCATGTGAGCAAGCTACCCCATAGGTCCTCTCATCTTGGTTCAGGAAGAGCTAGAAGTAGTAGGGAGCTGACCATACCCTTTGTAGGTGCCTCTCAGTCATTTTTTACATTCGGTCTAATCTTGATGCCAAATGCTTCCCCAGCTATAATGACATACTAGTGGGTTTTTCATCATTACTTTCCATTCTCTCTCAAGTGTGCGAGGCCAAGTATACGAGGTGTATAATTGGGAAGAAACACTCTTTTAGTGCCATTATCAGGGATAATTATTGTCACCCATGTTTTTGAGAACTCTTATAAAGAGTTGCTTATATAACTTCAGGTTTGAATAAGTTCTCTACTATTAAATGCAAGTAATCTTAGCTGCATTTTTAGACAACTTTATTCATGTTTAGCTCATGTGTTTTAAATTTGGGTTTATTTTAATGTGCTTTATTATCTTAGTCATCAATGTTGAAACATTCCACTGGGGACATGTCAGGAATATTAAGATTTGGTATTTGACATCTGTTTGTTGTAAAGAGCTATGGATTTATCATAATTTGAGGTGGTTTCCCCTTTTGAACATGAGTTTGAAAGTTTCATTGTATTTTCTTTCATACATCATCACTAACTTCTATAAAATATGGTTTTAATATGTATCACTTCAAATTTGTAAATGGTTATATTCTAGAACTTTACTTCTAGTGGTGTCTCCAAAACATCATCTAGTTTCAAAATATCAGTGCCCATCTTCAATATCTTCAACTCTGAGAGTTCTCTTGCTTACGAAGCTGAAAGGACTGAGTTCATCCTTTAAAGGTGATTCATCTAATAAACTTTTCTTGCCCCTAAGTGTTCATCAAATACGAAGGAGACAAGTTTAGAGGCCTGTTGAAGAACTAAGTGTTGTTGCTAGAGATTGTGTGGGCTTTCAAAATTGTGGTAATCTTGAGATTTTATTTGTTGAAATTTTTGTTTCGAAATATTATCATAATTCTTTTGATCATAGATCTTATAGTGATTCAAAACTATACAACCCCATTTACTATTTAATTCCTTCTCAACCAACTGAATCCCCTCCCAAGTTTGATCCACCAAGTCCACCTCATTCACCCCCTCATATCCCTTTGCCATTTGTTCTTGAACCTCCCATTAAACCAATAATGAGGCATAGGGATCAAGATGAGAATGAGCATCCTACATTCCATATTCCCAAATTCAGGATTATAAATTTTGATGACATGGAAGGTTATCCTAATGAAGTAAGGAAATGCCTTCCAATGTTTTAGGGGAATAATGCAATGAGTGGTAATCAAACCTAAGGGATTTTCAAAATATTATTGAAAATTATGAGGTTGAGTATGATGGTATGTGAATCAAGTTTTTTGTGCACATGCTGGAGGAAGATGCTCATGAATGGTTCAATTCTCTTCCCAAGGGATGCATTGGTTCATGGGAAGAAATGAGGAATGTTTTCAGAATTCAATATGGTGGCAGAGTTAATCTGAGGTTCCCTTTGGATAAATTTTAAAACATCAACAAGAACCCTAATGAGTGTGTTCAGGACTTCAATGTACAGTTCAACAAAGCTATGATGTGGTTACTTGAGAACATTAGGCCTAGTGATATAATGTGCTTGATCAAAAACTATTATGCCTTTGACAATAAGGCTACATACTACTTGAGGGACAAGGCTCCCACTAACATAAGGTTGGAATTAAATATGGCCATCCAAATTGAGAACAACATAAAGGTTATGGGAAGGCCTTTGAATAAGCAGGCTGATGTGAAGTTGTTTAATCTGGAAAACATGTAGTCTACAAAGATAGCTAACCTTGAGGAAACTGTGAACACTTTGCTTTTGCTATTAAAGAGATGTCCTACAAGTTATCCAGGGATGAAAAAGGGATCCTTCATGGGTCTAAAATTTAGGAAAGATCTTCAGATCTAAATCAAGCACAAAATAGGCCTACACATGATGACAAAAAATATAATAGAGGGGCTATAAAGAAGGTCCCTGATCCATTACATGCCAAGGTAAATGTTGTGAATTTTGATTTTGACATTGACTGGTGTGATAAGTGCTTCTTTCCACATCCTCCATGTGATATTTCTGAACTAAGTGATGAAGATGCAGATGATCCTAATTTTGCATCTAATGATGATGATGATATTTTAATGTTCAATTATCGATACTCCCCATGTAAGTTTTTTACCTCTATGGAAATTATGAATGCTATTATTGATGATCCATTTTGGATTATGGTCAAGAAGGTCTTGATGTATGAATTTGCTTGTGATGATAGTATGACACAAGCATATGAGTTACCCAATCATGATGAAACTAAAGATCTGAAGTGTGATCTAACTGAAGTGATGCACACAAATGTGGAATTGGGTTACCTCATTAGGAAATTGAATGTTGTTAAGCAACCAACTATTTTTGATGTTGGGTCTAATGATAAAGGTGATGTTTGGAGAATGTCATTTAGTGAAGATGGGGTTATATTTTATGCCCCTAAAGATGAAAAAATTTAGAATTTTTTCAACCAATACTTTGAGTGCACGAATGACATTGCTGATCTTGAAGCACTCCAACTTGGTACTTGCCTAATTACAGTTGAGAAATAGATTTATTTAAAACTATTGAAAAGGTACCAAGATCTTTTAGCATGGTCTTATCTAGATTTGAAATCATGTAAGGAGGATTCGTTTCAACTTGTCATCCTATCATAGCCTGATAGCAGTACCTTAATGCAAGTTCAAAGATTATTTTACTTCATCTTGGCCACCAAACTGCTTTAAATTTTCAAGAAGCTAAGAGATCAAAAAATTCTAGAGATGTCAATCAATGGTAGACATCCGAAACATTTCCTCAATTGATCTTGTACCTATGTACATAATGTTTAGCTTTGTTGTTTCATTGCTTTATTTTCCCTTTACTTTGGTCATTGCTTGTATAGTTCCCTTCATCATTTTTATTGTGTTCATTTTCATATCCTCCTAATCTATGTTTGCTAATATGTTATTGTTTTGTTGAGCCTCCATGAGTGTTTTTTCATAATTTGCTAAGTCTTGACTCCATGGCCCATTAGATTGGACCATGGTCTTACATTTTAGGTTTCCTTGCACACTCATAAGGGGTATGCATCCATAGGCAAGAGTCAGTGTTAGTGCCAAAAATTGCACTGAAGCAATATGGCCCTTGTCAAGTATAAATGCCTAAGTCCTCAGCCTAAGTCTTATTTTTAAGTTTTCATGAAAGGTCAAGTTTCATGTTAAATTGGCTAAGTATTAATTTGGTCTTTACTTAGCTTATGTATAAATCCCTTATAGTCTTTCAGTAAAATTGTTTTCCCAAAAATCATGAAGATATATTTGTTTCGACCAAAGTCTTCATAGCAAAAAGTTTGAAGGGTTAATTACTTCAGGAATTTTACTTGCACAAAAATCCTAAAAGAAATGCAATGTTCAATTGTTTCAAGAAAAATGCAAAGTTTAATTTTTTCAAGAAAAATGTAGGGCTCATTTGTTTTGGGGAAATTATTTTAGAAACTTTATCTAAGACAATTGTCCTGATAGAGAAAAGCTTGAGAGATCTCATATGCTTTAAGGAAATTGTTTCGAATAAAATGTCTAAAACAATTATCCTGATAAAATACCCAAAAGAATTACTATGGAATAAAAGTCTTGATTAATAGAAAGGCTGAATGAAAACAAAACTGTCAAAGACAAAAGGCCTAATGAGCAAAGTCTTGAATAAATTCATTTAAATTGCATAAGTGTGATGGTCTCATGGACGTCAATGATAGGCATGCAAATGCCAATTTTAATCCACAATAAATAGTTGTTGGGGTTCAAATATTTTGAGATAATTACAAGAGTGTTAAATTTAGGCCCCATGAAGTAGCCTTTTGAGTTTAAATAGAGGCATATCTAATGGCATGCATTTGCTTGAGCAGGGATGACCTGACGGTACATGATCAAAGCTAAATAAGTCAAAGGAACCTAGGACCAATGTAGGCATGATAAGTATCGAGCTCAGAGGGCATGATTAAAATTTTTACCATGACTTAAAGATCCAATGATGTGAGTAGATAGTTGATAGTTCAATGGGGCCATAGATCTAGTGAGTTGTTGCCATGTAGTATAATGATGCTTAATGCAATGAGACTATTTGCAAAGTGTATAAAGATACCATAGGGATACCAAGTGGCACAACCACATGGCCAAGTGTAGACAATAGCCAATGATGTTTTACCTTTCATATTATGATCTGACAGAGTGCATTCACTCACTCAAGTAAGATCTGATGGAAAGCAAAGATTCAAAACAATCCAAGATTCTCTAGGGAGATGAAAGAAGGACAAGTCTCAAGACCTCGACAAGTAACCAACTAAATAAATTATTCATGATTAATCATGCATCCATTAGATTGATGACACAAATGAGAGAAGACTTTTCAAAGGGGTCAGGATGAACATGGTAGTGACATATGTCACAACCACAATGAACTAGATATGGATATATGGTTTGTGCTTGATCTATACAAATAAAATCAAGGGTACGTATTTGATTTGGATTATATATTATGCCATAAAATGACAAGTGTCCATATTGGAGCTGATTAATTTGCTTAATCACTTTTAAGCCCCATGAATGCCTAGTTGGATTTTATGTGGCATGCTAAATATTAGTGTGGTAAGCTTTGGTTTAAAAGCTAAAATTGATGGTTATTTCATGGATGGGAAATGATTCAAAGCATAGAAGAAGATCTATGGGCCATACCAAAGCATATTTTCAAAATGATCGTGAATCATTTTCTATTTTTGCCACAATTAGAGCATTTTGATTGTAATCATCACAAGGTAATGGGCTTTCCTTGGCATGCATAAAGGGGAGGATTTATGTCTAGAAGCTTCCATGATTTGAAAATTGATTAGCAAAAGATCATCTCTAGATGGTTACACATGAGTAAAAATTCTTTTTAGCTCCTCAAATGATTTCTTCCCTCCAGTTGTGCAGGTAAGTGGTCAAAAGTGTCTCTAGGTGGTTGCATATGATAACAAATTATTATTCAGGCCTCCATAATGAAGTTCACCATCTCAATCATAAATTAATTGGAATATTCAATAAAAATATCAAAGGCTTGTTGTAAATATTCATCATTCTTTGCAAAGTTAGTTGCAAAAATGATTCTTTTCTTGTAAGTAGATGAGGATCTCAGGCATGGCAAAGGGCATATTCTAGTTGGAAGTATCTTGGTGAACTTGAAGGTTTATGTTGTAATTTTGTAAATTAAGACCCACCGTCCTACATTTGAAAATGTATAAATAGAAGGTTTCTTCTCTATTCAAATAGGGTTGGTTGTGTTTTTGGTTCTTTGTTTTATTCCTAACTATAGGCTCTTCAAAATTTTGCGATCATTGTTGTGTGTATTTTGCCTCTCTTGCTTAGGTGGTTGTAGTTGTATAACCATTATAAAGCTCTAACAGAATGTTTATTTGTCTCCCCTATCAAACATGGAGAAAATCCACCATGCTTATCCCCATGGTAGCATTTTGAAACACTAATGTGTGTAATATTTTATTATAAAGTTAATGAAAATTCTTGTGGATCTTTGCTAATTTATGTTGATGAAGTGTAGTAATTATTTTTCAAATACTGTTGATTGGACATTTGGGTTTATACTCATTACTAGTTGTCATTTTAAGCAAAAATTTAGATTATAAACCCTTTCTGCATTATTTCAGGATATGTTGTTGAATAACTTGTTACGGCACCTTAGGTTTATGTACTTGATTGGAAAAAACATGTGAGATTTTAGTTTTAGTGTATGTTCTAAGAATTCAAGGATCATTTGGGTATTTGCATTTCATTGTCACCAATAAGTGCAAATTACTCTTGTTATTTCCATTATCTTGCATTTAAGTCTTTTGTGTCATTACAATAAGGGATGTCATGAATGTTGAAAGAATCCCTGCTGATTAAAATCCACCAACACACTGCCCTCCCCTTTTATATAATCATCTAACTCATCCTACCCTATCCTACCTTGTAATTAATACAACCTTCACTTATCTTAAGTGTTATTTTCTAGCAGATGCATAAGATATTACATACTTAACTTGTGTTTATGTTTTGTGCTTTAAATCCTATCATTACAGTCTTTTATTCAACCCCTTTGTTGTTGAAAATCCTTTAGAATGAAGGTTGCAATCACTTTCAAATCTATCTTTAGTAGCTTTTATATGACATAGTGCATTTGTTCATTTTGTATGACAACTCTTCTCAGGTGGAGTGAATGAGTTTGGTTGTGCCTTGGTCATATATGTGACTTCTTTATGTTAAAAATCCCCATGGAGGTTGAATTGTAGAATCTCTCCATGTGAGCAAGCTACCCCATAGATAATCTCACCTTGGTTCAAGCAGAGCCAAAAGTAGTACATAACTAACCATATCCTTTTTAGGTGCCTCTCAGTCATTTTTTGCATTCAGTCTAATCTTGATGTCAAACCCTTCCTCAGATACAATGACATACTAGCAAGTTTTTCATCATTACTTGTCATTCTCTCTAAAATGTGCAAGGCCAAGTGTATGCTATAAAATAAATATTCATTGGCATGTTCAAGGATCATTGATAAGGGTTTTCAAACTTTGTTGGAGTTTATTTGCATTGTTTTGACACTATTTTAAACATTGTTGAACCTTTGTTTTTTTTTAGTTTGAAGTCAAGACCACTTTACATGTACTGAAAGCTCATTGAAAGAAATAGGTCTAGAATTATTTCATGTAGTCTAGTCCTATAAAATGTTCAACTTGTAATGAAAATAAATTCAAGATGAAAGTGAAATCATAAATCATTATCTTTACTAAAAGAATTTCATAGAGTGCATTGATTCAATAATTGAAAGGATATCACCGATGACATTAATGATAGTACACCATGAATTAATGTTGGGTTGGTGTGTTGGGGATTGGATAATATTGATGATTATTATTACTCTCATTGAATGTATTAATGTCATTTTATGGGTTTTTATGTTGATTTTTATAGTATACAGTTCTTGTACATAAATTTCAAGAGTGTTTTTTCTTAAATTCTGAATAATTTGATAAACTTAATGCATGTAATTATTTTTTTCTATTTTGTTTGTAGGTAGAGTTTAATATTTTTATGTCTACTAAGGTTTATATCTCTGTCTATGAGTGAAGATCTCATTATAAAAAAACAATTATAGAAATATTTCATCCTAAGGATTAAGGATTCTAGGGGAAAAATGGTGTTAGAGTTCTAGTTCTATACATATATTTGTGGTTTTTCTATTTTAATTTAGATAATCACTATTTAAAATTCAGGCATACAATATTGTCTTTAAGTTCTTTAGATAGTCTCTCAAATCATTGATTTTGGAAGAAATCTATGAATAAATAAAGCTTATAATTTTTTATGTTTCAGATGAAGTTTGACTTTGTGATTGGGTTGTGATTTATTTTAGTGATTTAATGTAATTTTTTTAGAAGTTAGAATTTAACTTTGAAGTTCATAACAATGTGCATAAATTTGATACTTATTCCAATTGTTGACTCTTAATGACATTTGTATGAATAATTTAATCTTTTTTTCCATTAAGGTTTTTGTTCCTACATGGAAAGGTGGTTGTTATTTGTTTATTCGGTGTATGAAATGACAAAAAATAATAATCTTTTGAGTGTCCCTTCTCTTAGAGTTCACAACGGAAAAAGAAATGTTTTACTAATCAAAATTTTGGTTTTATATAACTTGATACAATGTGTATGCGTATGAAATTGATGTAGGGGCATCTTATAAGGACCCCAAAGATGATCCATTTTTGTCTTAAGTTGGTCTATTAGTTGTATTATAGGTTCTAGAGGTCATAAATTATCCATTTTTGGAGTCCAGAGAGTCCAAAGGTGCATAAAGTTTGAATATTGATATTTCCCGCTAAAAACTCCTTTTAAGGAATTTGAATTTTTGTTAAGCCTTTAAATGAATTTTATCAAATTATGAAGGTGGAAAGATATGATAAACATGTCTATGGGGTTTAGAAATTGTAGGAGGTTCATAAAAATGTTCATGAGTCCAATTTTTTGGTTTTATATGTCATGTTGTGTGAAAATCATGAATAATGAAATTCTTAGTAAGAAACCTCTACATGGGGTAAAGGTCCAAGAAATTATTTTGACAGTTATTCTTGAGACAAGGCTGGTCATTTTTGTTTTTTTAATCATTTTTGGATTGTATTCGAAGGAGATGGATGGACAAGTTGGTATGAAGTGGAGTTGAATGTTCTGAAACCCCTTTTTTTTAATGAATGAATAAAAACCTCTATTAAAGGTCATTACTAATGTTGATGTCTGCATATATGATTATTGATGGAAGAGTGAGATTATTAATGGCTTTTAAAATGTGAATGAAATGCTAGTAAAATTATGATAGAAATAATACTTCGAGGTAAACAAGAATTAAAACCCCTATTCTACAGAATGTATTGAGATCTCTATTTGAGTATTGTGATCAAGTCATATATTGTATTTGTCTTATTGTTATATGAATGACTGTGTGATTGTGTCCTAATGTGTTTAGAAGATAGTGAATAGTATTTTGTCCTATTTATAGTGATCAGGTTCAAGGAATAATGTATAAAACATTTGATGTTCAGATAGAATTATAACATACCCTATTTTGTATGAGTTTCTCTATTTTACAGGTAGTGTTTGTAAGATGGTTCATAAATAAGATTGGTAGAATGTGTAACATGTTCCTAAAGGCAGAATGAGAGTTTTAAGAGGTTGAAATATTCATATGCATTCAATAAATCTTTTTATTCACAAACATTTATAAGGTAGACTTTGTTTCCTGTAGCAGTTGTTACAAATTTGGATTGTATATGTATCCCATTACATGAAGTGGTCCGTAATACAATGGTTAAGGATTTTAGAATGTTAATTTAAGTTTATTGAATATGAATTAAGTATTTTTTAACACTTATTTTTATTTTTCATGCATTCTTTCTAGCTTTACAGTTACTCAGACCTGTAGATAGACAGTTTCTTGACATAATCAATCCTATTTGGAGTTGAAAATCTATGATAGTAGATAGAAAAGTGGAATAAAGTGATTAGTTCTATTGATTAAAGTAAATAAATACATAGATAACCTATTTATGGACTTTGAAACTTATCACAATGTTCACAGTTGAAATTTGTTTTCTCTCAGGTTGGTAACAATTTCCCTTAACCCTGTCTTAGGGTTTTATCACAATAACTTGAATATAATTTTTTTCACTAAACATTATCCATGAAACTTGGAGTAAATTTAGGTATTTAATTATTTTAACATATTTTTGGTATTGTGGAGTTATTGAGTATGTGTCTGTATGTTTACAAGAGACTATGTGTATAAAAAAAAACCTAAGAGACCTAATTGGGGTAAACAGAGACTAGAAAGATATTTATGGATGTTCAAAATGTTGAGTTAAGTCTTGAAATTTTTGTAATTATATAGTAAAGGGGATACCTATATTTATGACTCGTTATGTTGTATGCATATGTACATATCTATACTTGGAGAATTTATCTTAAAAAAGGCTACTACGTACTACTGTGAGTAGGGCAGGAGTTGTGTGGGAAGAAAGAATTGTTAAGAGAGATGTTGAAATGTGATTGAGAGGTAAATGAGACCCTAAATAACCTAATAAATATATTATAGATTCCACCTAAAAGTGAGATGAAACTTAGAATCCTGCATAAAGAATCAATCTAGTGAGCATTACTTAAAGAAGTGGATTTTAAAACAAGGATAGGTGTGTCAAGTTGGTGTATGCTCTACATAATTTTGATATCAAAGCTAGTAAAATATTATTAGAAGATTGTGTAAAATATTTACAACATGTGGTTTGAGGTGCAATGCAAGATAGGGAACCAAGAGCAATATTCCATGGAGAGAGTTAGCAAAGATGATTTGGTCAAGCATGTGGTGGACCAAGTGACACAGTTGATTGCTCCATTGGTTATGAGGATGTAGGCTATTGAGGATGATCTCAAAGAGAGAGAACAAAGAATAGTGATATAGGAAAATGAAAGAGATGATAGGCAGTAAGGTCAAGTAACTCCATTGCAACCAAGAACAAATGAGAGAGGAAATGAAGAGGTGGTTCAAAAGAGACCACAATTGTATGCATAAATAGGTCAAGAAGGCATGGGAGTACAACACCATGCAAGGAAAGTTAGAACATTTTTAGATGGCATATTGACAAGGGATGAAGGTCTAATGAGGAGTGACCCAAGACAAATATTTTAGGGATAATGTTGGCATTACCATAAAGAGGGACATAGGGCAATATAGTGTTCATTGAATGTTGGCAGAAGTATGCAGTAAAAAAATGTAGGATAAGAGAATGAGGAAATAATACATGAAAGGAATGAGTTTTTACTCATGAGTAGAAACTTGTTATATTAGAGGAAGCAAGTTAAATAACCATCCTAAAGGAGAAGCTTGTTCAAAATTACATGTAAGACAAGAGGTAAAGTTTGTAATTTGGTGATTGATGGAGGTAGTACTAATAATATTGTGTCTTTAGAGATGATGCAAAAGTTGGGCTTGAAGATAATGTCACATCCATAACCATACAAGGTTTCATGGGTTTAGAAGGGACATCAAATCCTAGTAAGAGAACAAAGTTGGGTTGAATTATATATAGAAGGGTATAGAGATAAATGTTTGTGTGATATTATGTCCATGTATGTTTGTCATTTGTTGCTAGGAAGTCCATGGCAGTTTGATAGGCATGATATACATGATGGTCAAGAAAATACATATACCATTAATCAACATGGAGAGGTACACATACTTGTCCCATTGAGGGAGAAGAAGATAGAAGAGATGAAAGGATAATGATGATGGTAACAAGGTAGTATTAGATTAAAGTTATGGACAATTTGGGTTTGGTCAAGAAAGAAGACAAGGTAAGCTGTTGTGAGTTGGTTGATATGAAGAGTTGTGAGTCCACAAATATGGACATGAAAGAAGATAAGCAAGAATTCAAGGTGACAACAAGTAGTCATCAAAAATAATAACTAACACCTATGAGAGTGCTCAAGTAATAAGATATTCAAAGAAAGCATGACAACCAAGCTAATGATAGAGAATATAACATAATAATCATAGACATTGCGGCTAAGATAGATAAGATATGGCATGGGATTGACATCAAGAAAGATAAGAAGTTGGAGATTGAAATGTCTAAGGAGGCAGCCCAAGAGAGAGCCATGAAGGCGCCAAATTTTATGTCTAATGAGTTCTTTTGTGATGAAAATGCAGGTAAGGAGTAGGCAACCAAAGGAAAAATGGTAGATAAACATAAATGCTCAAAAAATAGTCATAAACAAGAAGAAAATGTCAAAGAGTTGGGAAATATATAATAGGCCCATAAACAAGATAACCATAAAGGAGTGATGAATCCAAGATATGAGATATTAAAAATGAGTATGCATCCTTTGCACGTACAAGAGAATAGAGCATTCATAGTGGTGTTAGAGAACAATAAAGAAAGAGTTTCCATAAACATGTGACATGAAAGGAACAAGAAGATGTTGTGCATGAAATGAAATGGGAAGCACAAGAAGCATGGAGGAAAAAATTAGATTATATACTTGAAACATTGGTTGATGGTGGAGATAGGGAGAAGCAGAATCAGTTTTAGAGGAGGAACAATGGTATATGCCTAGAAAGCAAAGTGAAAAAGGTAGCAGCTATGTTTTTCATAACAATATTGTTTTATGTGCAGGTATGTTATTCAAGGAGATGAAGTAAAGAAGGCCAAAATGTGGGGCCCAAGAACATGTTCACCTATATGAGAGGCAAGTAGAAGTAGACACCTTCAATGAGGAGGTTTAATACATGCAGATAGGAACATATAACAAGTGCATCAACAACACCTATGATAAGATTTCTTTTCAGCTTGGTAGTATGATGTAGGGGCATCCTATAAAGACCCCAAAGATAATACATTTTTTCTTAATTTGGTCTATTAGTTGTATTATAGGTTATAGAGGCATAAATTATTTATTTATGGAGTCTAAAGAGTCCAAAGGTCCATAAAGTTTAAATATTGGCAATTCTTACCAAAAACCCTTTTGAGGAATTTGAATTTTTATTAAGCCTTTAGAGGAATTTTATCAAAATACGAAGGTGGAAAGATATGATAAACATGTCTAGGGGGTTTAGACATTGTAGGAGGTTCATAAAAATGTTCATGAGCCCAATTTTTTGGTTCTACATGTCATGTGGTGTGAAAACATGAATAATGTAAATTCTTAGTAAGAAACCTCTACGTGGGGTAACAGTCCAATAAAAAGTTTTGGTAGTTATTATTGAGACAAGGCTGGCAATTTTTGTTTTTTAAATCATTCTTGGATTGTATTCGAAGGAGATGGATGGACAAGTGGGTATGAAGTGGAGTTGGATGTTTTGAAACCCCTGTTTTTAAATGAATGAATACAGACCTCTATTAAAGGTCATTACTAATGTTGTTATCTATAAATATGATTATAGATGGAGGAGTGAGATTAGTAATTGTTTTAAGAATGTGAATGAAAGGCTAGTGCAATTATGATAGAAAGAATACTTTGAGGTAAATAAGAATTAAACCCCTATTCTACAAAATGTATTGAGATCCATGTTTGAGTAGTGTGATCAAGTTACAAACTATATTTGTCTTATTTTTATATGAATGACTATGTGATTATTTCCTAACATGTTTTGAAGATATTGAATATGATTTTTTTCTATTTGTGGTGATCAAGTTCAAGGAATAATTTATAAAACATCTGATGTTCAGACAAAACTATAACAGACCCATGTTTTGTATGAGTTTCTCTATTTTGTAGATAGTGTTTATAAGATGGTTCAAATTGAGACTGGAATAATGTGTTACATGTTCCTAACGGTGGAATGAGAGTTGTTATAGGTTTAAACATTCATATAAAATCAATAAATATTTTTATTCACAGACATTTATAAGGCAAACTTTGTTTCCTCTAGCAATTATTGCAAAGTTGGATTGTATACATATCCCATTACATGAAGTGTTCCTTAATACAATGGTTAAGGGTTTGAGAATGTTAAGGTAAGTTTATTGAATGTGAATTAAGTATTTTTTGAAACTTATTTTTGTTTTTCGTGCATTCTTTCTATCTTTATAGGTACTCAAACCTGTAGACAAATAGTTTCTTGACATATTCAATCCTATTTGGAGTTGAAAAGTTGTGATAATAGATATAAAAGTGGAATCAAGTGATTGGTTCAATTTTTTAGAGTCAATACAGACTAAGAGAACCTATTTAGGGACTTTGAAACTTATCACAATGTTCACAATTGAACTTTGTTTGCTCTCGGGTTGGTAATAGTTTCCCTTAACACTGTCTACGGTTTTGTCACAATAACTTAAATATACAAAGTTTCCACCAACCATTATCCATGAAACTTGGTGTAAATTTGGGTCTTTAAGTATTTTAACATATTTTTGGGATTGTGGAGTCATTGAGTACATGTTTATACATTTTCAAGAGACTGTGTGTAAAAAGAAACCTAAGAGACCTAATTGGGGTAAACAAAGACCTGGAAAGATCCATATGGATGATCAAAACATTGAATGAAGAATTGAATTTTTTTAATTATATAGTAAGGTACAAAGGGTACCTATATTTATGACTGGTTATGTTTTATGCATCTGTACATATCCATACTTGGATAATTTCTCTTAAAAGGCTACTAGGTACTACTATGAGCAACAAGAGTTATGTGAGAAGAAAGAATTGTTAAGAGAGGTGTTGACATGTGATTGGGATGTCAATGAGACCCTAAATAGCTTGATAAACATATTAGGGAGTCCACATAATAGTGTGATGAAACTTAGAATCTTGCATAAAGAATTGATCTAATGAACATTACTTAAGGAAGTGGATTCTAAAACAAGGATAAGTGTGTAAAGTTCGTGTATGCTATGCATCAAAAACCCTTATCTAGAGTGATTACCCATAGAATATTATATATGTAATATTATTTACCTAGGAATATTTTCATTTAGTTTACATTGTATCGATATGTGATCCATATCGATATATCTAAGATTGCATGGTAGCGGATACCTTCATAATAAGACAACCTAGGTGTCCTTAGCATACCTAAGTGTTTGTCATTAGAGAAACTTGATATAGGTTAGGGTAATAAAATTTCTCTTCTTTAATCTTTGGATGGCTAAGCTAATTACTTAGGTTGCCAATGTTATCCAAACAAGTATCTAACAAGTCTAATTAATGGTTTTGGTTTTGAATAGATTTTAGCATGTGGATTATGCCTATGAAATTCAAATACTTAATACAAGTGAAGGACCTAAATATTACTACCCATAATTTTAGATCATTATACCATGATCTTATGTTGTGGGGTCATCTTAACTCATTCCTTTGCTTTAGTAATTTAATCTACTCAATTTATAGTTTTCATCAAACATTGTTGTTTGTGAGAAAATAAAATATTCTTAACCCATAGTGGCATAATATTCCCAACATACCATCCTTTAATTAATATTATATATAATCATGTTTCTCTAGTATTGGTTATGTGTCACTTGGTCATGATTGTGAGATCATCAATTTAAGCCACTTCAATAAAATAAATCCATGACACATAAAATTCCTTAGGAATGTTAACATGGTTTTGAATTTTAATAACCATTGTCATGTCATAAACAAAAGATGATCATGTAGTAAATTTCTTAAATGTATATGCAATGAAAACAATTTCTTATCATTGTATCTCATTATTCAAATCTGAATATGCATTTATTGTGTAAAGAAAAGTATGAGTTAAGATTTGTAGCATCAACTAATAATAACCTTAAGATTATGCATTGTATGTTATTGATGGCTTCCTGTAGCCAAAAAATAGTTTCTTTTACTATTAAAGAATGATGACACATTATGACAAAATAAGAACAATGTTTTTTGCATCTAACATGTCTTAGATTCATTAAAACTAAGAATTTAGGCAAGACTCCATCTTGCTAAAAATGATTTATAAATTGTTCTAACAAGTGAATATTTTGATATCATTTCAACCTGGTTTTGTTTAAATACTCATAAAAATAACTTAAAAATAAAAAAATATTTCTTGTCTCATTGCTTTAGGCAAAGGATTTGTTTCAAGTTGCAAATAAAAAAATATGCATGCCAAGTATGATAGCAAGTTGTAATGTATATGAATTAGAATGATCATAGGAAGTTAGAACTTGATGCTATAATAGTTTTTAAAGTAAATGCACTTGTAGATGGTTATCAATAAGTGAGTTGAATCAATTTAAGTATAGTTATGTGAAATAAAATGATAACCAATTGTATTACTTTAACAAGATACAGATTTTTCTTACAACATATGATAAATCTAAGTATTAAGTTCTTGCATAATAGAAATATTGTAAGCTAAAATTACTTTGAAACTCAACCATATAACCATTATGTCTATCACTTATTTGAAAATGAATAAATGTTGATTTTTGTAACATAATCCAACCAAGTGAATGTAATGTTATAGCTAGAATTCAACTTCCAATTTGACATCAATTAGAATACTGAACATATGAGAGTACATGAAACTATTGAATCTAAATGACTAACCTTCAACTGAAGTAAAACTTTGAAAATTACTTTAGTAGATAAAACAAAACTTTCAATTAAATGTAGTTGAGTAAATAAAATAAAAATTAATTGTATTGACACTAATTCATATATTAATCCTATTAGGTGAATATTTTGTCAATCAACATACTGATAAACAAAATAGGTCTGATCAACCATAGCAGGAATATTGGTTAGCCAAATGTGTAGGTTTACCACATCAAAAGGGGACTAATCTCTCCTCTCATCAAGGGGAGGTTCCCTGTAGATATGTAAGAACTATATAATATATATAAACAGAAAATAACACTCAAGGGTAGGATAAACCATCCATCTCTCTTTTTTCAAAGATGATGTGTATGAATCAAAGGAGAAATCTTGATGAAATGATAGAAGACACTCCTCTTCTTTCAAAAGTGTTGTTCAACAGACAAAAAGAATCTTTCTGGTGATGACAAGTAATTGTAGCAGGGTATAGTAACACAACAAGATGAAATGAGGCACAAAGTCTCCACCTCAACTGCCAAAGAGTGAAATATGAAGAACAATGAGGGCACAAAGTCATCCCAAGGTTCTTTACATGGAAATATAAAATAAACACACACTAAAGACAATTATGACAATACAAAGTCTGAAAGTAACTGGCTTCAGGACACCTTCTTTGTCACCTCTACTAGCTCTGCTTGTTAAATTGCATAAACAAGAATACATTTAGGAAATAGACATAAGAACAATCTCCTAGAATGATACAAGCTATAACAGCACAAAGTCTGAAAGTAACTTGTTTTCTGATTCAAACAAAGAAATATGATGAACAATCTGAGCTCAAAGTCTCAGTAATGCCTTTCAATTTGGGAAAAGTTTTTTGTTTATGATAACAGAGAGAGATCCTTTTAAACAATAAGATAGAGTGCAATATATAGCCCTCCAAGAAAGACTTGGGAGTAGTAACACATCATGTTGCATTAAATTATGTCAAGAAGATATGCTGGAATTGAGCGTATTTGCCCATTTGCTTTTCTCAATGCAGAGAAATGGGTCATGCCATTGAATGTTTGTATCCTCTAATGTCCACTTGGTGGTCTAATTCTAGAAACATATCTTATGCATAAATGTTTCTAGTCCTTCTTCATCATTCTTCCTTTTTTGGCTATTGAATTAGGTCTTTGATTCAATCAGATCTTGCTCTTTAGTAGATTCCTACTGATCTTAACAATTTACACGTGGGAACATCCATTGTAAAATAGGTGAGGACATTTGCAGCATCCATGAGACTCTAAGAGATGCTTATTTGAAAGAAGCTTTGAAACCTATAAGAAACTCAAGATGCGAATATAGACACTTGTCATGTTCTGCAAAGCTATAATGGAGTATGTGGCATATTCCAAATTTTTTTGAGAATCCTATGGAGGATGACATGTGGCAGCTTTCGCTTCATTTAGCCACTCACTCGAGACCCGCCGTAGTCCTTACTTAACAAAGAGACCAAAAGAAGAAACTATGGATGTCAACACGTGGTAGCTTCCATTGAGCTTTAACTTCTCTTTTGAAAGTCTTCGAGACTTATATCAGTTTCTTGTGGAAGATTACACGTGGCAATCTCCACTGAGTTTTGAAGACAATGCATGGCACGTTCCACTGCTTTGAAATTGTGTCTCAAAAGATGACATGTGGTGGATTCTGCTACATTTTGATAAGGGACATGTGGTAACTTGGAAAATTTTCTATTTCAGGGGACTTTTCCTTCAGACAAAAAGTCCAAAGGAATTCTTTCAAATAATTTATTCGAAGGAATTGTTTCTTTACAACTTTGCCATAGAAACTTTTTTGAAGGAGTTCTTTGTGTCTACCTTTGCTTTATTTTCTACTGATCTCAATAATTGACACGTGGCAACATCCATTGTGAAACAAGTGAGAACACATGGTAGCATATGCTTAACTTGTAGAGGCTTTGGATGCCTTTTGAGTGTCCCACAGAAGGTGACACTTGGTGGCTTCCGCTGAGCTTTTAGAAACACTGTAGATACACTTGGGACTTATTTTAGATTCATACATATGTTGACACTTGGCATGTTCCAATTATTTTACAAAGGACACGTGGCAACTTCCATAGCTCTTAAAAATAAAGTAAAATGGGGCTCGACAGACAACACTTGGTAGTGTCCGCTGTGCTTTGATGGGATTTTGTTTTAGGCTTTTGTTCACCTTAGTCACTTTTGCCATGAAATTTCCTCCACAAGGGCACTTGTCTCGTTGACTTTTGGGGCACTCCTTTGAACCTGTCACTTGAACCAACTGATTGAACCAACTTTGGTTCAATGGTTCAACAGTTCATTCCTTCATTTCTATTGACCGCTTGAAACAAGCTCTTTGAGACGAACTATGTTGAACCTGTTGAACCTTTGAACCTGAGTGGTTCAATGGTTCAACGATTCAATGTTTCATTCTTTCTTCTCTTTGATAAGTTTTTTGAATTTGTTGAGCCTGAAGCGATTAAACTTTGAACCTTGACAAAAGCCATGATTGACAAAATATTTCTTGAAACCTATTGACAGTGTTGAACCTTTGAACCCGTTGAACCTTTGAACTAAAAATGGTTCAATGGTTCAAACATTGCATAGAAGCTTCCCAATAGATTCTATTGGTTGAACCAAGGTGTTGAACCAATCTTGAAAATGACTAAGAGTTGGAAACCAGTTCTTTTGATTGAACTCACCTGTAGAAGCCTTTGAACCTGTTAGTCTTTTAACTAAAAAAGCTTGAATAATTCCCAATTTTGAGGTTTAGAATAATTTTTTGAAATGGGAAGAGATAATTTTGTCTTGCAGGACCAAAATAGCTTATATGTTGTCCCAAAAATGAGTGACATTTTTCGGGTACAACAACTGGCTCCAGTTAGGGAACTTCTATCAATTGTAAAAAGAATTGAAGGGAGTAGAATTTAAATTCTCCAGTGTCTTCATGTGTACCACTAGGCTATAGAGTCATGTTATCCAGAAATGAAAGGCATCAAAAATGAAGACAAACAAAACAAAAAGAACTAAAAACTATACAACTATACATATGTACAGATGAAATGATCTGATACTTCAAGAATTGAAGTGTTTCAGATGATGCCCATTGTGAGGTAGAGAAAAGAGTGTGCCATCTTGATACTCTAGTAGGAAGTTATTTTCACCATTGTGTTGATGAACAATAAATGGGCCTCTCCAAAGGGAGTCAAATTTTCCATGCATCCCTTTTGGTTCTCTCTTTTTGTCCCACAACAAGACTTGATCTCCAGCTTGGAAATCACAGTTTTTTGCCTTTTGGTCAAAGAGTTTCTTTACCAGGATTTGATGGGCAGCAACTCAGTCTACCACCATAGTTCTCTATTCATCTAGCTCAGTCAGGCATATGATTCTCTTATCTAGGGGGCTTTCATATGTCTGATCTTCAATTGCCTTAGCCAATTTTAATGCTGAAAATTCTAAGGTGATTGGTATCTCAACATTGATACCATAAAGAAGTTGGAAAGGAGACATACCAATTGCCCTTTTTGGTGTGATTCTGTCTACCCATAGAGCATCAACCAATGCTTTATGCCATGTCCTTTGATTGTCATCTTCCAGCTTTTTAATGATAGTCACCAGGTTCTTATTGTTTGATTCAACGTGTCCATTCTCTTGTGGAAAGTAATCAGAAGAATGGGAGAGTGTAATCCCATAATAAAAACATAATTATGTAATCTCGTGGGAAGTGAAACAAGCTACATTGTTAGTAAATATCTTGGTTGGGACTCCAAACCTAAAAATAATATTCTCTTTGAGGAAATTGCACACTACTTCTGAAGTAGCATGCTTGGTTGGGATAGCTTCTACCCACTTGGTGAAATAGTCAATTACTGTAAGAACATAATCATGTCTAGAACTTGAACATGGGTTTATAGTTCCAATAAAATCAATTCCCCATTACTGGAATGGTTCTTCTATGGTCACTGGTTTGAGAGGCAGGGCAGCTAACTTGGCTCTTCCAACAAATTGCTGGCAGAGTTCACATTTTTTCACCCACTTATATGCATCTTGGAAAAGAGTTGACTAGTAATACCTGGCTTGTAGAATCTTTTGGGCAATCACAAGAGCAAAAAAATGTCCTCCATAGGCTAGATTGTGGAAGGATTTCAAAAGTTAGCTTTGTTGCTCTTTGTCTACATAGCGAAGGAATACTCCATCTAGGCTTCTCTTGTATAGACCATTGTTCCAAAGGACAAAATTGGTAGCTTTCAACTTGATAGTCCTTTCTTTGTAAGATAAATGAGTAGGACATTCACCATAAGGAAATGAGCAATACCTGAATACCACTCATTTATAGTGGAGATAAAGAGAATTGTTAGTGTGTCTTCCTCCTCTACTTCTTCATGCTCTATTTCTTTTGGTTTGTTATCAACAATTAATTGGCATAAGCCTTTTCCCCATACCAGCTTTGTTAGTTTGATGTCTAAATCAAACTCCTAGATCTTTGCAATCCAATTACCACTTTTTGTCCCAAACTCCTATTGAGTTAATATGGATTTGACTATAGTGTCAGGAACTAAGGTAGTAGTGTGTGAATTCAGGATATAGAAGTGGAAATGCTTGACTACTTTCACAACTGCATAAGCATGCTTCTCCATATTTGAGTACTTCAGCTCATGAGTTTTGAGAGGGCAACTCATGAAATAAATGGGAGATTCCATACTTTCTTTATCTTGTTGAACCAAAATTGTTGAAAGTGTGTGTTCAAAAGCATAATTGTATATGATGAACTCTTTGTTGTAGTTTGGACAAACTAGAGTTGGGGCATGGGCAATGGAAGTCTTGATGTCCTCAAATGCTAACTTACCTTCTTCAGTCTAATTGAAGGTGGTCTTCCCTTTCATCATGTTTACAATGTGTCAAGTCTTCTCAGCAAACTCAGGGATGAACCTTCGTAAGAAATTCACCTTTTTGAAGAAAGAGTGAACAACATTTCTACTTATAGGTAAGGTAAGCTCTTGAATAGACTTGACTCTATCTAAATCAATCTTTATGCCTTCTTTAGACACAATGTGTCTAAGAAGTTTCCCCTCTGTTACTCCAAAAATAGACTTCTTGGGGTTCAAGGAAATGCCATTCTTGTGGTAGTGCTCCAACACTTGTTGCAGGTGGTGTATATGATCAAAGCGATGCTTAGAAAAGATGGTCAAGTCATCAAGGTATACCAAAATGAACTTACCTATCTCATCCTTGAAAGCAAGGTCTATTGCTCTTTGAAAGGAGGTGCTAGCATTTATCAAGACAAAAGGCATCTTTTTATATGTAAACGTGCCCCAAGGTGTGGTGAATGCAGTCTTATGTTGGTCTGCTTCACCAACTTCAACTTGATTGTATCCTAAGAAGCCATCTAGCATTGATAACATCTATGAACCTATCACTATTTGAAGCACTTGATCCATGATTGGCAAAAGATAGTTATCCTTTAAGGATGATTGATTTAGATTCTTGAAATCCACACAAATGCAAATTTCACCATTCTTCTTCCTTACAGGCACTATGTTTGCAATCCATGTGGAATGATGGATTGGAAAAATGATTCTAGCATTTAACATTTTTTGTATCTCAGACAGAATATTAATTGATATCTTTGGATTGTATTGTCTAGATTTTTGCTTATAAGGCACTGAGTTAGCCTTGAGAGGAATGTCATGGCAGATTTCATTAAGCCTGAGAGACTTCAAGTCATCATAGGAGTATGCTAAGACATCCATATATTGGTAGAGTAGAGAAGTGAACTTAAATCTCTCTTCAAGAGTGTAGCACTTACCAATGTTAACCATCTTAGGATATTTTTTTCAATAGTCAGATTTATTTGATCAAATCCTTGAGAGGAGCTTGAATCTATTTGTTGCTATTTGATGAACCTGTCATGCTTGTCAAATAGTTTCTCAAGGGAAACCAAGCCTTTGGGAATTTTATTCCCTTTGAGTTGTAAGAATCCTTCATTTGCATCTAAACTTGATTTAGGGACTGGTTCACAATTCTAAGGTTCACTGCTTTCAAAATGTAGTTGTTTAAAGCTGTCTTTTCACTCCAGAAAGGCAATGATTTGGTGATCATCATTGAATAATTGCCAATGATTAGCATTGTGAGGAACACTTGATCTAAATACTAGCTCAATGGTGTACTTGTTTCTTGTAAAGTCTGAGTGAGGAATTAAGAAAGTTGCTAAAACAGCAAGTGCATCAACTCTATCATTAGATTCCCTGGGTATGGAAGAAATATTGAAAGCATCAAAGCTTTCAATTTAGTCTCAAACTAAGTTGCAGTAGTGGCACAATCTTTCATTCTTGGTTTGGTATAAGTTTATAACTTGACAAACCATTACTTTAGCATGAAGGAGTTTGATGTCTTTGTTTCGAGTAGCCCTTAATCCAAGCAATAGAGATTCATATTCAGCTATGTTATTAGTGTTGCTAAATTATAACTTGTAGGAGTAAGGGAACATATCTCCTTAAGGAGATATCAACACAATTCCAGCCTCTGAACTAGTAGAGGAATATCTACCATCAAATTCTAGAGTCCATACCTCATCACACACTGATTTTTCTTTATTAGAAAGGGAAGATCCTTCTCCATCTGTATTGCAATCTACCAATTCTTCTGTTGTTCTAGCTAAACTAATTTTTGGATTGACACTTTCAAGAACTTTATCAGATGCTTCATGAACTTCATCTTAAGAAAGGAAGTAGTTACCCATGCCTGAAGACTCAAACAAAATTTTAGCTTCAGGGGCTGATGTCTGAGTGACAATATATTTTGATTCCTTTTCAGGAAGTAACCTGTGCATAATGTCTTTGACAGGGTTTCTTGCTTTAGATAGGTCCATGCTCAATTTTTGACCAACATTTTTATAGAAATTTTGCTCTAGTAGAATGCCGTATGAGGTTGGAACATCGGCCACCAGAACTATCATCTTGATTCTTTTGTCTGAAAAGGCTATAAATGCAAATTGGGCATCTTTGATTTGTCCCAATAGAGGTACTTGTTTATTTTCCATGGAGAAACATCTCCCAAATGTCTTGGTCAGTGTGAGGTCAAGAGATTCTACTACTTTGGCAGGCATGAAATTGTTAGATGCTCTAGAATCAATGATGCAATTACTTAGCTTGTGACCATTTATCAATAAAGAAACATAGAAAGGTTCTATTTTCCCCGGGATAGCTAGAGGAGTAATGACAAGATTTTTTGGGATGGGAATGTTCTTTGGGAAATCAGGTGTTACCTTCTTAGCTTCTTGTCTTGCAAGAACAGCGTTATTCTTCACACACTCAACTAACCTATCTAACTGCTCAGGATTAGATTGCAAATATTCAAACTCAGTCATTTGAATTTTGGTTTTCTTGACATGTTCAATTATGTCAAATGTCTGAATTAGACTAGGAATAGAGGAAGGTAATTCAACTTTTTAATTTGTAAAGAGGGAAGGACTGATTTGCAAAATTAAAGTTAAAGGTGAAGATGAAATTGATGTACTTACCTTTTTGGTGATCATTGGATCCTTTGGCTGGAAAGGTAGAGAGGTTCCACATTTAGCAATTGAAATTGCTAGTTGAGGTTGCTCCTTTGTTTTCCCTTTATCAGCTTGCTAGGCTGATTGGTACTTGGACCTAGTAAACACTGCGTATGATCCATCAAAAGCTTCTCCTTTACTTCTAGGTTCATCCTTGTAGTTTAAGAAACCAATGTTGGAGTTGCTAGCTAATTCTTCTTAGTTTTTTATAAGGAGATCAGCATTATTTTCTTAACTCAATTCAGGATAGAAAGAGAAATCTGATTCTGCTTCAAGATATCCCACTATTGAATTGGCTAGGGTTGCTTCAATACCAAGTTTCCCTTATGGGGGAGGAAGATGATTTAGCTTCCCTTGATTCCTGGCAACATTGCCCTAATACGACTGATTTGGAAATGTCCTCTTTGGCATATCTCTATATGAAAGAGAAAAAGACATTCCTTATGCCATTTGCTTTTTGAGAGCAAGCAACTATTTTCCAACTTCTGCACCATTGGATCAGTGGTGCCTGTAGATGGATATTCAAAAGATGATGAGGGTATATTTCTATTTAAGATCTCTTCTGATCTTCCCTACCAAGATGAGATCATCTTCTACCTCAGTGGCCAAATCTTGAGTTGTAGAAATGTCTATTTAACTAGCATGACTCAAAAGGAAACTCACTTTAGGTAACTGAGAATTAATGAAGAAACATTTGAGATTCTCAACTTTAGGTCGAGCAATTATAAGAATCTTGTTTCTTAGTTTGTCAAACTTGGCTATGAAGTCCCTCATTGGTTCATGAGGCTCTTTCTTCATCTATGTAAGCTAAGCTAGAAGGGCATGTGCATCTTCTGTAGGCTTGAATCTGGCTTCAAACTTAGCTTTGAGGGTGTTCTAGTCAGTTACTGACTGAGCTTGTAGATGGTAAAATCAATCTGCAACAGCATCTTGTAATGTTTCTACAAATAGCCTGACTACCACATCCTCAAATTCTACTCCAATTACACCATAAGATATGCTGAAGGCTGCAATGTGTTCATCAAGATGAACTCTCTCATCACCATAGAATTTGGAGAAATTCTTCTTTGAACTACATGGGAGCTCATATAGAGGTGGAGTAAGATTGAGAGGACCAAAATAATTACCCCAAGGGCCTTAACTTCCATTGTATGACTATGAGAAGGAGGAATAATAAATCTCAGAGGGGTAATTATTGGAAAATCTTTATTAATAGTAGAAGTGGATGCTTCACTTGGTAATGGAGACCTAACTTTAGTAGGAGGAAAGCTCTTAGTTCATTGGAGACAAGATGGTGAAGAAGACAAATCAAAATTACTTTGTTATACCAACTCAAATACAGGGTCAACAACACCTTTAACCCTTTGGCTTTGTGTATACCTTGAATTTTCTAGGTTGTGAACAAAAATGGAAAAGAATTGACCTTGCTTCAGCTTAAAGCTTGAGGCTTTAAACTACACTTTCTTTTCCAATTGGCATGAAGGTGGAGGGAAATGATAAGGCTATAATGATAATGGGTAAGATACAGAAATGGAGTGGAGTCACTAGAGTCTATAATGGATAAGGGTAATGACTGCTTCAATTTGAAATTCGAGGCTTCAGAATGCACATAACTTTCCTAGTGGAGTCGCCAAAAATTGTTGGGTGAATATTTTGTCAATCAACATACTGATAAACAAAATAGGTCTGATGAACTATATCAAGAAGATTAGTCAGCCAAATGTGTAGGTTTACCACATCAAAAGGGGACTAATCTCTCCTCTCATCAAGGGTAGGTTCCCTGTAGATATGCAAGAACTATAATATATATATATATATATATATATATATATATATATATATATATATATATATATATATATATATATATATATAAACAGAAAATAACACTCAAGGGTAGGATAAACCATCCATCTCTCTTTTTTTAGAGATGATGTGTATGAATCAAAGGAGAAATCTTGATGAAATGATACAAGACACTCCTCTTCTTTCAAAAGTGTTGTTCAATAGACAAAAGGAATCTTTCTAGTGATGACAAGTAACTGTAGTAGGGTATAGTAACACAATAGGATGAAATGAGGCACAAAGTCTCCACCTCAACTGCCAAAGAGTGAAATACGAAGAACAATTAGGACAAAAAGTCATCCCAAGGTTCTTTACATAGAAACAAAAAATAAACACACACTGAAGACAATTATGACCTTCTTTGTCACCTCTACTAGCTCTACTTGTTAAATTGTATAAACAATAATACATTTAGGAAATAGACATAAGAACAATCTCCTAGAATGATACAAGATATAACAGCACAAAGTCTAAAAGTAACTTGTTTTCTGATTCAAATAAAGAAATATGATGAACAATCTGAGCTCAAAGTCTCAGTAATGCCTTTCAATTTGGGCAGAGTTTTTTGTTTTTGATAACAGAGAGAGATCCTTTTAAACAATAAGAGATAGTCCAATATATATCCCTTCAAGAAAGACTTGGGAGTAGTAACACATCATGTTGCATTAAATTATGTCAAGAAGATATGCTAGAATCAAGCGTATTTGCCCATTTGCTTTTCTCAATGTATAGAAATGGGTCACGCCATTGAATGTTTATATCCTCTAATGTCCACCTAGCAGTCTACTTCTAGAAACATATCTTATGCATGAATGTTTTTGGTCCTTCTTCATCATTCTTCCTTTTCTAGCTGTTGAATCGGGTCTTTGATTCAATCTGATCTTTCTCTTTGGTAGATTCCCACTTATCTTAACAATTGACACATGGTAGCATCCATTGTAAAATAAGTGAGGACATTTGGTAGCATCCACTGGACTCTGAGAGATGCTTATTTGAAAGAAGCTTTGAAACCTATAAGAAACTCAAGATGAGGATATAGACACTTGTCACATTCCATGGAGTTATAATAGAGTACGTGGCATATTCTGGGTGTTTTTTGAGAATCCTACGGAGGATGACACATGGCAGCTTCCACTTCATTTAGCCACTCACTCGAGACCCACCACAATCCTTACTTAACAAAGAGACCAAAGGAAGAAACTATGGATGTCGACATGTGGTGGCTTCCACTGAGATTTAGCTTCTCTTTTGAAAGTCTTCGGGACTTATATCAGTTTCCTACAAAAGATGACACATGGTGATCTCCATTGAGTTTTGAAGATGATGCGTGGCACATTTTATTGCTTTGAAATTGTGTCTCAACAGACGACATGTGGCAGCTTCTACTACATTTTGATAAGGGACACGTGGCAACTTGGTAGGTTTTCTATTTTGAGACTTTTCCTTCGGATAAAAAGTTTAAAGGAATTCTTTCAAACAATTTGTCTGAAGGAATTATTTCTTTACAACTTTGTCGTGGGAACTTTTTCGAAGGAGTTCTTTGTGTCTGCCTTTGCTCAATTTTTTGTTGATCTCAATAATTGACACGTGGCAGCATCCACTTTGAAACAAGTGAGAACACATGGGAGCATCTGCTTAACTTGTAGAGGCTTTGGATGCCTTTTGAGTGTCCCACAAAAGATGACACTTGGTGGCTTCCACTGAGCTTTTAAAAACACTATAGATACACTTGGGACTTATTTTAGATTCATACAGATGTTGACACTTGGCATGTTCTGCTTATCTTACAAAGGACACGTGGAAACTTCCACAGCTCTTAGAAACAAAGTAAAATGGGGCTCGGCAGATGACACTTGACAGTACCCACTGCGCTTTGATGGGCTTTTATTTTGGGATTTTGCTCGCCTTAGTCACTTTTGCCACAAAATTTCCTCTACAAGGGTACTTGTCTCTTTGACTTTTGGGGCACTCCTTTGAACCTATCACATGAACCAACTTTGGTTTAATGGTTTAACAGTTCATTCCTTCATTTCTATTGACTGCTTGAAACAAGCACTTGGAGACAAACTGTGTTGAACCTGTTGAACCTTTAAACCCATTGAACCTTTGAACCTAAGTGGTTCAATGGTTCATTATTTCTTCTCTTTAATAAGTGTTTGAATCTATTGAGCCTAAAGTGATTGAACTCTGAACCTTGACAAAAGTGTTGATTGACAAAATATTTCTTGAAACCTGTTGACGTCGTTGAACCTTTGAACCCATTGAACCTTTGAACTAAAAATGGTTCAAGTTTCAATGGTTCAATGGTTCAAACATTGCATAGAAGCTTGCTGATAGATTCTTTTGGTTGAACCAAGGTGTTGAACCAATCCTGAAAATGACTAAGAGTAGGCAACTGGTTCTTTTGATTGAACTCACTTGTAGAAGCCTTTGAACCTATTAGTCTTTTAACTGAAAAAGCTTGAATAATTCCCAATTTTAAGGTTTATAATAATTTTTTGAAATGGGAAGAGATAATTTTGTCTTGCAAGACCAAAATAGCTTATATGTTGTCCCAAAAATGAGTGACATTTTTTGGGTACAACAAATCCTTCATCTAAAAATAAAATGTGTAAGCATTTTAAAACTTTGCAACTGTAAAGTAAAATATCACGTAAACTACAACTTATAATAGTAGTATTAAATCCAACTAGAATTACTAGATAAATTATTTACAAAAATATTTTGCATCAACGATTGCATAAAACTAACAATAATCATCTGATTGAAACTTTAATTTTTCTTTTGCAAGCCATCCCTTCTCGACTCGTCCTATGATCCCCCCAATTGGTGGCCCTTACCACCCCCAACCATTAGCTGAGAGGTGGAGTTCAGATTTCTAGACTTCAAGAATATAGCCCAAACACAAAGGGAAATGAAACAATTAATTTTCAGTAGTACAATAATAAAGACTTTCACATTGAAACTTCAACATAGTCACTCATAACAATCTTAGCAACCTAATTTTTATCCAAAGGTTCTAGAAGTTGACTTATTAATTTAAGTCATCTCATACACATTCATCCTTGGTTATAGGTGAATAATAAGGGAAACAAAATTATTGATTCAAAATGATAAGGCCAAATAATGTATGAAGAATGATACCATATCAAACATCTCATAAAATTATAACCCACTGACCAGACTAGTTTATTTTTAGCCACTTTCAACTTTGTGCCTTCATGACAATTTTTTCAAAGTTGATCATCAAGCTGGTTTAAATCTTATGTATTAAGAAAATATGGAATTTACACAAATTTAACAATTAATTTCACCTCTTCAAGCAAGATAAAAAAAAGCTTTGATATTAAATCTGATTGAAAATAATTTCAGCCAAAAAGAGTTTCTAAAAATTTCCAAATATCAACATAATTTATTCAATAAAGACCCATAATTTTTTTATCAAATTTTTGCTAGCATAACCACTTGAAATTTGAAAAAAATTAGAATAGAAATATAAATTCATAAAAATGGTTAAATAAAGACCAATTTTTCTATCCAAGAATGGTTTCTAAAACCCCAACACAAACAAAAAAATTAATTACCCAAAAACCCACAAAGTTATGTAAATTTTTTTCCATCATAACGGTTTAAAATTTAGACTTTCAGACCCAAAATCTAGGAAGTTGTTAACATAAAATATTGGCTAAATAAAAAATAATAAATCTATTATACATGAACCAACTAGAGTGTCATTTCCCATAGGTAAGCAAAAATGCCTATGTTTGGCCCTAGGTCGACCCAAGTCACCTATTTCAGTGAAATAAAATTAAATAAAACCAAAATTAAACTCTTTACACTCAATCATAATTTCATGATACGGTTTGGGTAGAAACTAACAAAATTTTAAAACCCAATTTAGAATTAAATTTTTTATTATCATCCAGGGTAAAATTTAACAATATTTATGCAAAATATTTTATCATAAACCCTTGCAGGTTCTTTAGGAAGTCATTTGACCACCTCATGAGCCTGCAAGTACATGTTTTTATTATTACTTGCTTTCCAACATGTAGGAAATAAACAACTTCTGCATGAAATAAAAATATATAAAATCTTACGTATTTTTCTTGCAACCCAAAAGGAGGAGAAATTGAAATTTTACTGTGTGATTTGCTACCTTACCAAGACCTCTAAATAACCTCAGCCATGTAGGATATCCTCTCTCAAAATTAGGTATATTTAGCCATCTACTAACTCTCCTAGCTACCACCCAATCTCCCTAGGGTTTTACTTTCTATCCTTCTCCTTTCCTTCTTCTTCTCCATGCCTCCCTCCCTCTCTTTCCTTCCTCTCCTTCCAAATCCTATGGCCTATGAAAAAGGGGGAGCTTGGGTGGGGGAGGAGGAGGGATAGGGGGTGAGCTCAGCTTCTTAAGTACCAAAATCATAAATGACGTGAATCAGATTTTTCCTCTTCTCAAAAAAACATAATGATGTTTAAGATCAAATTGCCCTTGGTCAAAATCCATGATCCATGTAAAATCTTTATTTTCCAAAACAAGAAAATAATGATAGCCCAAAATCTAATTTTGATTTAGGTCAAATCCATAGCCAAGGCAATTTTTTTTAATTGTCAAAATAATATTTTAACCAAGTCCCATTGCTAAGTGAGAATGGCCACTTCTTAATTTTTTTAAAATAATTAATGGCCATTTTCAATCTGCCAAATAATAATTAATTATTAATTTTACTTGAAATAAATTTGATAGGGTTATTTTACTAGGAGTCAAAGAGGGCAGAGAGAGAAAGATGGGAGAGGGGTTCTAGAGGTTGGGCTAAGGAAAAAAAAATTAATAAAAATTATCTAATGATAATAATGATTAATAAAAATAATAATAAAAAAACTAGATTCAACTAAGACACAAGAAATCACATGCTGAATAAGCCAAACAAGGAGATAATATTGCCTTGATTCAAATCAAAACAAAAACACATAAATACAAGATCAAACAACAATACACACAAGTATTATAAGCAAATCCCACAACAAAACAATCGAAAAGTGAGACAAGCCAAAAGTATGACGGATAAGTCAAAAAGACATAAAATAGAAAATACACAAAAATGGATTGCTGTAAGTTTTAGTTCATTAATTTTTTTATTTTTCACTTGTGTTGACTACCTTTATTCCATATCCCCCGACTTCATAATCCATCTCCAGCCTAGCTCATTATCCTATTCCTACAGCCACCAAATATGACATCAACAACATTTAGATCATAAAAATCAATATCAAATAATAAAAAATTATGAACTAAATAGAATATAAACTAGATATAATTAAATCTATCATAACAGTCTACAACAAAAATGGATCAAAAAGATCAACAATAAATATGATATCAGAGTATAATGTTTGTACCATAACCCATCATCTATCACAAATAGATAATTATCAGTTAGAGTATGGTATATAATGTCCAAAATAATAATTCCAAAAAGATCAACAATAAATATGATATCAGAGTATAATGTTTGTACCATAACCCATCATCTATCACAAATAGATAATTATCAGTTAGAGTATGGTATATAATGTCCAAAATAATAATTTGTAATGTATCACATATTTGGGTCCTAACATTCTTCCTCTCTTAAAGAGGAGCCATCTCAATGACTAGTCAATAGCCAGGAGTAATACTACTTGAAAAGATGTGCATCTTCACAAGTAGCACCCCTTTTATAAAATATTCTATAACACCAGAACATTAATAGTTTAAGTATTTCAATGAAGTAATAAATTAGTAATTTAAATAATTATTCCAAAATAGTGTTGTACCTATTACATACTTACATAACTCACAATAAAAACAAGGGGGATTATTACCTATTTACCTCTTAGCATGGTGGGAGAGTATAAAAACAATTCATAAGGAAGGTGTTTAGCCTAGCCTTGGTTACATTTCTTGTACCTTACCAAAAAAATAGCAACAACAAGCTTCATGTCAGGGCAACAAAAATGTTCTCTCAGCTTGAGTTTCCCTCGGTAACACCAAAATAATCAAAATGAAAAGATTTATGTACCCTTTTTTAGCACAAGGTTCTATAACTATTGAGACTTGGTACAATAGTTATATTTTTATGAATTTTAAGGTCATTTATTATAACAAAAAGTAATTCAACTCTCTTTTCAATAGGTTTAGTGGCCAATTTTGCCCTTACCTAATTAGAATTTATTGGCAAAATTGATGATTTAATAAAAGTACTCATGAAAATTAACCATTTCCATATACTCATATGGGCATGCAATTTAAAACATACCAAGAATATAGTTTCCCAATTATCGTAGCTTAGACTTACTATAACTTGTTTAGAAAATAAGAGTGTTATCAACACCTTCAAGTGTGAATTATAGCTATTAACTCATGCAAGATTAACAATGTTCACTAGATTTTTGTTTTTGTTATTTAATTAGGCTAATAGTTTTAAATATAACTAAGTTAATAGTTTAGGATGAGATCATTTTAGGTTTAATATTATCTTTTGTATCACAACACATAGACCTACAATTTTAGGATCATTAGTCACAATAGTCCAATCCAATCGGATTGCAACCAAATTTTTAGGTTAAAAGTGGAATCTTCCATTATAAGCATTATGATATTCATCATATAATTTTACCAAAAGATAATAATTCATACACTTGTGGTTACTTTTAATTCAATATCAATTTTTCATGGATAAGTTCAGTGTGGTGCACTAACCACACTAAACATCGAATAAGTCATTCCATGCATCACATGCAACTTTAAGGCTTACAACATGTTCTCCAATTAATTTGAGCTCACATGATGGTCCAGGGATCCCAATCCTACCATACTTTCATCTTTTAGTAGAGGGTGTTCACCCAATTTTTATTGCTCCTTCAAGGAGTTAAGTGCGTACCTAAGATTTGCATATTGCATGATCGGGATTTTCCATTACCTGCCACAAAATAAAACAAAAAATAGAAAAAAACTCACTAAAATTCTAATATAAATCAAAACAAACATGTTTTCAATTAATACCACTCATATGGCTATGTTAGACTTACTCATTAGGCCTATACATTTTTGGTAAGTAGTTATGCATTTATCAGTGCCACTCAACAATTTAATACCTTTCATAATTTTGAAACATATGCAATTGTACCAACATTTGGGGTGGTGTACAATAATGTACCCAGTTGCACTATAATTTGATAATGATAAAATTATTCAATATTTTAAGTTAAAATCAACCATACAAGTACGTGTTTAGTCATTCAATGTATGTACCTTACCTAGACAAAGGATAGATTTAGACAATTCAAAGTGTAAATTCAACCCTATATATGCAGGCAAAACCATTCACTTATAGGATATGATTCCCTTCATGATTACCCATTCAAATGCATAGGTTAGGACTCCTCTTTTCACCCCAACCATCTATATGTGCAAGGGTGTTCAAAGTACTCAACCCATAAGAAAAAGCAAGGGTGAATATATCTTCTATGCATACACCACAAGTATTTGAAATAAAATTTACTAAAATTTCCAAGCATAACATTAGTATAACCTTCATATCATACTTTTAAAGAGCTAAGAATTATAGAAAATTGTCTATAAGTGATGAATATGTTTCATACACATAGTATGCTTGTACTTACCAATTAACATATATCTATGTTATTGGTAGGTATAACCTTATTGTCTTTTCTTAAAGGCCCATCACATAGGTTCATGCAATGCATCAGTTGGATACATTTTACTTCATATCTCTGCACTACTGACTACCAATCAACCAATGACATATACAACCCACCAAGCATATGTATACACAACAAAAATCTTGTTCTGTACAAATTTATCACATTTTATCCATAGTGTCACATAATTACATGCCATATTAACTAATTTAATTATTTTCATATCACAATCTATCTATAAATATTTTAACGAGTACCTTAATTATATCAACAAGCTACCACTATCTGCTCAATTAAATCATGTACCATGGTTAAATATGTGCATAAATCCTAGCCATGAGCAATCAAATGATATTTTAATATGCTTTGTCAAAGTGAGATGTAATAAGGATAGACTCCCCCAAAAATATTATCTTATACTTATAGAGATAATGCATTCCTTCCTACCATAGGAGTGTTATACCAGCTTGCCATTACCATAGGTGAACCTATAACCCAAATCAAAATCATAGCATAACATTTACTATAAGTAGATTAGTATGCAAATCTATAATTAGAACATTAAATGGAAAAAATAGCAAAGATATACCAAATAGCATAATAATTATGGTTTATGTCAAAGTTAGCCTTGGACCAACCTTGCCCAATAATGAACAACTTATTCTAATTGAGGTAATTTACTCACCCTTATACCACTCATTTCATGAGTGTCATACCAGCTCTAAATTAATGTATATGAAATTTTTACCAAGTCAAAATTTTATTTAAATTCATAATATCATAATATCATTTCTGTGTTGCATTCAACATGTATTTTTATCATTCAAAAAGTAGAATCGGTCAATATCATAATTATTTAATCAGGTTAAAAACATCAACCACTATAACTTCTTTGTTAAAAACTTGATATTAAACCTATCATAATGATAAGAAATATTATGCAAATTTTATTATGGTTCCCAGAACTAGTTATTAAGCACAACAAGTGTGAATATATTGTAGAAGCAGTCCTTAACAACTTGTAAATCTACCAATAAAGTTATGTGTGTTGTTGTGAAATAATGACAACATAAATCATGCCTCAGCATAACTTGATAGGACATTACCAAGACTCAACCCATGCCAAGTATTAACAATGATAGAAAAAACAAGTTTCAATAGTTTCTTAAATATTTTGATGGTTAATGAAAATCATCATCATATGCAACATGCTCTTTCATAATAAAGATCTCTAAGCTTTCAGACTTGCCCAACCAAGTTCAACCTGTTCACCCCACTAGGCCTCCAAGCTTGAGTCACACCCTTGGACCTCCCATGATCCAATCAATAAGATCCTAATATTATTGCCCCAATTTACTTGCCTATATAGACCAACATTTAGCTAGCTAGGCGTGGTTGACATAGTGTATCTTTGAGAAAGGGTGGACTTTAACCAAGGCACAAAGTGAATAGTAAGGGTTTCACATATTTATTGGTTTCTATCCCTTCAAAATTTTAGAATAGCATGCTACTTCATTCAAATTTGATGAAATTCCAAAGATTTATCAAGATGATACTTTGGTTCAGATCAAGGGAATCATTCATGATTCAATTTTATACATAAATAATCACAACACTCTTTATCCAATAAGATGGCAAGGTCTATCAACAACCATTTTTACTTCATGGATCTAATGGCTTAAGGTACTCCTTTATAAGCAGTGATTTCAAGATTTTTTGGTTTGCCTAAGCAAATAAGTTTTTTCCTTACCCAATCTAGCCTTCTAGGCTTAGGTCAACCCTTGATCTTCCCAAGGTCACAATGTTTTAAGCATCTATTGTTGAATTTCTCATATAAGTTAGCAACAAATATCAAACATCATTCCCTTACTTCCAAGGGAGAAGCAGTTATCACTAGCCTCTTACTGACTCACCCATACAAGTCAACAATCAATAAGTGGTGCTTACCCTAATGCAACTCAATTTTGGGAATGGTTGTCCCAACCAAGGCTACCAAAAGGCATTATAGTGTTGATGTAGAAAATTATAGATTCTCACACCTAAATTAATTTCAAATGAACATGGGTATTTTTATCACCCATAAATGGCATTGTCATATTCAGCTTAAGAGGCTAAGTGCTTTTATAAAATCATACCATATCCCTTTTCACATGAAACAATCCATTAGTCCCATGTTAGTAAAATTCTTATCTAAAACTCCTAGGATTACAATTTGGCAAAAGCCAATGGTAAATACAACATGGCTCAGTTACAAGGCAACCAATGTGTATCTTATTTTATAAGGGTGAAAGATAAATAATGTATACCAAAAATATCTATAGCATAGGCTCTAATACTAGGTGAAACGACTCCCAAAAAATAAAATTTTAAGCATCCCTTCTCTCAAAGTTCATAGCATTTTTTTATAGTAATCTAAAGTTTGGTTTTATATAATTTGATGTTATGTTTACGTGTTTGAAACCCTTAGCCAGAGTAATTACCCCTAGAAGATTCTATGGAGAATATTATTTCCCTAAAATTATTGGTGTCCTTATCGTACATAAGTGTTCTCCATCTAGGAAACCCAGTATAGGCTAGGGTAGTCAACTTTATCTTCTTCAAGCTTGGGCTCGCTAAGCTAATTATTTAGGTTAACAATGTTATCCAAACAAGTTTAAGTAATGGTTTTATTTAAATATATTTTAGCATGTGGATTATACCTATGTAATTCAAATACATAATACAAATAAAGGACCTAAATAGTACCACCCCTAATTTTAGATCATTATACCATGATCTTATGTTGTGGGGTCATTGTACCTCATTATTTTGATTTAGTAATTTAAATTACTCAATTTATAGTTTTCATCAAATAGTGTTGTTTGTAAACAAATAGAATATTCTTAACTCATAGTGGCATAATACTCCCACTAGACCATCCCGTTATAATCTTCTATAGAATCATGTTGCTCTAGTATTGGTTACATGTCACTTGGTTATGATTGCGAGATCATCAATTTAATCCTCTTTAATAAAATAAATCCATGACACATAAACTTATTTAGGAATGCTAACATGGTTTTGGATTTTAACAACCATGGTCATGTCATAAACAAAAGACCATCATGTATTAACTTTTTGAAATGTATATGTAATGGAAACAATTCCTTGTCATTATTTCTCACTATTTAAATCTAAGTATGCATTTATTGTGTAAATAAGAGTATGAGTTAAGATTTGAAGCAATAGCTAATAATAACCTTAAGCCTATGCATTGGAGGTTATTGATAGCTTCCTATAGCCAAGAGATAGTTAATTTTACCATTAAAGAGTGATGACACATTATGAAAAAATAAGAAGAATGTTGTTTGCATCTAACATGTCTTGATTCATTAAAAATAAGAATTTAGACAAGAGTCTATCTTGCTGAAAATGATTTGTAACTTGTTCTAACAAGTGAAGATTTTGATATCACTTCAACTTGGTTTTGCTTAAGTACTCATTAACATAAATTAAAAATAATACATTCTTTATTATTTCATTGCTTTAGGCAATGGATTTGTTTCAGGTTACAACTAAAAAAATATGCATGCCAAGTATGATGGCAAGTTGCAATGTATATGAATTAGAATGATCATAGGAAGTTAGAATTTGATGTTATAATAATTTTTAAAGTATCAACAAGTGAGTTGAATAAATTGAATTACATATATGTGAAATAAAATGATAACAAGTTGCATCACTTTAAAAAGCTATAAATTTTACTTGCAACATATGATAAATCTAAGTGTTAAGCTCTTGCATAATAAAAATATTACAAGCTGAAATAACTTTGAAACTCGGCCATATAACAACTATGTCTAGCACTTATTTTCAAGTGAATACATGTTGATTTTTGTAACATAATCTAATTGAATCAATGTAATGCTATAGCTAGAATTTAAATTCCTATCTAGCATTAATTATAATATTGAACATATGAGAGTACATGAAACTTTTGACTCTAAATGAGTAACCTTCAACTGAAATAAAACTTTTTGAAAATTAATTTAATAGCTAAAATAGAAAATTTAATTAAATATAATCAAGTAAATAAAATACAAATCAATTGTATTACCACTAATTCATATATTATTCCTTCATCTAAAAATAAAATATGTGAGCATGTTGAAACCTTGCAGCTATAGAGTAAAATATCATATAAACTACTACCTGTAGTAGTATTAACTCCAACTAGCATTATTGGACAAATTATTTACAAAATATTTTGCATCAAAAATACATAAAAATAAAAATAACCAGCTGATTGTAACTTTTATCTTCCTTTTTCAAGCCATCCCATCTTGATCTGTCCTATGATCCCTCCAATTGGTGGCCCTTACCACCCCCAACAATCAACTGGGAGGTGGAGTTTGAATTTTGAGACTTTAAAAATATAGGACACATACAAAGGAAAATGAACCAATTAATTTGTATTAGTACAATAATAAAGACTTTCACATTGAAACTTTAACATAGTCACTCATAAGAATCTTAGCAACGTGATTTTTATCTGAAGGTTTTAGAAGTTGACTTATTATTTTGAGTGACTTCATACACCTTCATCCTTTATTTTAAGTGAACTAGAATAATAAAGGGAAAAATATTTATTGATTCAAAATAATATGGCCAAATAATATGAGTAATAATACCATATCAAACATCTCACAAAATTATTACCAACTAACCAAACTGGTTTATTTTCAGCCACTTGCAACTTTGTGTCTTTGTGATGATTTTCACAGGGTTGATCATTAAGTTGGTTCAAATTTTGTGTAATAGGAAAATATGAAATTTGCATGAATATGGAAATTAATTTTACCTATTCAAGCAAGCTAAAAACAATCTTTGCTATTAAATCTAATTGAGAATAATTTTAGCCAAGAAGGGTTTCTAAAAATTTCCAAATATCAACATAATTTGTTCAACAAAGACCCATAAAAGTTTTGCAATTTTTTTCTAGTATAAACACTTGAAATTTGAAAAAATTCAAACAACAGTATAAAATCAAAAAATTGTTAAAGAAAGACCAATTTTCTAGCCAAGAATGGTTTCTAAAACCCTAACATCAACAAAAAATTATTTACCCAAAAACCCATAAAGTTATGTAAAACTTTTGCTAGCATAACGGCTAAAAATTTAGAATTTTAGACCTAAAATATGGGCATCTATCAACATAAAATAAATGACTAAATAAAAATAATAAATCTATTTTACATGAACTAGCTAGGTGCCATTTTCCATAGGTGAGAAAAAATGCCTATGTTTAGCCCTAGGTTGCCTATTTCAATCAAATAAAATTAAATAAAACTAGAATTAAACTCTCTTCACTCAGCGATAATTTCATGACAGGGTTTAGGTAGAAACTAACAAATTTTTAAAACCCCAAATTTAAAATTAATTTTTTTATTGGCATCCAGGGCAAAATTTTACAAGATTTATGCAAAATATTTTATCATAAACCCTTGCAAGTTCATTAAGAAGTCATTTGAATTCCTCATGAGCTTGAAAGTTTTTTTTTTTTTTAATTTACTCTCTAACATGTAGGAAATAAACTTCTATAAGAAATAAAAAATTATAAAAACTTACTTGTTTTTTTTGCAAGCTAAAAGGAGGAGAAACTAAAATTTTACTGTGTGATTTGTTACCTTGCCAAGCCCTCTAAAGAGCCTCAACCAAATAAGAGATTCTCTCTCCAAATCACATAGATTGAGCCATCTACCAACTCTCTTATCCACCACCAAATCTTCCTAAGGTTTTGCTTCATCTCTTTCTCCTTTCCTTCTTCTTACCCATGCATCCCTCCCTCTCTTTCCTTCCTCTCCTTCCAAACCCTACAGCCTATCGAAAAGGGATGGCTTGGGGAGGGGCAGGGCAAGCTCAGATCCTCAAGTGCCAAAATCATAAATGAGGTGAATCAAACTTTGCCTTTTCTCAAAAAATACATTGATTTTTAAGGTCAGATTGCCCTTAGTCAAAATCCATTATCCATGTAATATCTTTACTTTCCAAAATAACAAAATAATTATATCTTAAAATCTAATTTCACTTTAGGTCAAATCCATAGCCAAGGTAATTATTTTAATTGTCAATATAATATTTTAACCAAGTCCCATGGCTAAGTGATAATGGCCATTTTCAATTTGCTAAATAATAATTTATTATTAATTTAACTTAAAAGAAATTTGATAGGGTTATTTTCAAAGGATTCGAAGAGGGGAAAGAGAGTGATGAGAGAGGGGTCTAGAGGCTAGGCAAATAATAATAATAATAATAATAATAATAATAATAATAATAATAATAATAATAATAATAATAAAAAGAAGAAGATTCAGTTAAGACACAAGAAGTCACATGCTGAATAATCCAAATAAGGAGACAAAATTGCCTTGATTCAAATCGAAACAAAAACACATGAAAACAAGATCGAACAAAATGCACATAATTGTTATAAGGAAATCTCACAACAGAATAACCAAAAAGTGAGATAAACTAAAAGTATGATGGATAAGTCAAAAATACTATAAAATAGAAAATACACAAAGACAGACTATTGCAAGTTTTGGTTCATTAAAATTTTCCTTTTTACTTATGTTGATTGCTTTTATTCCATATCTCTCAACCACTAGAATCCATCTCCAGCCTAACTCATTATCCTACCCCTACAACCACCAAATATGACATCAATAGCATCTGGACAATATCAGATAATAAAATAATTTTTAACTAAACATAATAGAAATGAGATATAATTAAATCCATCATAATGCTTTACAACAAAAATGGATCAGAAATATTAACAATAAATATGATATTAGATTATAACGTCTGCACCATAACCCATCATCTGTCACAAATAGCTAAATGTCAACCAAAGCATGCTATATAATGTCCAAAATAACAATTTTTAATGCATCACATAGTTTGGTTGTAATAGTGTATTGGCTTTATTTTGTATTTTTAGGGGTTTTTTTCACAAATTTGCTTTGTAATTTTCAATATTTTCAATGCATGTAATATATTCATGTTTATTATTGTGAATATGTCATTTTCACAATCAAAGTAATAAAATTTGGCTAAGGTTTATAGGCATTTAAAATAATATAAATTAGATTTGCTAATGTAGGAGCATCAGGTGGACAGAGAATGGTGGGAATTCTTTCTTTCCACTCAACTTTAAAAACTTTAAATTTTCAATGTTTAATGGTTAGTAGAAGTAGAAATTAAATTGTGAATGCTAAAATTTTTAGATATTTTTTAGATATTAGTGGCATATGAATCGGTCTCTAAAATGATCGAGGATAGGCAAAAGTTAGAAAATAAAAAGTTGTTGCTACTGGATAATTATTATCCAATGAAAAAGAGGTAATCAGGAAAAATTTAGAAAAACCTCTTATGCCTTTCTTTGGGTAATAAGCTACAAGAGAAAATATATAAATGATGTAATGTGTAAAAAATATTGAGTATTGGAAATATTTATTAACTAGATAAAATATTTTGTGGGAGGTTTTTTTTATGAGCTCAGGTCTGATTACAGAGGACAAAAGAGGAGAACCCCAAATCTCAGTAAGAGAAAGCGAGAGTTAATGCATGGATATGGTCAATCTTTATTTTTTGAATGATTCCAAAAATTGATATGTGGTAGTAAACTATTATTTATTTTATTATTATTCTTTCTAATAGAAAATGGTGTAAATCCATTTATGGGGCAATTAGCATGTTGCAAATCTAAGAATTCTATAAATATTAAAATATAGAGTGACTTTATCTTATTATTATTATGCTCATAAAGAAGTGGATTCACACTATTTTTAAGGTATTTTACATGATGGGAATTAATTTTGATAATTTTATAAATAGAAGGAATTTTAGATTGATATATTAAAGAGGTGCCATCAGTTATTCAAATCAGTTGCATAAATAAAGATCAATTTAAGGATTTTATAAATAAAATAAGAGACTATGCTATTGACTAGCATCAGAGGAGCGCTAGGGACCGACGAATAAAATCAAAAAATTATATATTATTATATTCAAATTTTGGCTATCCAAATAGGATTGTGCACTAGCAGAGTGATTTATCATTGCATCTGGTGACTTGGATAATGGCGTAGTGCCTCTTAAGTGGGTCAATTTATAATGATGCTCTAAACAAAATTTTATAATGGTTGATTTTTGTGTCACATACATTTTCAAAATAGTATAAAGTACTTCAATTTATTTTATTTGGCCAAAACAAATATATACGATGAAACATTGTTTTTTAAGGATATAAATATGGCATATACATGATGAAACATAGGTGTGAAGCAATCTCATAAGCAACAGATTAGATTGTAAATTGTTTTATTTTCATTTTTTTATGGAAATGTGATTTCAATTAAATATTGGAAGATGGATATTTCGCTACTATAGAATGGCACCATAGTTAATTATTGAATTCCAAGTTGATCTGAGTGTTGTTTGAATGAATGATTTACTATTTTGAGTGCATCAAATTTGGTATCAAACCAACAGGCTCTATAAAAAAATATGAAATATTTTGGAATAAAATTATAAATATGGTGATGAGAGCACGGGGTAGAGGAAGGAGACAACCAGGGCAAGTCAAAAAAATAATAGTAATGGAAGAGATAAGGTACTTGAGGACCAGATTGCAAGATTTAGAGTTAGCTTAGAAAAGAGGAGCTGACATAAGAGATGTCAATGATAGAGAAGAAGATGAAGATGAGGAATTAGTGGTGGAAGAAGAGACACTGGAGGAAAAGGTTATTAGAGAAATTATGAACATTGGTGCAAGGCCAAAAATAGAGGTTCCAGTGTATGAAAGTAGCCTCAATCCTAAAGATCTCATTGATTGGGTAAGTGCTTTAGATAAATATTTTGATTATAAAAATGTTGCTGATGAAAAGAAAGTTAAGTTTGTTGTGAACATATTGAAGGGCTATGCATCCCTCTAGTGGGATGGAGTTCAAGAGGAAATAATAAGAAAGGGCAAACCCAAAATCAAAAGTTGGGACAGAATGGTGGCAAAGATAAAAGGTAAATTCATTCCAGAGGATTATCAGGTTGAATTGTTTATAAAATTACAAAATTTAAAACAAAAAGAAAAATCAGTAAAGGAGTACACTGAAGATTTTTATAAGCTAACAAGCAGAGTAGGGCATATTGAAGAGGATGCAGAGAAGGTGGCCAGGTATCTCAATGGACTAAGATACAATATACAAGATGAAATTACTCTCTTAGCACCTAGATCAGTGGAAGAGTCTTATCAACTTGATCCGAAGGCTAAAGAGAAAGTGTCAAGAAAGCATATCCATTATGGAAGGGGAAAAGGACAATCTAGTGAATAGTCAAGTGGAAGAAAGCAGGTATAGATGCATAATGAAGAAAGTAGTCTGCAAAGACAAACTGATTACAAGAGGAGCTAGTCAAGAATTTAGAGGTAAGAGACCTTTTGAAAAGATAGAAGTAGAGGATTCTTTGGTATATGTTTTAAATGTGGTAAATTTGGGAATAGGTCTTATGAATGTCTAGAATATGTATCTAGTAGTCAAGGGAATGTCCATATTGCTCAAGCTACTCAGGAAGAAGATACTACATCTATGGTTTATGAAGATGCTCCTAAAATTGGTGAATCCTTACTTATGAAAAGGATTTCAATCAAGCCAAATAAGGAAGCTATAGAAGAACCTCTTTAAAGGAAAGCATTGTTCAGAATAAATTGTAAAGCACAAGGTAAAGTTTGTGAGGTAATTATTGATAGTGGAAGCAAAAAAACCCTTGTGTCTACAGAGATGGCAAGAAAATTAAATTTGCAAAAGGTAAGGCATCCTACTCTTTACAAAGCTTCTTGGCTGCAAAAAGATCATCAAATTTTAGTGAATGAATAGTGTAAGATAGAATTTTAGATAGGAAATTATAAGGATGCAGTAATATGTGATGTAATGTCAATTGATGTATGTCATGTCCTGTTAAGAAGGCCATGGAAATATGACATGAAGGCCATGCATGATGGAAAGAAATATACTGACAGTTTTGAACAAGGAAGGGTAAGACATACACTCTTACCATTAAAAGATGAACATACAAGTGAGAAAGAGTATTCCAAGGTGCTGATCATGGGACATAAGGAGTTGTTTTAGTATAATGAGAAATTAAAGGTAAGTAATGAACTTGTTGATCAAACCAAGGTCAACCTTATGGTCTAGGAAAGATCAGATTTAGTTACAAAATCAAAAATTTTGCCAAATAAGACTATAAATGAAATGTTTTCAAATTTGGCTAATAGTCTATCTTGTATAAGAAATGTAGAATACTTTGAGGAGTTTATTGAGAATATTAGCTTCCTAAAGAAAATTGTCATGAAAGGCAATGTGATCATAAATTTTTTAGGGGAACAAGAGATAGAGAAAGGAAGGGAAGTTGTCTTTAAAGAGAACAAAGAAGATTTCAGATTGGATGATAGTAAAGGGTTGGTGGTTATACAAGAAGATGAGAACAAAAAGAAGGAAAAGCAACAACATGGAGTGCATACTGATGCACTAAATGGAATGATAATTTTTACAAAGGAACCAGGTGGACTTGAAAGTCCAAAAGAAAAAGAAGAATTTTTTATTTAACATCTTTATTTCCTGTGTAGGTATAATGAAGGATAATGCCAGTATAAAAGAAATCCATGATTTCAAAGAAAATCATTTTCAATCCATTAAAGGTGGAATAGATCTATTGTCAACATATAGACCATGGAATCTACGAGGGCATAGATTTAACACAAGACAACAAATACTAAAGAAGAATACCAGTACCAGTACCAGAACATTGATGAAGAAGCATGGGCAGGAGCTCATGAAAACTTTATAGAATGGTAGTTTGATGTAGAAGCATCAAGTGGACAGAGAATGATGGGAATCCTTTTTTCTGCTCAACTTTAAAAACTTCAAATATTCAATGTTTAATGGTTAGTAGAAGTAGAAATTAAATTGTAAATGCTAAAAATTTCAAATATTTCCAGAGATTAGTGGGCATATGAATTGATCTCTAAAATGATTGAGGATAGGCAAAAGTTAGAAAATTATAAAATAGAAAGTTGTTACTACCGGATAATTATTATCCAATGAAAAAGGGGTAATCAGTAAAAATTTAGAAAAACCTCTAATGTCTTTCTTCAAGTAATAGGCTACAAGAGAAAATATATAAATGGTGTAATGTGTAAAAAATATTTAGAGTGTTGGAAATATTTGTTAATTAAATAAAATATTTTGTGGAAGGTGATTTTTTATGAGCTCAGGTTTGATTATAGAAGACAAGAGAGGAGAACTCTAAATCTCAGCAAGAGAAAGTGAGAGTTAATGCATGGATATGGTCAGTCTCTATTTTTTGCATGATTCCAAGAATTGATACATGGTAGTGAATTAGTATTTATTTTATTATTTTTCTTTCTAATATAAAATGGTGCAAATCCATTTATGGGGCAATTTTCATGTTGCAAATCTAAGAATTCTATATATATTAAAATATAGAGTGACTTTATATTATTATTATTATTATCCTCATAAAGAAGTGGCTTCAAACTGTTTGTAAGGTATTTTGCATGCTGGGAATTAATTTTGATAATTTTATAAATAGAAGGACCTTTAGATTGATATGTTAAAGAGGCACCATCTGTCTATCTAGATCAGGTGCATACATAAAGATTAATTTAATGATTTTATAAATAAAATAAGAGACTATATCATTGACTAGCATCAAAGGAGTGCTAGGGATTGAAGAATAAAATTAGAAAAAATTATTATTTTGTTCAAATTTTGGCTATCCAAGTAGGATTGTGTAGTAGCAGGGCAATTTTTGTTACATCTGGTGACTTGGATAATGGTGTAGTGTCTCTTAAGTGGGTCAATTTATAATGATTCTCTAAACATAATTTTATAATGGTTGATTTCTACGTCACATACATTTTCAAAATAGTATAAAGTGCTTCAATTTATTCTATTTGTCAAAAAAAATCTATGGTAAAACATTGATTTTGAGGATATAAATATGGCATATACATTATAAAACATAGGTGTGAAGCAATATCATAAGCAACAGATTATATTGTAACTTGTTTTATTTTCATTTTTGTTTACAGAAATGTGATTTCAATTAAATATTGGAAGGTGTATATTCTGCTACTATAAAATGGCACCATAGTTAATTATTGAATTCTAAAACAAGTTGATCTAAGTGATGTTTGAATGAATGATTTATTATTTTTAGTACATCATTTGCCAAATATTTGAAACCCTTGAAAAAACACAAGATTAGAGAAATGTTGTAGGTAAGAGGCATAATACTCCTTGGTCTCCTCCAAGCCCAACATTGTCAATGGGTGAAAATAAATAAATAAATAATAACTTTATATGATTGCATGTTTTCATGGGTTTTCATTGAAAACATTAGGAGCAATGTGATTGAACTCCATAAAAGACTTTAAACCCTTGATAATGATCCTCAAACTCTCTAATCAAACATTATTTTGTAGCATAATTTCATTAATATTAGTTTTAATAGTATTTAAGTATTGAATCAATGAATTTTATGACAAAAATAAATGATAACATCATACATTAACTAGCCTCAAGAGATGCAAATTTGAGTTGTCTTGATTTTGTAGTTTCGTTAAAAAAATGCACAGCCACTTTATATTTTGCACTAATTTAGATGTCTATAATTTATTCAAGTTTATTAGTGTGATTGTTTTTTTGACTCAATCAAAGTAATTATTGTAGTCATCCAAGATCTCTAACATGAAACAAATGCATGAAACCCTAGGAGTAGGTGAGAGGCAAAATTATAAAGAAAAAAGCATTAATGCATTAAATGAGCTTTAAAGTTAATGTCCAACATTCTATATTTAAATATCTCAACATATCAGATGTACAAATAGGGAGTGAAATGTGTAACTCCCCCATGAAATTAGGTTAAATATGATGGGAATAGAGTGTAACTCTTATACTCAGAATAGTCGATCAAGAGTAACTCCATCTAGATAATAATAACTTAAACATGTAATTACTATGGCAATGTACACCTCATCAAGCATATCCAAAAAGTGTAGGTAAACTCCAAGTGGGGTGGATTAACTCATGTGACATGTGTATGAAATAATCCATAATAAGAAATATGCAAAAAAAAAAAAAAAACCCTACACTAATACCCCCCCCCCAACTTAAGCATAACTTAGGTGGGTAAAATAAATGGGTCCTAAAAATGAGGCATTATGAGGTACCCATGTACAAAGCATCTCTCATAAAGTGGAGAAAAGGATAAAACCCATGAAAAAACTCCCACCCAAAAGATATAAAAGAAGAAGAAAAGAGCTAGGAGGCTCCCCTAAAGTTGATGCTAAAGTAGTCCACACTCTAAGTATAACTTGCAAGATGACCAATGTTGATAATGAGATCTTGCTTGAAGACTGTAGAAACTCCATCCACATCGAATAATATTTCTTCTTTTTCCCAAAGGAATAATATGATGTGTGTACTAAAATTCTACCAATTATATAGTGGAAGATAATGGTAGTAGTATGAAGATCTCTGAATATTGTCCTAAAACAAGATATGGTATGGGTCTGACAAGATCATGCAAAAAAAATGGATGTAATGCCATTGAAGTAAACCTATCAAAATAAAGACATGAAACATTTTTTGGAATAATGTTCATGTGAAGAGGAGAGTTAATCTCAATAACTATTGAAACTAAAGAAGATAATGTAGATGAAACACATAGATCTATAATATGAATATCCATAAGAACATATGAGTTGTCAAAGCTCCCAATATGTGTACTCATACTAGAAATAATATACTCCTCTAAAGTAAAATACTATGAAGGATTTGGAATAGTAACATCTTGAATAGGGATGGAAGTAAAATCCATAGTAATAAATTTGAGGTCGAGCAAAATCTTATCCTGTAGTGGTGGCTCAACAAAAGGAAGAGCATAATCCACCATGAATGTGTCATCACAAGATATAGGAGTAGGGAGAGGGAGTATAATAGTCTTTGAAGAGATGACAAGAAGATGAGGATGGGGAGTGATATAAATCTTAGAAACATATTTGAAAAGAGATTGAAGAATGCTACAAACAGTGTAGGGACACTATGTATGCTCCACTTGGTAATGAAGATCCATGGAAACAAACACTAGTAAGGAACCAATACCCTTGTCACAAGTATTATCCCACTTATTATACCAAACAAAATCAGTGGGAGTAAGAATCTATCCATATAAGAGTGGACTATTAATCTTTATTATGATCAAGTTTTCCATATAAGCATGCTAAGAAGCATAGTTGGTCTTTCCAAGAAGAGGCATCAATGCAGAATCAATTCTCCTCATCAGTCAATATCTCTCAAGTGGATTCAACATGAATTAGATAAGACACCAAAGAACTACAATTGGAAAATACTTCACAAGTGACAATTCACACTCAAAGAATAGATGTCAGACTTTATTATCAATATATATAATAATGCAAGAGAAATCTATGCAAATTACACTAATATGGCACACAAGTTATGAAAACTTAGTGTGTGCACAAGAGAGAAAGTAAGAACTAGAACAACCCCTCCAAGATAATTATAAATAACTCCCTTGTTTTTAAAAGTAACACAACATGTTCAAATGTGTGGACATTAGACTCAATGGATAATGTATACAAATGGTAAGAGCAAATAGTGCATAAGTGTCAATGCATGTCTCAATAAATGGACATCATAATATATTGACAATATATAAACAAGAATGATTAATTATTGTAGTTAACACATGAAAAAAAAAACATGTGAAATACAAGGATGTCAATCTCTACCAATGCCATGTACAAATCTAAACAAGACATATAAAATGTTATTATGATGGGATCTAATAGCTTGTTAGATCAGACCTTACCCTCTACTAGAAGAAAGCACATTGGAAGTACTAAATAGGGGGTTGAAATGTGGGGTCTAGGGTAGAATCCCCCAATGGGTAAAGGGGTAGATCCCCTTTTGGGGTCTAGGGGCATAACCCCAAGCATGTTCCCTATTGTAATATAAGGTGAGGTTAAGGGCAGAACCCCCAATGCCAAAAAAGTTGGAAATTGCATGGCCCTTGGAATTTCTTAAAATTCACCAATTTTAGCTTTAAAATGGTCCTCTATAATAGACATCAATTACCACCAAAAATGCATCCATGAGGAGTACAAGTGAGAAAACAAATAAGGAAAGATGGAAAAATAAGATTTACTTGTGAAGGGGATTTGTTAGGCATATGAGTATGATCAAGTAAAAATATTACAAAATTTCCTTATGTTTCCCATAGATATCTCAATACAATAATATTTTTTTAATTCAAAAAACAATTAAAAAACACCAAATATATTGTTTTATAAAAATCAATAAAAATTTACCTCCACCTATATTAAACCCCACCATAAATAATATTATTTTATGAAAAAAATAATAAAAATACCACGCCCATCTTTAAAAATTTACACTTATAAAGAATTTTTTTATGAAAAAATCATTCTTAAAGAAAAAAGGTAGGTTTTTCAAATTTAAAAAAAAAATGCAAAAGACAATATCACAAATTTTCTTCTAAGTGGTTTTTGAAACCATCATGCATACAAAGGAAGGTGGTATTCATGCCAAAATAAATTACTAGCTTGCGATGGGAAGAGAAGGCTTGAGTGAAGAGTTGTAGGTTTGAGGAAGCTTTGTATGAGTTCTGATAGGCTTCAATAGATTATGTGTTGGTCATAATAGGTTTAAGCATGGTCTAATAGGATTAGAACAGCCATAGAAGTTTATGGAACTATGAGCAAGCCTTGGAAAAAGAATAAATAATAAAAGGATGAAATAGTGAGCCACCAAATAACACAGAGTTATTAGATGGCTAGGGAAAAATTCAAGTTGAAGACACAACTTAAACTCATGCTCAAGTAAACAGAAAGGGTTTTGAGGTAGCGATAGTTAGTTAAAGGTCATAATTTCTTCACAATACAATATCATATTCAAATCCTCATCGTATGCACCAGTCTATAAAAAATGAAAGATATGGAGATTTAGTCTCCTTTCCAACCACTATGTACAAGTCTGGTTTGGAAACTGAGCCGAGGCATATGAATTAATGTTTTAGGCATGTAAAACCTACTCTTCTGCTTGCTTTATTCTGATTTGGAAGCTAAGTATCCTCTATAATGTAATTCATGAAACACCATAACAAAATACATAAAAACCCCACAAATAATCTACAATTTTAATTTTTGATCTAGGCCATTACCAAATGGATTTCGATGGATGTTGATAAAATTTGAGTAAACCCTCAAAAAGGCCAAACGAAGAATAAAAAATAGCAATGTGTGCAATGAAAATGACTCGTCAAGTATTTTAAATGACAAGAATATTGATAAAAAAGTTTTGATACCATGTTGAAGTCATCCAAGATCTCTAACATACCATAAGTACACAAAACCCTAGGAGTAGGTGAGAGCCAAAATTGCAAAGCAAAAATCATGAATGCATTAAATGATCTTCAAAGTTAATATTCAACACTTCATACTAAATATCTCAATATCTCAAGATGTACAAATAAGTAGTGAAATGTGTAACTCCCCTATGAAAGTGTTAAAATTAAGAATAGAGTGTAACTCCCATACCCAAGGGGAAAGTGTTAAAATTTGTTAAGAATAGAGTGTAACTCCCATACCCAAAATATCCATCCAAGAGTAACTCCATCTAACTAATAATGGGTCAAACTAACTCCTATGTCAATGTCCACCTAAGAAATCATATCCTACAAGTGTAGGTAAATTCCAAGTGAGATGGAATAACCCATGTGGCATGTGTAATAAATAATCCAAAATAATAAATATGTAGAAAATAAACACCTTACACTAACAGTAATAAACTTGAACTAGTATTTATAAGCATTCAAAATAATGCAAGCTTGCTCTACTAAAAAAATTAAAACCCTTGAAAATCCATAAAATTACATCAAGACTTTAAGTAAGTATTTAATTGATGAACTTTTTGAAATCCATGAAGTAAAAATGGCATTTAAAATTATACTTGTAATTTACATTGATCACCACTACAAGTTTGACATTTGATGTGACTTGACTAAATACCATCATAATCTAAAAAACATGATAGCTTATCTTAAATTATTTGTCAAAGCTTTTTTTCCATTGGCTCTTATAAAATTATCTATTTTTTAACTAATAAAAAAAAAAATCTTTGAATTTTCAATGGTTTTTACAAATTTAATCCATTTAGTTATTTTTTTTATTTGGTTACTAACTCCTAGTTTTAACATTTGTAAAATTTTATATATCTAAATTTGTCAAATTCTCTCTAAAAATTATTGAATCTGGAATATTTTTTCATTGGGATTTTTGTGTTACAACTGAATTTGTGTTTGTTTGTTCTTTATTTAAGTTGTTTTTATTAACTTTAAATTCTTTGTTGTTGTATTTTATATTTATAACACTAACCTTAAGTTTATTATCCCATCAAAGTCATTTATTAAAGAATATTTTACAAAGAAAAGAAGGTTATATTTATTGGGATCTCTTAACAAAATCTTATCTTTTTTGATATGATGTCAAACCATAGGAAAAAATTGCAAGATAGGGCTGTATACGGCCTTTACTAATAAAAGCCTAAAAACTTACACTAAAATAAAGTAATTGCGAACAAACAGCAAAGATACAATAGAAAAAAAATAATAATGAAATCCTAAATCAATTAGAGTTTTATATGCCTACATTTTATAGATACAAATTTGAGGTGGCCTTCAATAAATTCAAGATCTAATTCTTTATCTTTTGTGTGTTTCATTTACCTTGTATTGTTATTCTCTTGATTGATATTATCTCACTATGGCTCTCTTTCCTCTTTTTTATCCCCTCCTAAAGCATAGTGATATTTGAAACATTATTTTTGATAGTCACCTTACTTAGGTGCAATACCTTCCTCAAGGTCTCATTTAAATATTTTTTATCACCCTCCATTTGGACCTATTTTTATTTTAAATATGATATTTCATTCCTCATTTTGCTAACATTGTTTTTCATATACTAGAGACCCTAGTCGAAGGGAATCTTATATTAATTTTGGGGTTGGTCTCCATTATTTTGTTGATATAACATCTCTAAGTTTTATCTTTAGTATTTCATTTTATAACATGAACCATTTCATTATGTGGTGATTAAGGTTAGATTCCTTATCCAAGGTAATCATCCTTACTTATGGGTCACATAAGACATTTCTTATCTAATCTCCTTAATTATCATTTCTCCTATCTCTTATTCTAGAATATTATTTTGATTGAATTATTTACTCTTTTGTTCCACTACAAAAACATTTCCTTGTAACTGCAATCTTCTTTCCTACTGGGCTAATTTATATTTAGAAGGAGTCATCTTATTAATGCCTTCCTTAAATTGACTCTAGGGGCATTGACATAGTCCTTCCTTGAAATCATGAGATTTTTAACATCATCTATGTCTATTTCATTCTCATATTCCTCCTTCCCTTTGAAAGTAATTTTAATGGATACAAATATGGATACCTTTTCCTCCTTCCTTAATTTAGTTGGGATAGGTTTAGTAGAGTTTGTAATAGAAGGTCCTAATTCTATTAGGATAATATTTGGGGCTAAGGACCAAGTGTATAATTTATGGCTATAGTGTCTTGGATTAGGAAAAATATTAAGGCTTGATGTAGGGGAATGTAAACCTTCCCTAATTAGATATCAATGAAAATTTTCTCTAGAGACATTAAAAAGAAGAAGATAATGCTTACCAATTTGTGTCAAAAGTGATTGAGCAAATTAAAAGGGTACAATAATGCACATTTATACCTTACCTTCAATTTCACATACTTAATTATTTATAATGATAACTTTCTCCAAGGACCTAAAAGGGATTCTCTGATGTACCCACCTTTGATTTTTTTTAGTTCCTCCCTACCTCTAAGAAATTCCCCCATGTCTACATCTTTGGATCTTTTTTATTTATAGAACCGCATTCTTTTCATACTATCATATCTTCTGACATGGTTAAGTATAAACCTCTCACATTCACTTGCCTCACATTCTAGGATTTAATGAATTTGACAAATAAATTTGGAATCAAATCTCAGAGTCTACTCATGAATTTTGTTAATCCTCCTTGTCTTGATATATGTCAAATAGTATGGTTCAATATGATTCTACCTCCACCCATTGGGATGATAAATGTTCATTTCCTTTGAAAATACTTATCCTTAACTCTTTTGTGCACTCTAATTATAATCATTATGAATCAATTATATAACCTTAATGTCATTTAAGATAGTGGAAATCTCCACCTTAAGACTAAAAAGACTATTTAAGGGCTTGACATAAAATTCAATTATGATCCAGAAAATATGGGCTAAACAGGCCACACTTGGAGGCAAAATAAATAATGTGTTGCTATAATAAATTATTTCATTCCCTATATTATAAGACTTAACTTAAGCCTCAATAAATATATAAAAATATTAGACCATTCTAATGACTTATCACATAGAGCGACAAAGAAATAAAAGGGAATTTATAATAAATATGTAAAATAATACTCAGGACTCCTAAAATTATCCTTTTCCATAGGGAAAAATAAAATGTGAGTGCTTATAAATATTATTCCCAACATAGGTGAGCTAATTACTAGGACAATAACTAAAATCTTATAGGCAAAGTAAAAATTGGAAAGAACTTGATTACCTTATAACTTCATCAAACAAAAATTGATCAATGAAATGAGATAAGGATTGAAAATATAACCATTTCTCAAGAACTAATTTGGAAACCAATTTATTAGAAAACTGGTTAGATACCTTATTTATCTCCCTATGAATATGTCATATAATGACCTCCTCGAAGGATTTAAAGGTTTCTATGACATCTATAACAATGTTATTAATATTACAACTTAGAGTAATTTACTTTGTAAGACATTTCATAATATTAATAGAGACCCCTTCAATGGATATATGAGGGAATTTCATTTCTTTCACTACTTAACATCCCCAAGATCATTTATAAAATGACTAGATTGGATTCCAAGGCTTCTAGCAACCACAGCACCAAGAAAAAAGTCACCTGTTAAAAGAATAGTTCTCAAATTTCCAGTTGTGTGAGAAGATCCCAGAATTACAGGATTTGAAATGGCAATTTCCGAAGCAGCACTTTGTGTTGCATAAGTCCCATCAGCAAGAATGGCAGGTCGTCTTGAGGAAGTCATGGAAGCTGCAGGTTGAGACTTACTAGGGGCCACAGCTTTTGAATCGGCTGCCTCAGAATCCTCAGAAACAGTGTAAAATGGAAGCTCCCCAAGACATTGCTTAATGGTAAATATACCATTTTCTACTTCAGAAACAGAGAGGCAGTACTCGCCAATAATCCACAGAGCACATGAGCAGACACGAGAAGATCGGATCTGATAAAAAGTGTCCAACAGCCTTGCCATTATAGAGACTCTAAGCTTCGGATTAGTCTGGACTTCTTAGGTGATAGCAATCTGGCATCTGCAATGGACGTGGTTTTGTTTGTGAGTTATTGGCGAGTACTGCCTCTCTGTTTCTGAAGTAGAAAATGGTATATTTACCATTAAGCAATGTCTTGGGGAGCTTCCATTTTACACTGTTTCTGAGGATTCTGAGGCAGCCGATTCGAAAGCTGTGGCCCCTAGTAAGTCTCAACCTGCAGCTTCCATGACTTCCTCAAGACGACCTGCCATTCTTGCTGATGGGACTTATGCAACACAAAGTGCTGCTTCGGAAATTGCCATTTCAAATCCTGTAATTCTGGGATCTTCTCACACAACTGGAAATTTGAGAACTATTCTTTTAACAGGTGACTTTTTTCTTGGTGCTGTGGTTGCCTGTACGTTGACTGGATTGGATTGCATATTCCCTTTACTATGTTTAATAATTCCACCACCACTTACCTATCATGGGTTACCTTTAGAGGTACTATCAAATTTTGATTTTACCTAACTTGGAGAAAGACATTTGAATTTAAATAATTTTCTATCAAATTTATTTTCAAAATCCTCTTAGCCATCTATTTCTACAAGTTCTCAATTTGAAGCTATCTTGGCTTCACCTTCCTTAATCTTCTCCCTTTTATTTTTTATTACAAATAAATTATTTATAATTGCATCAAAAATCCTTGATCCTGCTCTAGTAAAACTTCGCTTCTTATCTTGAAATATTATTAAATTTCGTTCCCACCATAAGTCCCTAAAAATATGTGGAAAGTATAACTTTCAAAGTTTATTCAACTAAAAGATAATAAATGAAGGTGACCACTACAAAAAAAAATCCAAGATGGATGTATGATGCACCCATAAAACCTCAAATTTAGAGAGAATAATCCTCATCATTGTATAAGTGAAGGGACATTTCAATAAGATATGATGAATAAATTCAACGACCTTTTCACATAAGACATTTTTTATGAATCATAAAACCATTCTTCATTAAGTTATCTTGGTTTAGAATTTTGTTTTAGATTACTACTTAGAAAAAAAAATTGAATTTTGGTATAAGGTATTTATCCCACACTTGAATCTAAGGGAATATATCAATTATTGAGTTTATAGCCACTAATAACCCAATTTGACATTTTAATTGCCATTTGATGTTATTGTCCACATCATATAATATTCTCTCTTGAGTAGAATAATATGGAAACGTTTTAAAAGTTCATTCAAATAAGTTTAGTGAGAGGATTTTTAGGATTTTATAAATTCAAATTAAATTGACCATTTAGAATAATATGGACTTATTACTAGTTTAATTTCAAAAAATAATATTAGCTTTACGTCTACCTTATTGGAAAATTTCTAGTTATAAATTCTCACCAATGTAATATATGGTGAGTAGTCCAAATTATTGATATACTTCAGGTCTAATTTGTTTATAATATATTAAATATATTCTTGGTATAAATTTATCTCCAGTCCAATTTAGGGGGCATAAGTTTAGATTATTTGGAATATTCATTTTAATAGTTTTCTATGCCTAACTTTAACTCCTTTCTTCAATTTAGTCCATCACCCTTTTCCCCATTTCTCTTTAATAGGGTTACTTAGACTGTCCTAATGTATGGGTAAGCTTAGAGGAGAGTTTACTAGTCAAACATCTTCTCAAAATGAAATTGGCTTCCTAACCCCATATTCCTTTTACAACCTTTCCATAATAAATTTCCACTTTCAATTAGATTATTCCAAAAACATGAACCTAATGGTAAAGATTCCACAAATAAAAATTTCTCAGTTTCAAAACTATCTAAATATTTTTCCTTTAAAATATCTTTCTAATAATTTTTATCTTTCAAAAATGTCCAACCAATTTTAGTTAGGAGATCTTTGTTCATGGATCTCAATCTATGAATCCTTAAAACTTCTTGTTTTTTTGGAGACGTACACTTTCACAAACAACCAAGGTGATTGTAGAATTATCTTTAATTCCTGCATATAATAATATTTTTTTATTTTTTCAAACTTATCAGCAATCATCTTTAGAATTAAGATAGAGATGAGATAAATAGGGAGACTCTAAAGATTAATTTGAGGATTTGAAATTTACCTGCTTGACTAAGAAGGAATCCTTTCCAACCAACTAAATTTTGTTCAATTATCTGGAGTAAAAGATTCAAAATGTGAGTAGATATTATTCCCTTAGAAAGAGGCATGCCTAAATAGGAGGATGGGAGTTCTTTGGTTTGGAATCATATAGTGATTGAGATTTTTTTTTGAGACTCTAGGGGATTGTTGATGAGGAAAATTATGCTCTTAATGTAGTCTTGTTTTGGTTATATTGATACTCATATATTTTTTATTTTATTTGCCAAGTAGCCTTTGGATAAAGTCCTTGATAGGTTATTCTCTTTTCATCTAACTAATAAGAAAAATCATTTGCACTTGTCATGTTATTTTTTCTTTTTCTTTACTTTTTTTGATTTATAGTGTAATCATGATGTACTAATTTATTGTATTTCGTTAATAATTGCAAGAACAATGTTTATTGTTGTGTGAAATGGACATTGAATTTTATTTGGTGGTTTGTTACTATTCACATGCTTTAGCATGCACCTAAATATGTCATGACATAAATTGAAAATTAATCCATTACTATATAGGATGATGATGTGGTAGTCACACGTGCATATTTTACAACTAAAGCTAGGGCATTCAAAATTTATACTCTACCATCATATCAGTGTGGATATTTAATAACAAAAAGTGGGGAAAAACTTTCACTTTAAGTTACTTTGAAGCTGTTGGTTCTAAGTACTACCAAGGCATGGTGAATTCCAATCTCATCTCAATTTTTCAACCCACAGTCAAGAACTGCATGGGAGGCAACAGGGACAGACTGGAGCCAACATCTTGTTCAGAGGTTTGAAGCATTAAAAATTTATGAAGGAAACTACGTAAAGGGTGAATTAATAAATTCATGTGAAGGGTCATAATTCATGATGCATACACCTAAAAGAAATTTGTGGTGGCATGGAATAAGAGAATAGTGGAAATAAGAGGCATAGGAATTTATGTAACTGAGGATCTGATAGGCGAAGTCATGGGAATGTCCTATGAAGGGGATAAATACTTCAAAGACCAATCTAAGATTCTAAAACTCATATAGAGGTTTTTAAGAACCAATGAGATAATTAAAACTAACAAAAAGGGATTCTCATTCATGGACCTTTCATGATACGAGCTAAAAGTATGTTTACAGATTATGAATTATATCACCCTTGAAGGTAATTATACTCTCATATTTTCACATCATTTCCTTTATTTGAACCACTTCCAAGGTTTCAAAATTAGCCTACCATATTTAATTATTAAATCCTTGGAGTGTATGACACTTTTATTCCATATCAATGAAGCCAACACCATCATTCACTAAAGCCTCATTCTCTTGTTGGTGAAACATGGTGAGACCCTTTATGGTAAGGAATTCATACTAGGAGGGTCTTTTGTGGAGGAGGACTCCCTTGAGGAAGAGCCTGCCTTAGGCTCCCACTGTCCATTTCCCATCCTTTCCCCTATAAGCCCCATATCCAAGAGTTCTATTATGGATCTCCCCTAAAAATCATTGTTATCAAGCCTAAACCCCTTGTGATGGAAGAAAGGAATTCTACAAAGGTGGTAGGTAAAGGTAAGGGCTCCCTATTAGAGATGAGAAGAATCAACAAGTAGCAGCTAGAAGGGTTTAATAATAAATTACATGAGGAAAGGTGGGTTTGGTAGGATTGATTTAGGAGTGGAATACCATTAATAAGGAGGCCTCCAAAATGATTCAATTCTTTTCACTCTTGGCTAACGATGAAGGCACTCCCTAGAATCAAGTCACCGAGGCAGCAGGGACTCTATCCCCAAAGCTCCCTCTAAAATACCCCTCCAAGAAGACACCATAGAAAGAACATCCATAGAAGAAACCCAAAATGATAATGCCAAAGGATAATTTTGAAGGTTTGAGCAATATAAACCAAGACAAGATCACCAAGAACATATCGACTGAGCAGGTGAAGGAGACTTAAGTTTTTAAGGTACTCATGGAGGGCCGCTACCTCATAGAGTAATTTATCCTTTTAATTTATGTGTTTTTTGTCCTTCAATAAAATAGTTAGCTTTTTGTTTTAATAGTCTAGTTTTTGGCTCTCAGTCTATGGAGATTGTTACACTTTATCTTAATTTGCGTATACTTTAGTTCTTGGTCCCTGTAAAACCAAATATTTTACCTAATCAAATAAAAAAAAATGCTTTACAACTTTTAACATGTACTTTATTTTTTTTTATTTTTTTTCTCTATTTGATACCAACCAAAATTGATCTATAATTTTAAAAACTACATGACAAAAGATTCTAATATAAATGCATTACTTCTTCAATTTCACTTTCTATTTAGTTCTTTGTTCAATTAATAGATATACAGTACTTATATTTTCATTCTATTCCATATCCCATTTTAGCTAGTAGTTTTTACTCATGTTTTAAAATTTATTTCAACATGTATTATTTATTATTTTCAAGTGTTTACTATTTGTGATGATTAAATGCTAATCTGATCATTGTATATTTTTTAAAACATGGGTATTGATATTCTAATTTGGTAGTGCAATTTAAATATATGCATGGATAAATCTTATTCAATTTGAATGGTATTATTACAATCTTAATTTTAGAATGAGCCAAGATACATTGTAACTAGAAATATTATACAAGTCACAATATTATCTTTTGACTTATGTCAAAAAGAAAATTATTTTTCATGTTTTTTCCTTGTCCTAAGTACATATAGTTAGCAATTTCTATTAAGATGCACATTAACATCTAGTGCTATGAAAACTAAATTTGCCGTCACCTCGCATTTTGTTCACATATGAAAAAATGTTATTTAAAAATATTTATGATAAACATAAAGAGACTTAGATGCCATGCACTCCTATAAATGTAGAGGAATATGTACCATCCAAAAAAAAATGGAAAATCATTGACCTTGTGCTAACCCAATAACATATTTTCATAAATCATGTATTCAAGTATAGAACTAATGATTATTTTTTGATACTTTTTATATTTTTTGAATTTTTGATACACTTATATTTAAATTAGAAATGGCATAATAGAATATTTTCTAATTACCTTTCATAAAATAAATGTTGATGCATTGAATTCACTCTAATTAGAATTGGATCCTAAGATGATCTCCACTTTGTATAATATTCATGACATTGAATATATTTCTGACACTTTATGTTATTACTAAATAAAATGGAAATGAAGTAAGATTATGGGGTGACAATTTTTAAATCAAGGGTTATCTAAGTGGTTAAACATCCAATATGGTTATGGTCAATGATAAGGGAAATAAAATATATTCAACTCAACATTAAATCTTATACACTATATTCTATGCATTTTTCCATGATACAAACCCTCTTTATGGTCATTATGAACCATTTTATTGGAAAAAATTGTCAGGAATCTAGAACAACAAACATGCTCTGATCCCACTTGTCACGATGCGAAACCGGAAACATACAATTGATTACCAAACTTCAAGCAACTTAAATATGCGGAAATAACCAGAATCAACAAGTAACTAGAATTCAGAATAACACAGCATATGAGAGACAATACACAACTTGTATTAGCACTTTATTCAGAAAAGAATACAATAAAGAAGATGCCACTTCTTCTCCACCACCTTACAGAGGTTTCCCACACCTCAAGTGAACAGTACTTCTTCTCCCCAAAGCTCTCCCTCTCATAGGTCCCAACACCCAACTCAAATACAGAGTTGGTGTTCACCTCCCATGCTCCACGCACACCACAAGTGCTCCACGCACTCCACAAGCACTCCACGTGCTCCACAAGTACTCAAGGTACTTCAAGTAGATCTCCCATGAATCTGTAACAACCTGCAATTCAACAGACCATACTTATGGAAGGAACTTCCTTGCCTTCCTCTTGCTCTATCCGAGTACACACCTGTACTCCAAGTAGATCCTGCCTGATACTGCTCCCTGTTGTGTTGCTGTCTATATGACCTTGCACACCTGCAAATCAAACAACGGTTCTGCTCACCTGTGAACCTCGACCTTGCACACACATACACCTGCAGATCAACGATCTTACTTACCATGTAGATCTCCTATATAGGTCATGCAACTGTGACCAAGATCCTACACTCCTGAAGAACCCAGCTGGCTCTCCAATCCAGCACCAACACACCTGGTATTGTGGCACTAGGAGGAACGCACCATTGCTCTACCTCACACACAGAAGGAGCTTATAATTATGCTCTCTTACTCCCTAGCACACTTTTCCAATACAACCATGAGTCTATTATATAGATCTCATCCAAACAATAATTAGACATCTAATTACAATAATTAGATCCGCAGCTCTCAGTCTAAAAATAGATCTCTTCATGCAAACACTTGGTTCGTTAGCTAACTGCCCGTAAATAGCTCGCAGTCGAACCACATAGGCGACCGACGTCGGTCCCTGTCTGCCTGGAGGTGACCGACGTCGGCCGATATATGACCGACGTCGGTTGCTTCCCTTTGCTATCCTACCGACGTCGGCTGATCAGATCGACCCCAACTTCTCTGCAACTCAGCAACCTTCAGCAACCTCCTCTCCTGTTTGCATCAGTGAAGCTTTTAGCTCCACAATCCTAACAATCTCCCACTTGGAGATAAACAGTTGCACTGTACCTGTACCTATACCCCGTCTAATCTGTTTCCTAGTTTGTATCCCTCTTCAAGCTCCCACCTGAAGACAACCCACCACACAACCTGTGATGTACCACCTGTCATCCGAGTACCCTGCCACATCCGAACCTACAACACCTGTAGTGAAGTCCTGACCCTGCATAGCAATACCTGCTGCCGGTCCCTCTCAAAAAACCTGAGAACCCACTTCCCCAAATTGGCTCCTAACTCTGACAGCTCCCACTGCATGGGAATACTCAGGTCTATGTCAGACCTCATGTGATTTCAGACACTGTACCCGTCCAGCCCTTAGTGTGCTCCGGTTCTGCATCCCGAACCTCGCCAACACCTGATTCACATCAGCTCCCACTCGAGACAAAATCAACCTGTGATCTCCATGCCTCCCATGTCAAAGAATTCTGCTGCTCCAAACTCCTCATGACATGCCACCGAACTAATCTTACCCTTAGCTCAGCAAAACCCTGTATGTACACCCCCGCTAGCTAGCATACTATCCACATACGGCAACAGAATGATGTTGCAATCATCATCCCCCTGGTAAGTCAAACCACAGTAGTTACCTGACACTGACTGAAGCCATGCTTCATCCTCCACCTGTCAAACCTGGTACCACTATCCTGCAGCTCCTCAAGACCATATGCCCTGGTCTTCCGTCTCACGTATCCGTTCTCTCTATTCTTCTACTAAGGCATCCATTCATCTCTGTGCTTTAATCCAGCTGGCAAACCTACCAAAAAACTCCCGTCTGGTTCTGCATCATAATCCTGCCTAGCTCACACCTGTTTCCTGGATCCTTCCTGCTCTACAATCAGCAACAAGTATGAAGAAGAGGAACACGAATTTGAGGGCCTACTTACGCCTTCAGTCCTCCGTATGGGTGTTTGAGACTCCTTGACAGCTTGCTGTCCACCCAAAATTCGTTACAGTGACCGACCTTGGTCACCCCACAGTCTGCATCCGACCAACATCGGTTCTCATGCGTCTGTACCTGACTACCAACTTGCCAGCGCTGGTGTCCCTGCTGCCGACGTCGGTCCTCCTGGCCGACATCGGTCTTACATACTGCCGACGTCGGTTCTCATGACCGACGTCGGTCTTACTCTGCCCGACATCGCTGGCTTCGGTCTGCACATGACCGACATCGGCACCTGTCTGTTCGATGCCGGTTCCTCCTGACCGACGCCGGTACCTGTGTTCGCCTGTGAGTGATGACTTTTTACCCGCGAGCTCCTTTGGATCAATCTCCATGTCCAAACTGCCCTGCTCAGATGTATCTAGCCTCATCCACTGAACTCTGTCTGCCATCTCCTCCAAGAACACCAAGGCTTTCCAGTTCTTAAGCCTGTCAAATATATCTGTCTTCCGCTTAAGAACATGCATCTCCTTCTTGCTCATGTGACCAAGCCTACGAAGCCACGTCTCCGCAATAGAAGAAGAATCAGTAATATAAACAAGTAGATAAAGTATACCTATTTTCTTACCACCAGCTAATTCAAGTGCTACCGCTGTGAGAGTTCTTGTGCATCTCTCATCACCCAATCTTTTTAAAGAAATTAGCCATATCTCCAGCCCTGGGACCTGCATGACCTTCATCAACACCTGTGTGTTGGCCGCCTACAATTTCAGCTTCACTTCTCCTTTGCCAATTCTTTGGCAAGGCTTACCAGCTCCTCTACCTGGGGCTGCATGGAAAGAGGCAACCGAATATTTTATCCAAGATTCAACTTTATCCAAGAAACCTGCAAATACATCCTGTGCAACAACACCTGCTACATCTGTATCTTCAATTTCTTCATGCTGATCTGCTACCAACCAACAATATTCTTTTACCTGCTCTTTCTTTCCATAGGACCGTGAGTAACCGTCTGTGCTTTTCAACTCCTCCATTCTTAGCTTACTTTGATCTGTCGTTGCTCTACTCCCACTCAATTTGAAACCCCTGAGAGTGCCCTGTAACCAAAACACAACCTGCTTCCTACAACCTTAGCTCTGATACCACTTGTTGGTATCGAGCTCAAGAACCTACAACCAAGGCTCTGATACCACTTGTCAGGAATCTAGAACAACAAACATGCTCTGATCCCACTTGTCAGGATGCAAAACCAGAAACATACAATTGATTACCAAACTTTAAGCAACTTAAATATGTGGAAATAACCAGAATCAACAAGTAACTAGAATTCAGAATAACACAGCATATGAGAGACAATACACAACTTGTATTAGCACTTTATTCAGAAAAGAATACAATAAAGAAGATGCCACTTCTTCTCCACCACCTTACAGAGGTTTCCCACACCTCAAGTGAACAGTACTTCTTCTCCCCAAAGCTCTCCCTCTCATAGGTCCCAACACCCAACTCAAATACAGAGTTGGTGTTCACCTCCCATGCTCCACGCACACCACAAGTGCTCCACGCACTCCACAAGCACTCCACGTGCTCCACAAGTACTCAAGGTACTTCAAGTAGATCTCCCATGAATCTGCAACAACCTGCAATTCAATAGACCATACTTATGGAAGGAACTTCCTTGCCTTCCTCTTGCTCTATCCGAGTACACACCTGTACTCCAAGTAGATCCTGCCTGATACTGCTCCCTGTTGTGTTGCTGTCTATATGACCTTGCACACCTGAAAATCAAACAACGGTTCTGCTCACCTGTGAACCTCGACCTTGCACACACATACACCTGCAGATCAACGATCTTACTTACCATGTAGATCTCCTATATAGGCCATGCAACTGTGACCAAGATCCTACACTCCTGAAGAACCCAGTTGGCTCTCCAATCCAGCACCAACACACTTGGTACTGTGGCACTAGGAGGAACGCACCATTGCTCTACCTCACACACAGAAGGAGCTTATAATTATGCTCTCTTACTCCCTAGCACACTTTTCCAATACAACCATGAGTCTATTATATAGATCTCATCCAAACAATAATTAGACATCTAATTACAATAATTAGATCCGCAGCTCTCAGTCTAAAAATAGATCTCTTCATGCAAACACTTGGTTCGTTAGCTAACTGCCCGTAAATAGCTCGCAGTCGAACCACACAGGCGATCGATGTCGGTCCCTGTCTGCCTGGAGGTGACCGACGTCGGCCGATATATGACCGACGTCGGTTGCTTCCCTTTGCTATCCTGCCGACGTCGGCTGATCAGATAGACCCCAACTTCTCTGCAACTCAGCAACCTTCAGCAACCTCCTCTCCTATTTGCATCAGTGAAGCTTTTAGCTCCACAATCCTAACAAAAATGATAATTTCAATCATACAATCAGAAATGTTCAATTATTGCATCCTTACATGTCTCTTGAATCTCATTAAAATATTATTTTATAAGACAAAAAAATAGTAAGTCTATCTATAATTACAAGTAATAATGGAGATTGTGGATATAGCCTATTCAATTCTATTTTCCAACTATGCAATGAATAATTTGATGTCCGATGTTTTAGGTACTATTTAGCACAAACTTTATACAATTGCACATTTTCCTAGAAAAAATAAATCATTTTATTTTTTGAATGTTTTTATTGATATCAATATCATAAATAACATATCAAAAATTGTAACTTGTCAAGTATATATTATAGAGATGGATTACAAAGAGGATTATTTCAAGCATTAGTCATGAAAACTACAAAAGAATGCATAAGAACTAACAATCTAGGCCAACCTATTCAAATGGGGTGTGTAAATGATAATAAAGATCAAATGAAAGAAAAAAAATATTGATTACCTTCCCATGAGTTTCCCATCATCCATAAGTGGCTCCAAGCATGTTTTTTTCCTTGATTTGGTGTTCTTGTCTTTGTCAACAATAGATGCCAAGATCCTCCATCATCTCAAGATCACCATGCATAATCTAGGCTCATGATATGAAATCACTAATATGACTATAAAATGAAGCTATCATATTACAAATAAAGCATGATAATCAAACTACATGAATGACTTGTAGAGAGAATCCCACATTATAAGTTTACATAGTTTAAGCTTTAAAATGTGAGTGAGAGGCCTCTTATTTATAGATTTTTCAAATGGGTCAGGACCAACCATGATCATCCATCTCAAGATTGATATGTGTGGCTATGAATTAATCTAATATTGCATAATAAATCCATAATTTTTTCTCATAATGATTTGGTAGGAAGAGGCATTAATGAGGCATGGGTGCCCATAAACCTAATATTTGTTACATTTATGGCTTATGGATGCCACCCCATTGATCATGATATTAGGAGATGCAGATATTCAAAAGAAATTTACAATAAATAAATATTTAATTTAATCTATGGAATTCCTACTTAAGCTCATAATTTGGTTTAACTTGCCTAAGTAAGATTAATTAATTTTAGTGCAATTTTTTGGAAATTGGTGCATAATTAATCAAAATGGTTAAAAAGTCATATTAATGGGTCATAATTTGACTCAAGAGTTATTTTAGTTTATTATGGACCATGATCCCATTTATAATGTTTTTGGCACAAAATAACATAAGCATGTGATGTGTGCTTACAAATTAGAAGAAAAGAGTGATCAAGAGCACCAAAATGTGAAATTGTCATTTTGACTCGAAATGATTTAAGAAAAATTAGGAATCACATAAAATGCATTGCCCAATTTAGGGATACATTAGCTTGAATTAGCACTTGTATATGAAAATCTCTAATGATCTAACGTGCTTAAGTGATTTTGGCCTAAATTGAGCATTTGAGTGTAATTTGAGTAAGATTGACAATTTCAACACAATGGTGCTAAGAATTGGATGTCTACATTTTACCCCTATTTGAGAAGGTAAAGAGAGACATTTAGTCAAAGAAAAATCTTTTCAAAGAAAATATTTATCAATAATAAATTGGAAATGACCCATGATGCCCCCTTGAGAGGACATACTAGGATGAAAGAGAAGGATGGACTCTCGACAAGAGAGAGAAACTGAGAAATTAACCCATGGATTACATTAAATCTAGATGACCTAATGCTTACACACATTGATTCCATCAATGATCAAAATATAATTAGATTAAAATGGGCCCCAAAGATGGGGGAAAGGGAAGGATATAGTCAAAAAATAGAAGAAACACACTTTGAACACACCCAAAGATAGGTTGTAAGTTGTGTGCTTCAAAACTGATCAATCTTGAGACAAGTTTCACACTAAAATATTTTTAGAATGAGGGAAAAAGTTTGTAGAGCTTGGAATTAGAATAAAAAGAGAACATTATCTCCAAATATATATAAAAAAAAAATTTACTCTATTAGAGAAAATTTGATCATGTAATAAATAATTATGCCCCAATAGGGCTAATCTTGATCATTGATAAAGAATGGTGGTGCCCCTATAGGGCAGATTTGATTCAATGGTTGGTTCAAATGTTGTGCCTCTATAGGGAAATGTTGGCAAGTAATAACTCAAGGATATAACCTAATACATATATGAAATATGAGTGGGCATAAACATAGATGCAAAGGTGTAATGGCTTTGGAAAAGACACAAAAAACCAAGCATATGAGAATGCACAAAGTGATGAAAGAGATGAAAAGAAGAATGAATATGGCCAAGCTGACCCAAGATACATCATGTATCCAAGCACTACATAATAGTCTATATGGACCTCAAGCTAATGTATTTCACCCCAAAGTGGGAGAGATTGGAATGAGGAATGATGAAAATAGACTAAATATTCAATTAGACTCATGATGTATGCCAAGAGATGAACATCTAAGCATAGAGTTAGGAGCTAAATCTATTGAGCCTAGTTTAAAATTAATGATCTTGAGAGCTATTCATTAGAGTTGTATTGATGTTTAGACTTGAATCCAAAGTAAAAAGTGCTTGCTATAGAAAAATAAATTAGGCATCACAAGTATGAGGAACTTATGAGGACATGGAATTTTAATTGCATGGAGCCGGTTCAAATGTGAATCTTTATAACTAAGGATAATGATAAGAAATTAATTTACATTTAAATAAAAAATAAAGAAAAATAAATAAAAATAAAAACATAAATGAACCCAACTTAAAATCAAGATATGTGTTGTTCCCAAAATTTGTCACTCCTTTTTGGGACAACACATGAACTATTTTAGGTCTTACAAGCCAAAATTCTCTCTTCCCTTATCAAAAATTGTTATGATATTTCAAATTCTCTATTTTTCAAACTTTTTTAGCTAAGAGACCCTACATGTAGGATTCTATGGACTCCACAGGCTCAAATCTATAGACTCTACAGGTTTCTATGGACTCCGCAGGTTTCTACAGACTCCCCTAGTTCTACAGACTCTACAGGTGGAACTATATACTTCACAAATAGGTTTCTATGGACTCCACAAGCTATATTTCTATGGACTCTTTCAAGGTTAGAGAAAACTACATACTAGGTTTCTACGGACTCTACAGGTAGGTTCATTTCTACGAACTCATTTATATGGACTCTGCAAGAAGAAATCTACAGACTCCCCCAATTCTAAGGACTCTGTAGGTTGGTATATACAAACTCTATAGGAAAGAAATAGGTTCAACACTTAGCCATTTTTTCAATCAGGAAGTTCAAAGCGTCCTTCCAAGAGCCTGAAGGACAAGTGCCCTTGCGGAGGGCACTTAGCTACCAAAGTGGACCCTTGTAAAAGTCTGAAGGATAGTTTTGGGCTCAATCAGCCCTTGTGAAGGGTAGGAGAAGAGTAGGTGAACTATTTTGAAGGCTGAGTGAATAGGAAATTCCTTCAAAAAATTTCCCATGGCAAAGTTGTTAAGGACGTGTCCTTCAAACAAAAAGTCTGAAGGAATTCCTTCATACTTTTTTTTGAAGGAATTAACCTGACCAATGAAGCCCAGTAGAAGAAATGACTAAGGCAAGGGAAGGGAACATTTCCTTCAGACAAAACATCTAAAGGAATTCCTTTGTAATTTTTTTTGAAGGAATAATCCCAAAGCAAAGACAAAAGCCCATCGAGAGAAAAGCCTGCAGAAAAATGCCTGACAAAAAAAGACAAAGCGAAGGAAAAGTCTAAAGGAAAGCAGATGAAACAAAGAAAAGGATTCCTTCAGACATTTTTTTTGAAGGAATTAACTCGAGGACTCTCTGAGAGAGAGAAGCTTGAAGTCCATATGAAGACTACTTGAAGGGCAGATACCCTTGCGGGGGGCTGTCCCTGACCCAAAGTGGACCGTTTCTCAGGACTCCAAAGGGCAAGTCCCCTCTGAGAGGGATCAAACAACAAAGCTGAAGGAATTACCAAGGAAAGTGATGGGCCCATAGACGTCAAATTTAAACACCATGAACTAGCCATTGGGATCCAGATGTCTGGTGCATCCCCACAGCCATCAAATTTAAGGCAACAAACTAGCTATTGGTTTTCAAATGATGACAGGCTTGAAGACATCAAATTTGTGGCAATAGAATAGCTGTTGATCTTTGAAGGCTTGAGCACATACCCAAATGCATTCAAAGGCCAAAATGCCAAAGGGAAGAACTGCTAATGGAGGAGTCGAAAGAGCTAGAAAAGCTAAGAATATAGCCCTAAGGGCTCAGATTCTAGGAAAAGACAAAACTAAGAAGAGACAAAGAGGGGAATATCTACGTAGAAGTTATTTCGATAGCTGAAACTGTCTGTAGAATAGAATTTTGAACTTGAAAACATTAAAGACAGCCTATTTTTCTTCCATGAAGTAATGGAAAATTAGACAGTTGTGCAGATGTCAGAGGGGATAGACCAGATGATCCAGACCTAGGAGAAGACATATGAGATGAAATGACATGCCATAGTTAAGACAACCACGCTATTTTCAATGCAGTCCTTTGACAAATTTGGAAATGCATTCAAGGCATTGACTGTAGTGAGTTGTCTCATGGGAAAGAGTGCCAAGCCCTGTTTGGTGGCTATACATTGTAATTTCTCTCATTATGTAAAAGGAGACTTTTCATTTTTATAGAAGTGAAACTCTACCCAAATTGAAAGGCAAATACTGAGACTTTGAGCTCAGATTGTTGTTCATATTATTTTATCTGAATGAGAAAGCAAGATACTTGCAGACTTTGTGTTGTTATAGCTTGTGCTATTCTAGGAAATTGTTCTTATGTCTGTTTCCTAGAAGCATTCTTGTTTATTTAAACTAACAAGCAGGATTTGTGGAAGTAATCAAGAAGGTGTCTTGAAGTCAAGTGTGGAAGACTTTGTGCTATTTGCAATTGTCTTTAGTCTATTTGTTTTATTTTTTGATGTAGAGGACCTTGGGATGACTTTGTGCCCTCATTGTTCTTTGTATCTCACTCTTTAGGTAGCTAAAGTGGAGACTTTGTGCTAATCTTCATTCTACTAGTTACTGCTCCTATTACCAGTCACTTGTCACTACCTGAAAGAACTCTTGTTTTTTCCTGTAATACCACTTTTGAAAGAAGAGAAGTGCCTTCAGTGTCTTCACTGAGATTTCTCCTTTGTCTGTGAGCATCATCTCTAAAAAAAGAGAGATGGATGGTGTTACCTTACCCCTAAGTGTTATTTTTTTCATATATATATATATATATATATATATATATATATATATATAGTATATAGCTCCTCATATTTTATAGGGAATCACCCCTTGATTAGAGGAGAGATTTGTCCCCTTTTGATGTGGTAAACCTACACACTAGGCCGACCAATCTTCTTTGTTGTGGTTGATCAGACCTATTTTGCTCATCAGTTAGTTGATTGACAAAATATTCACCCAATAGTTTTTTGGTGACTCTGCTGGGGATGAACATACAGTTTAAAGCCTCAAGTTTTAGATTGAAGCAGTCCCTACCCTTATCCATTATAGACTCTGGTGACTCCATTCTGTGTCTTACCCATTATAATTATAACCTTACCATCTTCCTCCATCTCCATTATATTATTTGGTCTACAAAACTAGAGCTGCTGGGGAAGGACAAGTAGTTTGAAGCCTCAAGCTTCAAACTAAAGTAAGACCAGTCCCTTCCCATTTTTATCCTAAAATATGGCAACTCCACATTATACCAGAAGCTAGAGAGTTCAAGGTGTTGTTGACCCTATCTTTGAGTTGGTGCAGCAAGGAAATTTTGACCTATTCCCTCCCCAACTTCAAGTTCAACAATCCAAGAGTGTTGCTCCTACCCGTACCAGGTCACCAACACAAGGTAGAGCTACTTTTTCTAATATTAGTAGAGTGTTGCCCATACATACACCACCCAAATTTGTTATCCCTCTTTTTCATAATCCAATCATGACAGTTCAAGGCCCCTGGGGTAACTCATTTGGTCCACTAAATTTGACTCCACCTCTACATGAACTTTCACGTAATTTAAGGAAGAATTTCCCCAAGTTCTTTGGTGATGGAAAAGTTCATCTTGATGAACACATTGCAACCTTCAGCATAGCCTTTGGCATGATAGGCATGGAATTTGAGGATGTGGTAGTCAAGCTGTTCATAGAAACATTACAAGGTGCTGCTGTAAACTGGTTCTACCATTTACAAGCTCAGTCAGTGACTGATTGCGACACACTCAAAGCAAAATTTGAATCAAAGTTTAAGCCTACATAAGATGCACATGCCTTGCTGGCCCAGCTCACATAGATGAAGAAGGAGCCTCATGAACCTATGAGGGATTTCATAGCAAAGTTTGATAAGCTGAGGAATCGAATTCTTGCTATGCTCAGCCAAACCTGAAAACCTCAAGTGTTTCTTCATCAACTCACAACTACCTGAAGTGAGTTTTTTGTTGAGATGGGCTAACCACATAGACCTTGTTACTGTTCAAAACTTGGCCACTGAGGTGGAAGATGACCTTATCTTGGTAGGAAAGATAAGGAGAGATCCTAACAGAGGAAAATCTTCTTCATCTTTTGAATACTCACCTACAGCCACCACTGATCAAATGGTGCAAAAGCTAGAAAATGAACTGCTAGCCTTGAAAAGGCAAATGGCCCAAGGTATGTCTACTCCTCCTAATTAGGATATGCCAAGGAGGACATTTCAAAATTAGCCATATCAAGGCAATGCTACCAAGAATCAAGGGCAACCAAATCATCTTCCTCCCCCACAGAGGAACCTTGCCCTTGAAGCACCTCCAACCAACTCAGCAGTTGGATATCTAGAAACTAAACATGATTTCTCTTTCCAACCTAAGTTTGAGCAAGAAAATGATGATGATATCTTTGTAGCAGACCAAGAAGAATCAGCTGGCAACTCCAACATTAGTTTCCTAAATTACCAAGATGAACCCAAGAGTGAAGGTAAAGTAGTGGAGGGATCATATGTTGTGTTCACCTAGTCCAAGAATCAGTCAACCTAGTAAGCTGATAAAGAAAAAATAGGGGATCGAGCTCAGCCTATAATTTTAATTACTAAGTGGGGAACTTCTCTACCTTTCTAGCTAAAGGACCCAGTGGTTGCTAAAAAAGTAAGAACCCCAAATATTTTTGCACCTTCAATTTCAACTTTGTAGATCAGTCCACCCCCCTAAAAACCAAAATAATAAACTACATTTCCCTATTCCCAATCCATTTCAGTCATTTGACATAGTTGACCATGTCAAGAAAACTAAAATCCAAATAACTAAATTTGAATTCCTACAAGATAACCTTGAGCAGTTGGACAGGTTGGTTGAGTATGTGAAGAATACAGCCATCCTTGCAGGACAAGAGATTAGGAAGGTAACTCATGATTACCCAAGGAACATGCTCATCCCAAACCATCTTGTCATTACTCCTCCTACTTCCCCTGGGAAAATAGAGCCTTTATATGTTTCCCTACTGATAAATAGTCACAAACTGAGAAATTGCATCATTGATTCTAGAGCTTCAGATAATGTCATGCCTACCAAAGTGGCAAAATCTATTGGTTTTACACTAACCAAGACATTTGGGAGATGTTTCTCTATGGAGAATAAACAAGTGCCACTATTGGGACAAATCAAGGATGCCCAATTTGCATTTACAGCATTCCCAGACAAAAGAATCAAGACGATTGTTTTGGTGGCTAACATCCCAGCATCATATGGCATCCTTCTTGGCCAAAATTTTTACAAGGATGTGGGTAGCAAGTTAAGTATGGACCTATCTGAGGTGAGGATACCTGTCAAAGGCATCATGAAGAGGCTGCTCCCTGAAAAGGAGGCAAAATATGTTGTCACTCAGACATCAACACTTGAAGCTCAGATTCTATTTGAGTCTTCAGGTAGGGGTAATTACTTCTTATTCATAGAGGATGTTCATGTTTCAGCTAATAAAAGTCTTGTAGGTGGAAATCCAAAGATTGATTCAAGCAAAACATTATAAAAATTGGTAGCGTGTAGTACAAATGAAAAAGGGTCTTCCCTCTCTAATGAAGAAAAATTTGATAGAAGATCAGTTTTTGATGATGTTTGGATCCAGGAATTTGATGGAAAAAATTCATCTACTGGTGCTAGAGCTAGGATGGTGTTGATATCTCCTCAAGGATATATTCTTCCTCCTTCACACGAGTTGCAGTTCAGCAACACCAATAATACAAAGTTTGATGCTGACAATCAAATCATGTGCTGGACTGAACTAGAAGAACAACAAGCTATGGTAGTGGACCATACTACTGCACTCCAAAGTCAAGAAGAGGAACTCTTTGCCAAGAGAGCAAGGATTTATGGTTTATATATTGGAGACCACATCTTGCCATGGTGCAAGAAGAGGGAACCAAAAGGAGTGCACAAAAAATGTGATTCTTGGTGGAGATTTCCATTCACCCATCACCGATTCTAGGGATGAAATGGTTTCTTGCTAGTTTATCAGGACAAAACACCATCTTCATTGTCTCATAATGGGCAGTTTTTGAATCACTTCAATTCATGAAGTATAAGATAAGTTCACCTATGCATATGTACATTTGTATAGTCTTTAGTTCTATTTTGTGCTTTTTGTTTTTGTTTTTGGTGCCTTTCTTTTTTTGAGGGTAGCATGACTCCATAGCCAAATGGCATACTTCAAAGGCACTAGAGATTCTAGTTTCTACTCCCCTCAGCTATTTCAAGTTTTCAACTAAAGGAATTTCCCCAACTAGAGCCACTTTTTGTTCCCAAAATTTGTCACTCCTTTTTGGGACAACACATGAACTATTTTAGGTCTTACAAGCCAAAATTCTCTCTTCCCTTCTCAAAAATTGTTATGAGCTTTCAAATTCTCTATTTTTCAAACTTTTTCAGCTAAGGGACCCTACATGTAGGATTCTATGGACTCTGCAGGCTCAAATCTATAGACTTCACGGGTTTCTACAAACTCTGTAGGTTCATTTCTATAGACTCTACAAGAAGAAATCTATGGACTCCCCCAGTTCTATGGACTCTATAGGTGGAAATACAGACTTCACAGATAGGTGTCTATGGACTCCACAAGCTATATTTCTACAAACTCTTTCAAGGTTAGAGAAAACTATGGACTAGGTTTATATGGACTCTACAAGCAGGTTCATTTCTATGAACTCATTTTTATGGACTCTGCAGGAAGAAATCTATAGACTCCCCCAGTTCTACAGAATCTATAGGTTGGTATCTATAGACTCTATAGGAAAGAAATAGGTTCAACACTTAGCCATTTTCTCAATTGGGAAGTTCAAAGGGGTCTTCCAAGAGCCTGAAGGATAAGTGCCCTTGCAGAGGGTGCTTAGTTACCAAAGTGGACCCTTGTAAAAGTCTGATGGATAGTTTTGGGCTCAATCAGCCCTTGTAGAGGATAGGTGGGGAGCAGGTGAACCATTTCAAAGGCTGAGTGAATAGGAAATTCCTTCAAAAAATTTCTCATGGCAAAGTTGTTAAGGACGTGTCCTTAAGACAAAAAGTCTGAAGGAATTCCTTCAGACTTTTTTCTAAAGGAATTAACCTGACCGATGAAGCCCTGTGGAAGAAATGACTAAGGTAAGGGAAGGGAACATTTCCTTCATATAAAATCTCTGAAGGAATTCCTTTGGACTTTTGTCTGAAGGAATAAGCCTGAAGCAAAGACAAAAGCCTGTCGAGAGAAAAGCCCACAGAAAAATGCCCAACAAGAAAAGACAAAGCAAAGGAAAAGTCTGAAGGAAAGTGAACGAAACAAAGAAAAGGATTCCTTCAAACATTTTATCTAAAGAAATTAACCTGAGGACTCTCTAAGAGAAAGAAGCTTGAAGGCCATCTGAAGACTACTCGAAGGGCAGATACCCTTGCAGGGGGCTCTCCCTGACCCAAAGTGGACCATTTCTCAGGGCCCTGAAGGGCAAGTCCCCTCTAAGAAGGATCAAACAACAAATTCAAAGGAATTACCAAGGAAAGTGATGGGCCTGCAGACATCAAATTTAAACACCATGAACTAGCCATTGGGATCTAGATGTCTAGTGATGTCCCTGCAGCTGTCAAATTCAAGGCAACAAACTAGCCATTGGTTTTCAAATGATGACGGGCCTGAAGACATCAAATTCATGGCAATATAATAGCTATTTATCTTTGAAGGCTTGAGCATGGACCCAAATGCATTCAAAGGCCAAAATGCCAAAGGGAAGAACCACTGATGGAGGAGCTGAAAGAGCTGGCAAAGCTAAGAATATAGCCCTGAGGGCTCAAATTCCAAGAAAAGACAAAACCAGGAAGAGATAAAGAGGGGAATATCTACGTAGAAGTTATTCTGATAGCTAAAATAGTCTGTAGAGTAGATTTTTGAATTTGTAAACATTGAAGACGTGGCCTATTTTTCTTCCATGAAGTAATGGAAAATTAGACAGCTGCACAGACATCATAGAGGATAGACCAGATGATCCAGACCCAGGAGAAGACATATGAGATGAAATGACATGACATAGTTAAGACATCCACCCTATTTTTTAACATAGTCCTTTGACAAATCTATAAATGCATTTAAGGCATTGACTGTAGTGAGTTGTTCCATGGGAAAGAGCACCAAGCCTTGCTTGGTGGCTATACATTGTAATTTCTCTCATTATGTAAAAAGAGACTTTTCATTTTTACAGAAGTGAAACTCTACCCAAATTGAAAGGTGAATACTGAGACTTTGAGCTTAGATTATTGTTCATATTATTTTATCTGAATGAGAAAGTAAAATACTTGCATAATTTGTGCTGTTATAGCTTGTGCTATTCTAGGAAATTGTTCTTATGGCTATTTCCTAGAAGCATTCTTATTTATTTAATCTAATAAGTAGGATTTTTGGAAGTAATCAGGAAGGTGTCTTGAAGTCAAGTATGGAAGACTTTGTGCTATCTTCAATTGTCTTTAGTCTATTTGTTTTCTATTTCAGTGTAAAGGACCTTGGGATGACTTTGTGCCCTCATTGTTCTTCATATCTCACTCTTTGGGCAGCTAAAGTGGAGACTTTGTGCTACACTTCATTCTACTAGTTACTGCCCCTATTACCAATCACTTGTCACTACCTAAAAGAACTCTTGTTGTTTCCTGTAAGACCACTTATGAAAGAAGAGAAGTGTCTTCAGTGTCTTCATCGAGATTTCTCCTTTGTCTGTGAGCATCATCTCTGAAAAAAGAGAGATGGATGGTGTTACCTTACCCCTGAGTGTTATTTTTTGCATATATATATATATATATATATATATATATATATATATATATATATATATATATATATATATATAGTATATAGCTCCTCATATTTTATAGGGAACCTCCCCTTGATGAGAGGAGAGATTTGTCCCCTTTTGATGTGGTAAACCTGCACACTAGGCTGACCAATCTTCCTTGTTGTGGTTGATCAGACCTATTTTGCTCATCAGTTAGCTGATTGACAAAATATTCACCCAAAAATATGAATAATCAATATTTAAGTAGGAATAAGAATGTTTAAAAACAAATCAAGAACAACTTAATAACGTGAGATCAAGATATAAATAATCAAGATCCATGTGGACCATCAAGATGTTCCTAAAAAACAAAAGAAAAGAACAAGAACAAATAGGAAAACAAAAGACCAACAAGAAGAAATATCCAAAGGAAAGAAGAATAAATAAATGAAGAGATAAGAAAGCTCAATAAAACACCAATAAAAATCAAATAAACACACACAAACAAAAACCAAGTTAATGTGGTTTAAAAATAATTATTCAGGCATGTGTAGTAGAGGCATTAATTTCTACAATAACATAATAAGAACAAGGACACAAAGTTGCTTCCAAAAATAGGAAAACAATGTCGAATAAATGTGGGAAGAGAAGAAAATGAAGGGGGTGGTCAAGATGACTCCAAATGTACAAGACAAGTGGACACTACCTACATAGTTCTAAAGACACATGGTCCAAGATGAACTTCAGGATAAATGTAGTTTTCCCAAGGAGTGGGATAGAATAAAAAGGTGATGACTAGAAAACATGATTAATATTCCATTATTTTTTAGAATAAAAAGGGAAGAAAAGAAAACTAATGAGAAAAATGAGAATGGTCTTGTAAAATGGCAAGTGCATGGGATAATATACTTGTAAAATGGTAAGAGCTTGAGAATTAGAATGTATAACAATGTAAGACAATGTTTTTATTCTTTTGTATATCATTTTCTAATGTTTTGGTGTTTTTGGGATAAAATATATACAAAGGGGAACCAACTAATCAAATAAATGCTCGTCCAAGAGTAGAAGTTCTAATAAAAGCTAAGCTGACAAGAACAACACTCATGGATATAAATAATGGACCATGGAGCTAACTAGAAGCTCAAATAATATCTAAAGCTAGCTGAAATTGCACATGATCGCAAATTAGTGAGAGTGAGGTCTTGATAAGGAAATAATGCCCACTAAATAGAAAAAAATAATAAAATAGTGTGCAATAATAGATAAAATCTAAAGAACCATGTAGCAGGCAAAAACCATATGATGTGGTATCCATATTCACTTATCTGTAGAAGAATATGCAAAATACTATCCATGCCAATCTACTTTTTAGAAATGGCATCGAATGTGTTCATAATGTTGATGATTCATAATTAGGATCATAATTGGTCAAGGGATAAAAGTGTTCAGATTACAATAGCATTGGTATATGAAAATAATGAGATTCTCAAAGAAAATGGTCTAGAATGAATATGGTCCTAAAGAGGATGGTTTAGGGTGATATAAAATGTGTTCAAAGTGACAATATTCCAAAATCCTTCACTATCCAAAGTCATGAAAATAATATGATTCTCGAAAGAATGGTCTAGGGTAGGTCAAAATAATATGGTCCATGAGAGGGGAGTCTAGAATATAATAGTAGGATAAAATACTTTAGCATAAGTTGCTTCCAAGTAAGGGGTTTTGTAGACAATGGTTTGAAGTTGTTAAGCATATAACCTCTTCATGTGCACAATTTTCATGGGCTCTAAAAGTTCTACACCATTTGGTTTAGCCAGTTGATATGCTCATGATCCATAGTTCACCATGATAACATATGGTCCTAGCCAATTAGGTTGGAATTTACCATTTTTCTTGCATTTAGCATTTGTGTTATTTTGGTTCTCTTTCAAGACAAAATCACCAATCTCAAACTCCAAAGGGAGGATGTGCTTGTTGTATCTTCTCCATAATCTATTATGATAGGTTTGCAAGTTTTCTAAGGCAACCAAATGCTTACCATTAAGAAGTTCTAGTTCTTACAACCCTAAGGCTTTATACTCTTCATCATCTTCAATATGCCCATAGATATTCACAATAAAGGTAGCTCGATCTCAATTAGGATAATATATTTTGTGTCATACACAAGGGAGTATGGATTGTCTCCTATAGGTGTTCGATTATTGGTTCTATAAGCCTAAAGGGTAGGAAAGATTTACAAGTGCCAATTAGGGCCAACATCATTGGCAATCTTCTTTAAAATTGCTACAATGGTCTAGTTTGATGCCTCATCTTATTTGTTTCCTTATAGGTTATATGGTGTGGATTTATTGTGCTTTATTTTGAATGTTGCACAAAGGTATTTAACATCTTTATTTATAAAGAATCCACCATTATTAGATATAATGTGAGCTAGAATGCCATATCGACATATGATATGGTAATCAATGAATTTGGCTATCTGCCTCTTGATAACATAAGTGAGAGGAATGGCCTCAATCCATTTAGTAAAATACTTGGTAGTAGTCAAAATATGTTTATGGCCATATGAATATGTTGGGTTTATTTTCTTGATGAGATCGATGCCCCAAGTATAAAATGGTCATGGTGTTGTGATCAGTTGTAACAGTAAGGAAGGTGCATCTATCAAATTTTCATGTTGTTGACAAGGAATACACTTCCTCACATAATTTCAAGCATATATCTCCATTTTTTACTAATAATAACCTATTATGAGGAGTTTTTTAGCTAAGAGTACACCATTGGTGTGGACCCCACAAATTCCTTCATGAACCTCCTTTAGTGCTAGCTTGGAATCTCCTAAAGATAAATAATGAAGTAACATTACATCATAACCTTTATGATAAATCATGTTTCCAAGGAGGATATAATGGGATAGATAGTGAAGGAATAGTTTATGTTGGTTATTGGATAGGTCAGGTGGAAAAACGTGATCACAGAAATAATTATAATAGTCTTGAAACCAAGGAAGCTTAGGTGGGGGATTTAGACCATCAATCACACATATCCATTCTAAATATGTCATAATATGGGTAGGTTATAGAATATTTTCAATCAAAAATTGATACTCTTTAGCACTGTCATCAATCTATATCATTGACCCAATTGTTGCCATTACATTAGTAGATTTGTTGTTGGCCCTTGGTACTTGTTCAAACTATAGAGATTTGAAATGAACCTTGAGATTATCCATGATTTTATTGTAGGTTACAAGGTTGTCATCTCTTCTTTTATACTAATCAGTGGTTTGATTGATGATCAATTGGGAATCACCATAAACCATTAAGTGTTGATTGTCCTACTAAATGGCAAGACATAGTCCTATAATAAGTGCCTCATACTTAGCCATATTGTTTTTACAATAAAAATTAATATGGAATGATTTGGGAATAAAATCCCCTTATGGTTTAATCAAAAATATGTTGGATCTAGATCCATGAGAAGTAAAAAATCCATTAAAATCTAATTTCCACTATTTAGGTTCACATTGTACTTCTTTTACTGCCATGATACAATCATCTGGAAAGTCAAATCTAAATGGTTGAGTGCCTATAATAGGGGTTCTGCAAGTTGATCAACAATAACCTGACCCTTGATAGCTTTCTAACTTTCGTACTCAACATCAAATTTGCTTAGGAGCATGAACCCTTTAGTCATACATCTTATGAGAGCTGCTTTGGACAATAAAAATTTGAAAGTATCTACCTTGATGATGACAATAGTTTTGTTTTTCAACATATAATCTCACAAATTTTGGGAAGCAAACACCATAGCTAAATATGCCTTTTCAATAGATGTATAATTATGTGCATAAGCCACCAGTGTGCATCTTAAATAATAGACTGCATTTTCTTTACCTTGCTCATCATGTTGGGCCAAAAGTGTCCCTAATGCATGCTCAGTTATTGATATGTAAAGAAGTAGTGGTTGTCCAAGTGTTGATAGTCTAAAAACTAACAAGTTGGCCAAATATGTCTTGAGATTCACAAATGCTAACTAACAATCTTCATCCCATTAAAATGTGACCTCTTTCATCAAGAGATGAGTAAATGGGTGGTACTTATCTACCAATTAATAAATGAACATGTGGATTGACTAGATCTTTCTTTGCAAGCTTCAGAGCTATTTAAGATTTGAAGGTCAAGGCATTTCAACAATAGCCTTAACCTTATTAGGGTCAACTTTGATCCTTCTTTTTAATACAATAAAACCTAATAATTTCCTGGAAGTGACTCCAAAAACATAATTCTTAAGATTTAGGCATAATTAATATTCATGAAGCCTCTCAAAGATTCTTCATCAAATGTTAGGATGTCCATCATGTGTTATTGCTTTTTTTAGTATGTCATCAACATAGTCCTCAACAATATCATTCATCATGTCATGGAAGATGATAGTTATGGCACGTTGATATGTGGTTCCAACATTCTTCAAGCCAAATGGCATGACTTGGTAACATAATGTTCCCCATGGAGTGGTGAACATAGTATCATGTTGATCTTCTTGGTTTATCTTGATATGATTTTATCCAAAAAATCCATCCATGAGGGATAGTATCTCGTATCTAGTAATAGAATTGATGATCATGCCAATGTTAGACAAAAGAAAATCATCTTTAGGGCATGCTTTTTTGATATCTCTAAAAAATGTACAAAGATGTATGCCTTATGGATTCTTGCTAATTGGAACTATATTAGATATCCATTTGGAATAGTCTAGTAGTCTGATGAAGCCTTCTCCCAATAACTTCTCTAATTTGGCTTTTACTAAGAGGAAAATGCGTGGATGCATCTTTCTCAATTTTTACTTAACTAGTTTGGCATCTAGTTGAATAAAAAGTTGATGCACTACTAAGTATGGGTCTAAACGTGGCATGTCTAAATATTCCCATGCAAAAATATCTCTGAAATCCATCAAAATGGATATAATGTGTTCACGTTCTACTTTTATTACGGAATCTCCAAGATAAATAATTTTAGGATCATTGTATGCTCCTTAGTTTTCTTCAACTATGTTCTTTACAAGAAGTGTGGATCCTCTTTAAGAATAGTAGGCAAGGTATGATTGTGATAGTTTTCTTATGCTATAGATTCTTTCTATTCCTCCCAAAGCTCTAGATAATGTGATGAATCTGAATTTGCCATCTTAGATAATGGCCAAGTAGCAAAAACCTTAGGAAACTCAAGAGCAAGATGTTCAAATAGTTGTTATTTTGAAGAGATTATTATACTGTAAATGGAGTTGGGACTTGGTGAACCTTCTATGTCTTGAGGGGATGAGCAAACTTTCCCACCTGTGAGCACTTGAAATAGGTTTTCACTCAAGGGATTTCTTTTTTACTTTTTCCCTCATCAACGTGTGCCTTAAAGAGGTTTTCACCCAAAAATCTCAATGTTTTATCTTTGTTATGACCAAAAAAGTTTTCTTTCTTTCAAAACTGTGTTCTCTATAAGAAGTGTGGCTCCTCTTCAAGAATATTAGGCAAGGTATAATTTTGATAGTCTTCTTATGCTATAGATTCTTTCTATTCCTCCCAAAGCTCTAGATAATGTGATGAATCTATATTTGCCAACTTAGATAATGAACAAGTAGAAAAAACCTTAGGAAACTCAAGAGTAAGATGTTCAAATAGTTTTTGTTATTTTGAAGAGATTATTTTACTATAAATGGAGTTGTGACTTGGTGGACCTTCTATGTCCTAAGGGGATGAGCAAACTTTCCCATCTGTGAGCACTTGAAACAAGTTTTCACTCAAGGGCTTGTCTTTTTTACTTTTTCCCTGATCGATGTGTGCCTTAAAGAGGTTTTCACCCAAAAATATCAATGTTATATCTTTTTTATGACCAAAAACATTGACTTTCTCTCCAAAGTAGGTAGAAAGATCCAATAAAAAATCAAATCCTTATTTGTGATCACCAATGGGCAATCCATCTCTAGGCCCATGTATTATGTAATTGATTCTTTATTCTGAAACTCATTAAGGAGTATGACCAAATTTTGTTGGTCCTAGTCAATGAGTTCAAGATGGCAAAGGCATAGGGAATAATGAGGTTTTTCTTTAGTAAGGGAAGATCCAATAGGTGTTATGGTCATAATGGCATTTTGGTCACATAAATTTGAGTCAATGAGATCATCAAAAAAGCTATAATGGGATGTTACATCACTACCATGAGTTTCATTTCTATTCAATTCAAAATAATCAATATCAAAAGTCATGTGGTCACCCCCAAGTGATTTAAATCTAAAACCATGATTTAGATTAGGTACACCAGCTAATAAAGGTTCTAGGATTCCTTGGGCTCATGGGTCAAGGCCACTTCCTATATAATTAAGATGGTCCATGATCCAATTAGGGATAGGATATTTTGGATTGTAAAAGCAATCAACAAGACCTTTAGAATATAAGTAGTCTCCTTCTGTGAAATCCTCTTGATCCTTATTTGGTGGAGTAAGTATAAATACTATAAGAGGTTTCCATTGTTCTTTATTTAGTTTCTAGAGCAAGTTGGGTCTATTTAGGATCTTGAAAGGTTTGGGTTTATCAAACACTCTTAAAGACTTTGGCAATGTTGCAACATGGAAGGTATCCTTAAGATAGTATGTCTAAATGTCCACATGTTCAATCACAACCTATTTTTCAAGTGTTGTAGGAAATAGATCAGTCAAAGTGGATGCAAGGTCACTAGGGTTGATATAATTAGATGGAGGTAGATGTGAGACTATTTCCTTGTTCTTCTCTGTAATGAATTCAAAACCAAGACAATAGTTATAATTTTGATACTCATCCTCAATATGTTTGTAGTACTAATAAGGTTGCTTATCGATAGGAACAATAACGTCGATCCCATCATGGGGAAACTTAAGGCATTGATGTAAGGTGTATAGAATGCCCTGTACTTCATGGATCTAAGGAAGACCAAGAAGTATGTTATAAGGCATCTCAATGTCCATCATATGAAGTAATTTGTGTTGGGAAATGGACCCAATAATTATTGGTAACCAAATAGTACCATAGCATTCCCTCTCGACGTTATTGTAAGCCTTTATGATGATCATCTATGGGTGGATGTCCTTCGTAGTGTAGCCAAATCTCTATACTAGTTTGAGGGACATTATGTTCAACCCTAAGCCATTATCTATAAGAACCCGCTTAATCTTATGGTTTTCAATGATTACCTCAATATACAATGGATTGTTATGGCTTGGACTTAGGGTGGACATGTCTTTTTTTATCAAATATAAGCTATCAAAATGAAGGCAAGTGTCCAACTAGAATTTGAAACTATTCAAGATTTATATCTTTGGGAATAATTTATTCTTGTAAAAGGCTATTCAAAATAGTTCTATGGACTTTAGACATACACAAGAGATCTAAAATGGAAATATAAACAAGGGTTTTGCTTAGTTAGTTTGATAGACTCTAATGTTTCTTGACATTAGGATGAGACATCTTGGCTTTGGATAGTATAGTATTAGGATTTGGATCTAAAGGCATAATGTTCAAATTAGGTTATATGGAAGAAGTGGGAAAAAGGCCCTGGAGTGTAACTTGTAAGCGTCTAGTTATGACTATGTAACCTAGAGGTGGTAAGGAACCATTATAATCATAAGATGAAGGTGAAGGGCCTTGAAGGGTGACTCATGGGTGTCTAGTTGCATTACTACAAGTTTGACTCTACAAGGAGCCATTGTAATTAGAGGATGTGTGCTATCAAGAAATAGTAACCCATGTAAATGGAGTTGTAATAGAATTAAATGAACTCAACATAGTATTACTAGAGAGAGAGGGTGTTGTCCCTATAATATTGGGTCATGTATTATGAGGAGCATGATATATTTCATAGGAAATGATATTAATAGTGGTAGTGTGGGTTGAATAAATGTATCCCATGATGTTTTTATATCTGTAAGGCATGTTGTTGTAACCCAAGTTATTATCATGGGTATTATGATATTTTTTATGATCATGATGATTATGATTTTGATCCTGATTCTAGTTTGATTCTACCTCTAATTCTATCCTTGTTTCTATTGATTTTTCCTTAGTGGTGGTTAATTATGTTGAGGAAATGCATCTTGGTAGATTCCCATATCCTAATTAGTGGCTTGTGGGGCCAATTTGATCTCAAATTCACCACTCTTGATCAAATATTCAATAAGGTGTTGTAATTAAATGCATTGATACATACCATGACTAATAACATGATGGAAATTACACCATTTACTTTCATTTTACCAATCTAGTTTTGGTTGATCTTGAGGAAATGGCCTTGGTATTAGCCATACAATCAGGTTAACTGTTACGATATTATGAAATACTATCTCAACAAGTTCTCCTAATTTTTTGAAGACTCTGTATTAATTGTGGAATGTCCTCCTTGGAAGTTGTCTTTGCAAATTTGGTGGTGGATTAGGTGGAGCTATTATACATTTAGGGTGAGTGGAACCAGCATCATTTGTATATGTCTTGTTTTAGTCACACCATTTCAAACCATGTTCTTGTTGTTTTTGAAGCCCTTAGGCTTATCTTGTGCAACTATTTGAACTAGTGAGTGGGTCAAATTTGATGTTTGACCTTATGCAAATATCTTGAGAAGGCATTTTACAATAAATGTCTTCTCAATCTATACACCCATGTGTATAATTTATTCAAATATGTTAGCACAAGCAAGTCATAGAATGTTTATGACCTTAGGGTGTAGGGTCTATGCAAATATGTCCACCAATTGTTTTCTTAGAAATTTATGTTGAAAATAACCCACTAATTCTCTCAATATCTATAGATATGCTGTGAAGCTTTCTCCATCACATTGTTTGGCTTTTCACAAGTCAAAAATAGTCAATTCATTCACAATGTTGTATGAGAAATGGTTGTTAAATTTTTTAGATAAGTCATTCCAATCCACAACCTATCCCTTGGGTAACTTGAGTAGCCAATATAAAGATTATCCCGCTAAACTTCATAGAAATAATCAAAGTAAGAACACACTATTGTACGTTACCTCTTGGCATAACACAAAGAATGTTTGGGTGTGTTCACGTAGGTCACCCTTTCCTTTGTAATTATCAAATTTGAGTGCCTTAAAATTAGGTACAAATGGTACTTAAATAATGCTTAAATCAAACATATATAGACATATCTCATCAAATTTTTACTTTTTTATCTTATTTTTAGTATCCAATAATGACACAATCTCTTTCATGGATTTCCACTCTTGTATATTTTGTGCATTCATGGGTGGAACATAATTTTATTAGGGTGGTATGTGACCATGATACTATTTTTGGGGTGGTATGTGCCCCTGTTGTTGCATGGATGAGAGGATCCTCCTGCAACAAATTAATCAAAATGCACAAAATAATTGTTTTATTTAATGAAAATACATGAAATAATAGCTTTATATAATTAGTAGAAACACTGAAGGGATTATATTGATCACAAGCCATTTCAAGGGGGAAACCTCCTTTGAGTAATATCAATACAATAAATTCATGGATGCCTTCATTGGCCTCAACGCTTACTTATATACTAAGTCTAATCTAAGCAACTACTACTTCCCATGAATGTGGGATAAAATAAAATGCTCACAGGATGACTTACAAATTATATGCATCCATAGTAACTAATATAGTAAAAAAGTAAAAATAAGGGTAGAATAGGTTCCTAACACCCTCTCCCTCTTAGAAAAATCTTTATCATCAAAGCTTCAAATGTGGGAATTGGTCTTGAATTTGAAAGAATGGTTCCCATGTTGCATCCTCTAGTTGCATTTTGTGCCACTGAATTAATACTTCTATGATGGAGTGGGAGTGAAGTTGGTGTGTTTTTCCAAGATTGCCTCTAGATCAAGAAGGATGGATCCTTCATTATCATTTTTTGTTAAAATAGTTTGCACTATGATATTTGTGCCAAGAACTTTCTTTAGATAAGATACATGAAATACTAGTTAAAATTGGGAAGAAGGTGGGATCTCCAACTTATAAGAAACCAACCCAATATTCTAGAGAACCTTATATGGCCCATATAACTTTGGATCTATCTTATTATTCCCTTTGAGTTTTAAGGAGGATTGCTTGTATGGATGCAAGTAAAGAAGATCCATAACACCTACTTGAAAAGTGCACTCAAAATAGTGTTGATCAGCCTATTGGTTCATTCTATTTTGTGCCATATGAAGATTTTCATGTAGTGTACTAAGGATCTGATCCCAGGTTTGAAGAATCATGTTGACTGCTTGAACTAGCAAACTACTAGGGGTATATGGAAGGAGCACTAGTGGTACTTGAACATAGACTGCTTCATATGGAGTCATTTTAGTTGAAGTGTGGTAAGAGGTATTATACCACCATTCAACAAGAGAGAGCCACTTTGCCCACTGGTGTTGTTGTTCTAAGGTGAAGTAACGAAGGAAAGTTTCCAAGCATTTATTGATAATTTTAGTTTGACCATCTATTTATGGATGATACTTGAAACTCATCTTCAGTTGGGTGTCGATGCATCAAAAAAATTCTATCCAAAAATGGTTGGTGAAGGTTAAATCATCATCTAAGACAATGGAAGAAGGAATTCCATGAAGATAAAAAATTTGGGTCAATAAAATTTGTGTGATTATGGAGGCAATATAGGGATGGTTGAGGGAACAAAATTACTATATTTAGAGATGAGATCAACCACAAACAAGATCACTATTTTCTCTCTAGATTTAGGGAGCCCCTTAATGAAATCCATAGAAATATCTATCCAAATCCTGGTAGGGATTGGTAAGGGTTTGAGCAACCTAGGAATGAGTGTTTTTAAACCCTTGTTACATTGGCAAGTATCACATTCAGCCACCATCTATTGAATTTCCTTTTTCATTCCCTTCCAAAATAAGTTGCATCATTCCCACTCATAAGTTTTTAGAAACCCTAAGTGCCCTACAGATGGAGAAGTATGGATTTCATAGTGTTATTTCCAAAATCAGCGGTGCTTATTTTTAAACAACCCCCTATGAAACTTGTCCGTTTCATCTTTTCATCTCCCTCAGTTTGTTCTTCGAAATGGATTTTGAATTCGCTCTCTTTTTGGCCTCGAAACGTGAGTAATTATCATCTCATCTCAGCTAATTTTTCCCTCCCCTAGACTCCTTCTAGAGTTGGTCTTTTCTCCCATTTTCCCTATAGGGGTGGCAAATTTCATCGCCTCCGCATTTTTCTTTGTTTTTTGTGCAAGGGTGGCTAAATTTGCTGCCTTTTCACTTTTGCCTGCAAGGGCGACAAATTTTGCCACCCTTACCTATGTTTTGCATCCCCTTTTTACCGCCTATGCAATAGGCGGTAAATTTGCCACCGACTACCTCAGGCTATTTGAGCCAATACTGCCGATGTCAGCCGATATGTCTGCCGTGGTCGGCAGGTTTGCCAATGTCAGCTATTTTCTTCTGTCGTGGTCAGAAATTTTGCTGTCGTCAGCCGTGTTTACCGTCTCTGTTCTCCCACCTGTGTTGTGGGCGGCAATTTTGCCGCTCACTGCATCCGCTCAAGGTCTCTTCTTCCTATTTTTCGTGCCCACTCCCCTTTTCTTCTGCTTTTTGACCTGCTCGTGTCTCATCCTTTTCAAACGCATTTCCCTGATCATGACTAGCGAATGTGCAGTTCTCCCAGATCACTACTTTCTTCCTTTGATTGCACAATCATGGTTCCTGTTGCAGTTTTTGTGAAGGGTCCCTCTTCATAGATGTCTTTTCAGCAGAAGTTCTTCCAGGTCACTGAAGTTTCTCTAAAGCAGTCCAAGACCATGAAGAAGACTGAAAATAAAGAATGACAGTTTGGAGAAAGATCTCGGCAGAGGAAAAGAAATGAAAAATCTCAAGAAGAGCACTCTGATGTCTGTTAGTGCCATCTCTAGTAAGGACTCCTATGTTGAGATCAAGGAGTCACTGATCTTCAGAATCCAGAAGAGATGATTCAGAGTTTCAAGGAAATGATTCGAAGAGATTTTGAAGAAGAATCTTTCTCAATGTCTTCGGTGGACAGCATTCTAGATGCTCAGTTAACTTTGAAAAATCTAAAATCTAGGTTAACTGGCCATGCTAAAGCCATCACAGCATTGAAAGACGTGCTGATCAGAGCAAGAGTCATCTTCAAGAATGCAGTTGTGCCAAACGTCATAGAATTTCAAGCATCTATTGCCATGGATGATGCTTATCTAAAGGAACCTGGTGGCCAAAATGAATTAACTCTCTCTCTCCCCTTCTCTCTTCTTCTATCCTTATGCACTTCTGTTTTGTGCAAAGTGTATGCAGTTTTGAAATATGTAATTACGTGTAAATTTTTTGGAAAAATATCTAAAAGTCAAAGATGAGTCATCTTTGACCAAGATATTTTATATATTTTATTATTTTCTATTTTTGAGGATTTTCTCCCTATATATAGTGGAGACTTCATTTGTAAAAGGGGCTTGGAAAATTCAATAGCAAACACTCTGCTGAAATTGAAGCAACTTTTGAGACTTTGTGCTCAAACTTGTAAATCATATTTTGATTAAATAAATGAGAAGCAGTTTATTTCAGACTTTGTGTTGAGATTATCTGTGTTATTTAAGAAATAGTTCTTATGTTTTTTTCCTGGTAACATCTTGTTTATCTGATTTAATAAGCAAGTGGGTGTGTTATTATTATTTGAGGTTGTTTCTGGAAGGTAGAAGATAGACTTTGTGCTACTTTTATCTTGGAGATTCCGTTATCTTTTGTAGTTTTAAGTGAAGACTTTGTGCTTCGCTTCACTCTACGGTTGTACTTGTTTCGAATCAGTGAAAGAAGCCACAAAAGACTTTGTGCTTGTGTAAGCGTTCTGGTGGACTTTGTTACTTCAGGTGATTTCTTGCTCTCTGTTCAATATCATTCCTGAAAAAAGAGGAATGTTGTTAGCTTATGGCCAGGATTTTCCATCTTTTGTTCTTTGTACATTACCTCTAAAAAAAGAGAGGTAGATGCTGTTATACCACCCCCATGTGTTATTTTCTGCTTAATTATATATCCGACACGTAAGTATTAATAGGGAACCTCCCCTTGATGAGAGGAGAGATTTACCTCGTCTAGATTTGGTAAAGCCACACTCCTCGTGGTGTAATTCTCCCTTATGCTGTGGCTGATATCCCCATTTTGTCATCAGTTAGTTGACGACAAAATATTCACCCAATAGTTTTTGGTGACTCTGCTGAGGAAAGAATGAGCAGTTCCAGTTCTTTCCCATTGTTATTTTTCCCCCAGCTTCACGCAATAGTTTTTGGCGACTCTGCTAGGGACTCGAATGTGCAGTCTGAAACCTCAAGTTTTAGATTGAAGCAGTCTCTACCCTTATCCATTACATAGTCTGGCGACTCCATTTCATGTCTTATCCATTATCATTATAGCCTTACCATCTCCCTCCATCTTTGTTATATTATCTGGTCTGCAAAACCAGAGCTGCTGGGAAGAACACGCATTTTGAAGCCTCAAGCTTCAACTTGAAGCAGTTTCAGCCCCTTTTCCATTTTAAAATCTGGCAACTCCACACTACACAAGAAGCCAAAGATCTAAGGGTGTTGTCAACCCTATGTTTGAATTGGCACAACAGAGTAATTGTGATCTGTTTCCTCCACCAGCTTCTCTTCAACGGTCTAGGAGTTTTCCTTCTAGCTTTGTCAGGTCACCAACACAAGGTAGAACTCCTTTTCCTGCTTTTAATCACCGCCTACCTATAAACACTCCACTAAGGTTTGTTATCCCACCTTTTCATCCTCTTATCATAATGGCTCAAGGCCTGTGGGGTAATTCCTTCGGCCCTCTTAATTTAACCCCACCTCTGCATGAACTACCTCGTAGTTCTAGGAAAAAATTTCCTAAGTTTTTTGGTGATGGAAAGGTTCATCCCGCCGAGCATATTACTGCTTTCTCCATAGCATGTGGCGTAATTGGTGTCGAATTTGAAGATGTAGCAGTGAGACTTTTTGTGGAGACTTTGCAAGGTGCTGTTGCGATTGGTTCTATCACTTGCAGGTCAGGTCAGTGACTGACTGGAATACACTAAAGTCCATATTTGAAGCTAGATTTAAGCCCGTTGAAGATGCACATGCTTTGTTAGCTCAGCTAACACAAATGAAAAAAGAATCTCAGGAACCCATGAGGGATTTCATAGCCAAATTCAACAAATTAAGGAATCGAATTCCAACCGTGGCTCAGCCCACGCCGAAAAATCTCAAGTGCTTTTTCATCAACTCACAGCTTCCTAAAGTAAGTTTCCTGTTAAGGCGAGCTTGCCCTATGGATCTAACATTGGATCAAAATTTGGCTACTGAGATTGAGGATGATCTTATCCTGGCAGGTAAGATCAGAAAAGACCCAAGTAAAAATAAATTCCTTTCATCTATTGAAAGCCCTTCTACAACTACTACAGATCCTATGGTACAAAAGTTAGCAAATGAAATGCTAGCTCTCAAAAGACAGATGGCCCAAGTTATGTCTACTTCTCCTAATCAAGATATGCTAAGGAGGACATTTTAGAATCAATCGTACCAAGGCAATGCTGCTAGGAATCAAGGGTAGCCAAATCGTCTTCCTCCCCCACAGAGAAACCTCACCCTTGAAGCCCCTCCAACCAACTCAGCGGTTGGATATCTGGAAACAGAACACGCTCCCCCTTTCCAACCTGAGTTGGACCAACAATATGGTGCTAATCTCTTTGGAGAGCAAGAAGAAGAATTAACTAGTGACTCCGTCATTGGCTACCTGAATTATCAAGATGAACCTAGAAGTGAGGGGAATGCAACTGAAGGATCATATGCCGTATTCACCCGGTCCCAGAAACAGTCAGCCTGACAAGCTGATAAAGAGAAGATAGAGGAGCAACCTCGGCCAGCAGTTTCAATTGCCAAGCGGGGAACCACTCTACCCTTCCAACCAAAGGACTTGTTGACTATTGAAAAGGTACGTACCCCAAGCACCTCTGCCCCCTTTACTTCAACTTCGCAAACTAGCCCTTCCCATCCCAAAAACCAAAAGAGTGAACTCCCATCCTCTGTGCCTAGTCTAATATCGACATTTGATATAATTGAGCATGCCAAAAAGACTAAAATTCAAATGTCTGAATTTGAATTTCTACAAGCCCATCCTGAACAGTTGGATAGATTGGCAAAATGTGTGAAAGGTACAGCCGTCCCTACAGAACAAGAAATTTTGAGGGTAACTCATGATCCCCCAAAAGATATATCCACCCAGAACAATCTTATCATGACTCCTCCAGTTGCTCTTGAGAAAATAGAACCTTTCTATGTTTCTCTGTTAATAAACAGTCGCAAGCTGAGCAACTACATCATCGATTCTGGTGCATCTGATAATTTCATGCTTGCTAGAGTGGTAGAATCTCTTGGTCTCACATTGACTAAAACTTTTGGGAGATGTTTCTCCATGGAGAACAAACAAGTACCACTATTGGGGCAAATCAAAGATGCCCAATTTGCATTTGCAGTGTTCTCTGACAAGAGGATTAAGATGACAGTGCTAGTAGCTGACGTCCCAGCCTCATATGGCATTCTGCTTGGATGAAACTTTTGCAAAGATGTCGAAGGAGAATTGAGCATGGACTAATCCCAGGCAAGGATCCCTATGAAAGACGTGATGCAAAGGTTGTTCCCTGAGAGAGAGGCAAAGTACGTGGTCACCCAAACATCATCTCCTGTGGCTCAAATTTTGTTTGAGTCCTCTGGCAGGGGTAATTATCTTCTGACCACAAAAGAGGTTCATGAAGAACCTATTAAAGCCCTTGAGAATGCCAACCAAAAAATTGGTTTAACTGAAATAATGACAAGTGGACCTGATAGTGTCAATCAGTGGCGGGTGTCAAATGAGGGCAATCAAATCAGGTGCTGGATAGAGCTAGATACTACTACGCATCATGATCAGGAAAAAGAACTCTTTGCCAAGAAAACAAAGATTCATGGTTTTCAGGTCAAAAGCCAAATCTTGATGTGGGGCAAGAGGAGAAAACTAAAGGGATGGCATAGGAAGTTAGTTTTCTGGTGGAGGTTTCCATTTACACATCATCAATTCTAGGGGGAAAATGGCCTCTTGCTGGTGTATCAAGACAGAGCGTCATCACCACTGCCTCTAAAAGGGTAGCATCTGAGGTACTTCGATGCTTGAAGTACCAAATAAATTCCCCTGTACATTTGTATAGTCTTTAGCTTTGTTTTATTCATTTCTTTTTCATTTTTGGAGCCTTTATTTTTGAGTAACTTGACTCTGTGGCCCAATGGCACGCTTCTAAGGCACTGGAGATTCTGGTTTCTACTCCCTTCAATTACATTTTGTAATAGAAGGCAGTTCTCCAACAAGAGCCAGCTTGTTAGGGTGTGGAGCTAAAAACTTCACCAAGGAGCATTCATTATCAGGTTCGGGTCTACACAGACACCGGCGTTGGTCAGGAGCGACCGACGTCGGTCACAGGCAGTTACAGAGACACCGACGTCGGCAGAGGGTCGGCCGACGGCGGTCACAGACAAGCAGCAGGAACCGACGTCGGTTACCTGCGTGTCCAAAAAGCTATTTCTGTGGACAGAAGCGAGTGTTTGCATGATAAGTTTGAGTTGAAGTCTCAAGCTCGCGTCTCTATTATTGGCATTACTATTTTTAGAGCCCTTGTTCAAGTGGCTTAACTGCTAGTTGGTTGTACATGCTCAAGTCTATTAATTCTATATGTAGAATTAGATCTTATTAGTTTTATAGTAGATTATTGTAGTTGGGTGAATTTTTGTAATTCATTGTGTGTGAAGAATAGTACAGAATTGAATCAATTCAGGGTTGTTGGAGTTGATTGTTCTTGAGAGAGAGAGCTCTTGAGAAATAGAGATCTATTGAGAGATCTATACATCTAGGAGAGGTGTGCAAGAAAGAAGCTTTCTTCAATTGTATTCCTTTTGTAAAGAGTTTGTTAATACAAGTTTTCAGGGTGTTTTCTTGTATCTCTTGTTCTTGCTATTATCATTCTAATTACTTGTCAATCTGGTTTAATTCTGCATTTATTGCTGTCACAATTATAATCTATTATTGGATTGATCCCCCAACAAATGGTATCAGAGCCTTGGTTACAGGTTCAGAGCTTGATAATTGGTATCAAAGTTCAAGTTCACTAACAGGTGGTTCAAATCTCCATAGTGTGTATTGATTACAGGTTCTCACAGGAGTTTCTGTAGGGATTTCTGTTTGAGTGGGAGAAGCAATGGTAGATGAAAGTAAATTGAGAATGAAAAAGTTCAATGGCAAAAATTACCAACACTAGAGAATGCAGATAGAGGATTATCTGTATCAGAAAGATCTCTACTTACCATTAGGTGGGGTTGCAAAGAAGCCCAAAGACATGGAAGATGAAGAATGGGAAGTTCTTGACAGAAAGGCTCTGGGTTCTATAAGACTGAGTCTAGCATCCACTGTGATATCCAATTTATCACAAGCAAAGTCCACGATAGAGTTGATGACTACGTTAGTAAATTTGTATGAAAAACCCTCAGCTTCCAATAAGGTATATCTTATGAAGCAGTTATTTAATTTGCATATGAATGAAGGTGGATCTGTTTCTACTCATCTGAATGATTTCAATGGTATTGTGAATCAATTAAGTTCAGTGAATTTAGTGTTTGATGATGAAATAAAAGCTCTTTTAATATTATGTTCTTTGCTTAAAAACTGGCATGGCTTAGTAATGGTAGTAAGTAATATTGCATCTGCATCAAATATTTTGAAAGTAGAGGATGTTGTTAGTGTTATCTTGAATGAGGAAATACGCAGGAAAAGCACAGAAGAGACATCTGGGAACGCTTTAAGTTTTGAGAGTAGGGGAAGGCAGAAAGAGAAAAGCAAGAAAGGCAGATCAAGATCCAAGTCAAAGGCGAAAGGCAGATCTAAATCCAGAAATGGCAGAAGGCCACAATGTTGGAATTGTGGAAAGATGGGGCACATAAGCAGAGATTGTTGGTCAAAGCCTAAGGAGGACAATCAGCACGAAGGAAAGGAAGAAGCCAAGATTGCAGGTATTGCACATGATGCTTTAATTTTCTCTCTGCACAATAATATAGAATCTTGGGTATTAGATTTTGGTGCATCTTTTCATGCTACTCCTAACAGGGAATATTTCAGTGACTATATCCATGGAGATTTTGGAATAGTGTATCTAGGGGATGATGAGCCCTGTAAAATAATTGGCAAAGGTAAAGTGCAGCTGAAGATGCAGAATAGCAACACATGGGTGTTGAGAGATGTGATGCATGTACCTAGCTTGAAGAGAAATTTGATTTCTACAGGAAAGTTAGGGGATGAGGGTTGTACAGTAACTCTCACAGCAGAATCTTGGAAGGTGACCAAGGGTGCACTTGTTATGGCCAAAGGTAAGAGAGAAGGTATTCTCTATTTGTGTAATTGTGTTACTAACAAATCTCCTTCTGTATTATCTACTTCAGATGTTGATGCTAAATTGTGGCACTCAAGGCTTGGCCACATGAGTGAGAAGGGGATGTCAATTCTTAAGTCTAAAGGTATGCTTTCAGATTTAAAAGGCATAGATCTAGAGTTTTGTGAGCACTGTGTATTTGGAAAATAGAAAAGGGTTAGTTTTCTCAAAACTAGGTCTACTAAGAAGAGGCACAAGTTGGAGCTTGTTCACACAGACGTGTGGGGACCAGCTCAAGTTGCTTCCATTGGAGGATCACAGTACTATGTATCTTTCATAGATGATGCCATAAGGAAGGTATGGATCTACTATATTAGAAGAAAATTTGATGTATTTGATACTTTTAAAGTTTGGAAAGCTATGGTTGAGAATGAAACAGGTAAAAGATTAAAGTGCCTGAGATCAGACAACGGTGGTGAGTTCTGCAGTCATAAGTTTAGAGATTATTGTTACGTGCATGGAATCCATAGGCAAATGATGGTTCCAAGGACATCTCAGTAGAATGGTATTGCTGAAAGGATGAACAGGACAATAATGGAGCGTGCAAGATGTATGAGATTGCATGCAGGTTTGCCCTTACAGTTTTGGACACAAGCTGTTGACACTGCAGTATACCTGATTAACAGAGGACCCTCTACAGCTCTGGATGGTGGTATTCCAGAAGAGGCATGGACAGGTAAAAAGGTTGATCTCTCATATCTCAAAGTTTTTGGTTGTGAAGCCTTTGTGCATATAGATAAGGAAAATAGAAAGAAGCTTGATGCTATGTCTATGAGATGCACGTTTATTGGCTATGGCTCAGATGATTTTGGTTACAGATTATGGAATCTAGAAACTAACAAGGTAATCAGGAGCCGTGATGTTGTTTTCAATGAAAGAGTGATGTATTATGATCAGCTAAGGAAGTTGAATCAATCTAAGCAGAGCAATGGTGAATTGGACGAGGTAAAAGTCCAAGATGAGCTCACGGGAAGAAGAAATAATCACTTACAGGAAAATAAAGAGACCAACGTCGGTAGGGTAAAAACTGGCATCGACATGATAGAAACTGGCGTTGGCCATACAGAGACTGACGTCGGCCGTACAGGCACCGAGGTTGGTCAGGCAGAACCAACGTCGGCCAGTAACAGGTCTGCAGGTGACTGAGGTCGGTCACTGTCAGAGAATTTGGGTGGACAGCGTGTTGTAGACGAGTCTTAGATACCCATCAGGAGGTCAGAAAGGGTGAGTAAGCCTCCAATTAGATATTCTCCTTCTTTATTTTATCTATTGCTAACTGATGGTGGAGAACCAGAGAGTTTTGAAGAAGCAATACAGGTGGAGTCCAAGAGTCAGTGGGAGCATGGCATGGTTGAGGAGTTGGAGTCCTTAAGAGAGAACCAAACATGGGATTTGGTTGAATTTCTAGCTGGTAAGAGAGCACTCAAGAACAGATGGACCTACAGGTTGAAGGAAGGTGAGAATGGATAGATGAGATACAAGGCCAGATTAGTAGTAAAAGGATTTGCACAAAAGCCAGGTATTGACTTTGGTGAGATTTTTTCTCTGGTTGTGAAAATGACTTCTATAAGGGTTGTATTGTCTTTGGTTGCTTTTGAGGATTTGCATCTCGAGCAGCTAGATGTTAAGATAGTGTTTCTTCATGGAAATTTGGATGAGAAAATTTATATGGAACAGCCAGAAAGATTCGAGGTCAAGGGTAAGGAGAAGTTTGTGTGCAGGTTGAAGAAAAGCTTGTATGGCCTCAAGCAAGCTCCTAGGCAATGGTACTTAAAATTTGATAGGTTTATGATCGAGCATGGCTACAGTAGGTGTCAATCAGACCATTGTGTGTATTTCAATAGATTTGATAACGATAGATATATTATTCTATTGTTGTATGTAGATGACATGCTGGTTGCAGGATCTCACATGTAGGATATCTCTAAGCTTAAGGTAAAATTGGCTCAAACGTTTGCTATGAAGGATTTGGGAGCAGCAAAGAAAATCCTTGGCATGAGCATTAAGAGAGACAGGAAAAATCACAGGTTGATATTGTCTCAAGAAGATTATGTGGACAAGGTGTTAAAACGGTTCAATATGCAGGATGTTAAACCGATAAGCACACCTTTGGCTGGACATTTTAAGTTGAGTAAAGAACAATGTCCTAATTCATATGATGAGGTAGAGTACATGAGTAAGGTTCCATATTCTTCCGCAGTAGGGAGTTTGATGTATACAATGGTGTGTACTAGACCGGATATTGCCCAAGCAGTGGGAGTTGTAAGTAAGTATATGGCCAATCCAGGTAAGGAAAATTGGAAAGCAGTTCAGTGGATCCTTAGATATCTGAGAGGAACCAGCAGTAGGCACTTGTGCTATAGAGGTTCAGATACTTCTCTACATGGTTATGTAGATTCAGATATGGCAGGTGATTTGGATGGCAGGAGGAGCACTACAGGTTATGTTTTTACTGTAGGTGGAACGGCGGTTAGCTGGATATCTAAGTTGCAGAAGGTTTTTGCCTTGTCAACTACAGAAGCAGAGTATATTGCAGCCACAGAAGCTAGCAAGGAGATGATATGGATGACATGGTTCATGGATGAGCTTGGTAGGGAGCATGAGAGTTGTAGATTGTATAGTGACAGTCAGAGTGCAATCCATTTGGCTAAGAATTTAGCCTTTCATTCAAGAACAAAGCACATACATCTAAGGTATCACTTCATACGACAGGTATTGGAAGATGGTGAGTTGAAGCTGGAGAAGATCCATACAGATAGGAATCCTACTGATATGTTAACCAAGCCGGTTACAAAGGAGAAGTTGAATCTTCATTCAACTTCTGTTGGTCTTCATGATTGAGTTGAAGATGGAGGAGCTAGAAGATGTTGCTGTACAGGTACTGGTGCAGCTGTTTATCTCCAAGTAGGAGATTGTTAGGGTGTGGAGCTAAAAACTTCACCAAAGAGCATTCATTATCAGGTTCGGGTCTACACAGACACCGACGTCGGTCAGGAGTGACCGACGTCGGTCACAGGCAATTACAGAGATGCCGACGTCGGTAGAGAGTTGGCTGACGGTGGTCATAGACAAGCAGCAGGAACCGACGTCGGTTACCTGCGTGTCCAGAAAGCTATTTCTGTGGACAGAAGTGAGTGTTTGCATGATAAGTTTGAGTTGAAGTCTCAAGCTCGCGTCTCTATTATTGGCATTACTATTTTTAGAGCCCTTGTTCAAGTGGCTTAACTGCTTGTTGGTTGTACATGCTCAAGTCTCCTAATTCTATATGTAGAATTAGATCTTCTTAGTTTTGTAGTAGATTATTGTAGTTGGGTGAATTTTTGTAATTCATTGTGTGTGAAGAACAGTACAGAATTGAATCAATCCAGGCTTGTTGGAGTTGATTGTTCTTGAGAGAGAGAGCTCTTGAGGAATAGAGATCTATTGAGAGATCTATACATCTAGGAGAGGTGTAGAAGAAAGAAGCTTTCTTCAATTGTATTCCTTTTGTAAAGAGTTTGTTAATACAAGTTTTCAGGGTGTTTTCTTGTATCTCTTGTTCTTGCTATTATCATTCTAATTACTTGTCAATCTGGTTTAATTCCATGTTTATTGCTGTCACAATTGTAATCTATTGTTGGATTGATCCTCCAACACAGCTGTTGTTTCCAAAATCAGCGGCACTTATTTTTAAACAACCCCCTACGAAACTTGTCCATTTCGTCTTTTCGTCTCCCTTAGTTCATTCTTCGAAATGGATTTTGAATTTGCTCTCTTTTTGGCCTCAGAACATGAGTAATTATCATCTCATCCCAGCTAATTTTTCCCTCCCCTAGACTCCTTCTGGAGTTGGTCTTTTCTCCCATTTTCCCTATAGGGGCGGCAAATTTTGCCGCCTCTGCATTTTTCTTCATTTTTTGTGCAAGGGCAGATAAATTTGTCACCTCTACACTTTTGCCTGCAAGGGCAGCAAATTTTTCTGCCCTTACCTGTGTTCTGCATCCCCTTTTCACCGCCTATGCAGTGGGCGGTAAATTTGCCACCGACTGTCATGGGCTGTTTGAGCCAATACTATCAACGTCAGCCGATATGTCTGTCGTGGTCGGCAGGTTTGCCGACGTCGACTATTTTCTTCTGTCATGGTCGGCAATTTTGTCGACGTCGGCTGTGTTCGTCGTCTCCGTTCTCCCACCTATGTTGTGTGCGGCAATTTTGCCACTCACTGCATCCGCTCAAGGTCTCTTCTTCCTATTTTTCGTGCCCGCTCCCCTTTTCTTTCACTTTTCGACCTGCTTGCATCTCATTCTTTTCAAATGCATTTCCCTGATCGTGACCAGCGAATGTGCAGTTCTCCCAGATCACTACTTTCTTCCTCTGATTGCATAATCATGGTTCCTGCTGTAGTTTTTGTGAAGGGTCCCTCTTCATAGATGTCTTTTCAGCAAAAGTTCTTCCAGGTCACTGAAGTTTCTCTAAAGTAGTCCAAGACCATGAAGAAGACTAAAAATAAAGACTGACGGTTTGGAGAAAGATCTCGACAGAGGAAAAGAAATGAAAAATCTCAAGAAGAGCACTCTGATGTCTGTTGGTGCCATCTCCAGTAAGGACTCCTATGTTGAGATCAAGGAGTCACTGATCTTCAGAATCCAGAAGAGATGATTCAGAGTTTCAAGGAAATAATTTAGAGAGATTTTGAAGAAGCATCTTTCTCAATGTCTTTGGTAGACAGCATTCTAGATGCTCAGTTAACTTTAGAAAATCTAAAATCTAGGTTAACTAGCCACGCTAAAGCCATCACAGCATTGAAAGATGCGCTGATCAGAGCAAGAGTCATCTTTAAGAATGCAGCTACGCCACACGTCATAGAAATTCAAGCGTCTATTGCCATGGATGATGCTTATCTGAAGAAACTTGGTGGCCAAAACAAATTGACTCTCTCTCTCCCCTTCTCTCTTCTTCTATCCTTATGCACTTCTGTTTTGTGCAAAGTGCATGCAGTTTTGAAATATCTAATTACATGTAAATTTTTTGGAAAAATATCTAAAAGTCAAAGATGAGTCATCTTTGACCAAGATATTTTATATATTTTATTATTTTCTATTTTTGAGGATTTTCTCCCTATATATAGTGGAGACCTCATTTGTAAAAGGGGCTTGGAAAATTCAATAGCAAACACTCTGCTGAAATTGAAGCAACTTTTGAGACTTTGTGCTCAAACTTGTAAATCATATTTTGATTAAATAAATGAGAAGCAGTTTATTTCAAACTTTGTGTTGAGATTATCTGTGTTATTTAGGAAATAGTTCTTATGTCTTTTTCCTGGTAACATGTTGTTTATCTGATTTAATAAGCAAGTGGGTGTGTTATTATTATCTGAGGTTGTTTCTGGAAGGTAGAAGATAGACTTTGTGCTACTTTTATCTTGGAGATTTAGTTATCTTTTGTAGTTTCAGGTGAAGACTTTGTGCTTCACTTCACTCTACGGTTGTACTTGTTCTGAATCGGTGAAAGAAGCCATGGAAGACTTTGTGCTTGCGTACGCATTCTGGTGGACTTTGTTACTTCAGGTGATTTCTTGCTCTCTGTTCAATATCATTCCTGAAAAAAGAGGAATGTTGTTAGCTTATGGCCAAGATTTTCCCTCTTTTGTTCTTTGTACATTACCTCTAAAAAAAGAGAGGTAGATGATGTTATACCACCCCCGTGTGTTATTTTCTGCTTAATTATATATTCGGCACGTAAGTATTAATAAGGAACCTCCCCTTGATGAGAGGAGAGATTTACCTCGTCTAGATCTGGTAAAGCCACACTCCTCGTGGTGTAAATCTCCCTTATGATGTGGCTAATATCCCCATTTTGTCATCAATTAGTTGACGACAAAATATTCACCCAACACATAGAATGCAGTCTATTAAAGATATGTGCTCTATGGAAGCACTAGATGACCCTTGTATCACAAAGAATAACCATCCCAAGAATAATGTGGTATAGAATAGGGGTTAGTGGATAAATGTTGAATGATTTTAGATAATGAAGATTCATTGACATACCCCTATTGTACAGTGCCCAACCAATTTGGAATAGGTATGGAAATAGCTAAAAGGGAAGCTTAGTCCATAAATGTGCAAGACAAAGCATTAGCCACAATATTATCCTTACCCTTCTGGTAAATGATCTCATAGTCATAACCCATGAGTTTTTTGACCCATTTCTAATGTGATGGGGTAGAGACCCATTATTACAGGAAATATTTCAAACTCTGATGATTAGTTTTGATGCAAAAATTATTCCCTAGTAGGTATGGCCACCACTTCTATACTACATGCAAAATGGCCATCATTTCCTTCTCATAAGAAGAGAGTAATAAATAATCTACAGAAATGGATTCATTGGTGAATGTAATAGGTCATATTTCTTGGGGGAAAATAACACCAAATCAATTATCACAAGCATCATTCTTGATAGTGAAGGTCTTAGCAAAATCTGGCATAGCTAGAACAGGTGTAGTATACATAGCTTATTTCAATTCTTAAAATGGACACTCAATATCTTGTGTCCATGTAAAAGCATCATTTTTCAACATATCTATTAGTGGATCTACAATCTTTTCATAATCCTTGACAAACTTATGATAGTATCCAGTCAGTCCCAAAAAACCATGGAGGCTCTTGAGTGTCTAGGAATGAGGCCAATTTGTTATGGTAGTTACTTTTTTAGCATCCATCTAAACCCCTTGGGATGAAATAATATTCCCAAGATACTCAAATTCATCCTATTCAAAAGCACATTTAGACTATTTTGCAAAGAGATGATGATCAGAGAAAAGTTGCAGTATGAGCTCTAGATGTTGGATATGCTCAGACCATGTTTTACAATAGATGAAGATATCATCGAAGAAGACTAAAATGAATTTTCATAGGTAGGATTGGAATATTTTATTCATCAATACCTATAATTTTGAAGGATCATTATTGAGGCCAAAGGGCATGACCAAAAACTCATAGTGTCCAACATGTGTGCAAAAAGTTATCTTAGGGATATCATCCTCATGAAGTTGGATCTGGTGATATTTAGAGTGGAGATCTAACTTGGAGAAAAAATGAGCACCATGAAGCTCATAAATAATATGGATTAGTAACTTATCCTTGATTATGATGTGATTAAGTACTTAGTATTCAATGCATAGGTGCCATGACCCATCTTTTTTCTAGACAAGGAGAACTAGGAGAGAATATGGGCCGGTACTAGGGTGAATAATGCCTTATTTTAGTAAGTTTCAAATGATAATCTCAACCTTAGTCTTTTGATAAAATGGGTAGTGATAGGGCTTGATGTTGAGAGGAATGCTTTCAAAAAAGAGATGAATATGGTGGTCCTCTAGCTGTGAAGGTGGTAATCCCACTAGTTTGACAAAGACACATGCATACCTATGTAGAATGGTTTGTAGATCAAAATGAGTAGTGGAGATCATTGATGGTTTAAGTTGAATAGAATGGAGCTAGGAAATGATGTCGTGTGAATTATTCATAAGAAGCTTTTCCATGTGATGTAAACTTATGATGCTGAGAAACCCCAAGTGTAAGCCTTTCAATGTGTGTTTTTACCCATTATCTAAAAATTGCATCCAAAGTTCAAAAAAACCCCATAATATGGGTCTAAATATGCATAACCATTGGGCTCCCAAAACAACATCACATCCACCTAAGGGTAAGGCAAACAAGTTAGAGTGCAAGTTATAATCTCTAATAGAGATATGCACATTGTGACACTTCCCTTTGAAAGGTAATGTGCCCCCATTATCAATCATGAATTCAAAGTTAGAGTAAGGATGGACAAAAAATAAACTTTGTTTGGTGATCTGAGGGTCAATGAAGTTAGGAGTGCTACTAGAATAAATGAGTATTGTGAGAGGGATCTTCTTGAAGTAACCCCTGAACCATGTGATTTTTTGGGTGGTGACTCCTACTAAGGCATGGAGAGAGATCTTTGGTTGGTCTTTCTAAGAAGCATGTTCCATAATCAGTTGAGCTTCTTTTGGATCATTTATTGTATCCTGAGCATTTTCCCAAACTTCAATTCAAGTAAAGAGTCCACATCTAATAGGTAGATATTTTGCTCGATGCATTGATGTCTCCAAGTGGATTTATCATCATAATTATAATAAAGTCCTTTTTATCTACATACTTGCATCTCTAATTTAGTCAAATAATTGATAGGAGTGGTTATGGGCGCTGGCATAGTTTGAGATCATTATGGAGTTGTATTTCTAAATGGAGCGAAATTGGATTTGAATCAATGTTGATCTGTGATCTTGTTCTCTACCAACTTAGCCAACCCTAGGGATTCCATCATCGTGTTGGGTCAAAACATTTTGACCTTAGATTGAATTGCATCTTTTAGTCCACTGACAAAGCAAATCCTAAATAATTCATCAGATAATCCCTCTATGTGATTGGCCAATTTTTCAAATTTTGTTTGATATTCTCTCATAGTTCCTATTTGGCAAAGTTTAGTGAGTGCTCTAGTGAAGTCATCAAAGGCACTAGAGCCAAACCGTTGCGAAATGAGGGTGCAAAAATCAGTCCATATTGGCTTGTCATGAGCCTTGATATACCAACGATACCATTGAATGGCTTCGTGTTCCAAGTGAAAAGATGCAATCAAGAATTTATTGACATCAAAAGTATTATGCAGACTAAAATATTATTTTTCCTGATAGATCCATCCAGTCAGATCTACACCATTGAATCAAGGAAAATCAAGTTTCAATCCATGAAAATTATTGAAAGAAGAAAACCAAGCGTCTGAAGAAGACTTTGGATGCCATTTTTTATTCAAGGAAGTATGTTAAATATTGAGGCCAAGAATTTTTTCATCAAGATATTTAATTTAGGTCTTGTGGGTGGCAATTTCATCTTCCATATTTTTTTATCTTGTTCGGGTTACTACCATGGTCAGAATAAGAATTTTTTTTTGATAGTCTACTGGGAATATTTTTAAACTAATATGATAAGTCTTTTGATACTCTACTGTTAATATGCATAGATCTAATATGGCACTTTTCTGATACTTTATTGGTAATATGTTGAAACTAGTATGGTAAGTTTGTTGATACTCTATTGGTAATATGTCAAGATCTAATATGGCAAGTTTTCTAATACTCCACTGGTAATAATTTGAAATTGATAGAAATGGGCCCCAAGTTTCCATCGTTGTCTAAGGTTTTAAGGATATCTCTCTATCCACCAATGTCATCTCAGTGATTACTACTCTCTAGAAAAATTTTGGCCACAGATTTACCCCTAAACAATATCTCTTAGTTTTTTTCATGGGTGGGAACTACTCACTCAAGATGGGGCCATTGTCCTTTTCGATGGTAGGTCATCTCAATGGGCCAGCTACTTTGGGGTTCCTTTGGTACTCCTCACAATGAGTTTTAAGGCTTCCACCAAAGCACTTCCCATAGTTATACAAACAAGTATTTACCTTGATCTGAAACAGATTATTATGATACAAAAAAATACTTAAATGAATTATGTAGCAGAATAAAAAACACTTTTGAGATAAAAAAATTGGCCCTGGAAAGTGATTTAATACTAGGTGAGAGGATCCTCCTATAATAAATTAATGAAGATGCATTAAATAACATATTTATATAATGAAAATGCATGAAATAATATATTTATATAATTAGCAGAAACACTAAAAGGATTATATTGATCACAGGCCACTTTGAGGGGGAAACCTCCTTTGAGCAAGCTTAATACAATAAATTCATGGATGCCTTAATTGGCCTCAACACTTACTTATATACTAAGTCTAATCTAAGGAACTACTACTTCTCATGAATGTGGGATAAAACAAAATGCTCATAGGATGACTTACAAAGCATATGCATCCATAACAACTAATATACTAATAAAGTAAAAAGAAGGGGTAACATGGGTTCCTAATAGTGGATTTGGTATGGATGTACACCCTATGGTCCTTGACTTCATTTTGGTTCACTCTTTGAGTCGAGTAGGTAAGTGGTTGATTCCATATAATCCATTGTTTTAAATTATATGTGTTATGTTGATTTTGGGGAGTTCATGGCATATTTGAAAAAGTATGTGTTGGTTTAGATAAATTAGCCAAATTGTTTTGTACAATTTCTTCAATGTGTACTAAATGCTTTAGTCTTTAGATTTTCAAAGGAACAAGAGGTTCTTGGTGATTGAAAAATGTGTGCTCCATGTCTATTGGAGCATGTTGTGGAACCTCTTGGGATTTGGGTTGCTCTATTGAGACATCTTGATCTATCATTGTTGTGTTCTAAACTAGATTTTTTGTTGGTTTAAACACATTTCCTTATTCTTTTTAAACATTATTATGGATTGATGTAGCTACTAAAAAGTTTATCAATACCATTATAAGTTAGTCTGCATATCACTGACTTATCTTCTTAATCTTGTTAACAAGATCCTGATCAATTGGTTTAAACTCTATAAGTATGTCCTTACCTTTTCTAGAATAAGGTATGTTTATTTATGCAATGTTTGAGAAATCTCGCTCTCAATGTGTTATCCTTATCTAACTAAGGTATGTAATTTTTCCATAGGAAAATCCAAGGGTAGTCTAGCACCAGATTCTATAAACCTTAGAAGGGCTTCATCTTTGTCCTCTTGGGGTTGATATTCTATAAAGTCTTCCTTGGATCTTACAGTTGTGTGAATATCCTTAAAAACCACATAATTGTCTTGACCATCATAATAATTCTCTTCCTCATAGCTAGGTCCATAAGAGACCCCACTACAAGTTTACCTTTGAGTCATGTCTAAATAAGTTTGTTCTCTATGTTTGACTAGATTTGGAAATGTTTTACAAACATTTGAATAAGGTATGTGCTTTGATCTTTTCTAAACAAGGTGAAAAAGTACCAAAGAGACTATAATAAAAAGGAGGGTGGAATGGTTCCACACACAATTATAAGAATAATGTTCATGAAATTACTCAACCTTGGGTAGATTAAAATCATATAAATTAGAAGAGGGTATGATAACTCAAAAACCTAGAGTGTAACGAGTACACTAAAATGTAAATTTTTGAGATATGTCAATACCATAAAAATTAGTTCAACTTTGATGAGTTGATACTAGGAAACTAAATGAAAGCCCTTCAGATTAGGAAGGTGACAATGAAAACCAATAAACTCAAGATGTGGAAACATGTAAGAATTCTTAAGTATAAAACTAGAACCAAATGGCTAGCACAACGCCACCACATGGTAATAGGAAGGTAGTATAAAATATGCTTTTGAACTTAGAGTGTGAATGATACACTTGATGACCTAAGTTCACAAGATGAGATGATAATGAGTCTATAAATGACCTCAATCCAAACAAGAAATTAAACCCAAGCTATTCAAGTCAAGTGCAAATAGGAAATTAAACCCAATTTAACACATTAACCTAGTAACTTAGAAAGGTGCAACTTTGAATTTGAATTATCAATGAATGACTTAAATATATTTGTAAAGTGGTTTAGACTCAAATGGGCAACATAACTATGCTAATTTAAACAAGACAAAACACAATATTTAAGATGACAAATTTGAGCAAGGCAAAGATGATTTAGATTTGACCAGCATAATGCCTCTTTGTTTAAGAAATTGGTGGACAATGTGTTTGGTTATGACATTTGTTTACAATCAAATTTTAACTCAAATCAAAACTAAGTAAGCTAAGAGCAAAAGACAAATGCAACTAAGGAATCATCTTAAGCCTTAAACTGATAAGGTTTGCTTTGTATTATTGAAATCCATCTATATACATGTACTTGGGAGGAAATTAAGTGTTCATTTAAAATAAAAATGCATTAATTGGTAGGGTATTTTACACCTGCTTCTCCCAAGAGATAATATGGTGACATGGACCTCCATGTACACCCTACATCAATAATACTCTGTGGCAAGTGGGGCTATCTAAAACTTATAATTTATGACCATCTAGATGGTCCCAATTATGGTTAACACAAGAGATGAAACACGTCAACTGATCTCATACTGATCAATTTACTATACAAAGGTATATTTCTTTACATAACAATCCCATCTGTGGCTTCTTAGTGGAATCCCCTAGTTGAGCAGACCTAACTCGAGCTTTCATTGCAAAAGGAGAGGTTAGATGCTCAACCCCTTGGCTCTTATACTATGTGTACTCTAATTTTTAGACCCCACCATATATCAGCATTAAAACACTATCAATATATGAAGCCTCAGGTCAATTAATCCATAGAGAACTTGTGAGAGGTAATGGCATCCCCTTCACAAGCCAAATTGCATGAAATAAAATCTAACTAAAAAGTCTTTAAGTTTGTTTTTAGATCACTCAAACCATACAGGTTTAGGGGAGAGCTTAGACAACTTCCTTTTTAGTCTTGGACAAAGGCACAAATGCAATTAAAAGGTGTTTTTAGTCACCCAAGTTCCCTATAGGGGATTGGGGGAGAGCATACACATGAAATTCTTTTTGTTCAAACAATCTAACAGTCAAGTGATAGATGATTTATATAAAATAACTTCAATAAATTTGAAATTTTAAGTGAAAGTTGAGTTTTATAACACAAAATTGAAATGTAAAGTGAAGTTCTTGGCACCTTGGCCTTAGTTTGCAAAAACTTTGAAAAATATTCAATCAAACTAACTAGTTCCTTTTAAACACTAAAGGGAAGGTTCCTAATTCCTTTTAAACACCAAAGGAAATGTGAAAAGACTTAATTATGCTCAAAATAAACACTTTTCCTAATAGGTCTTGTAGAAAAAATTAGAGAGTTTTGTTTAGTTTTGAAGCATAATTTGAGATGAAACAAACAACTTTGGATTTGTTGCTCTCGGTTTCTCTATTTTTTTGTACCAACATCGATCACTATGAACTGATGTTGGTTGCTACAAGACCAATACTAATCAGAGAACCAATCATTTTCAATCAAAACCAACTGATAATGGTCACCTGTGAACCTTAGACATGAAAATATTTGGACAAAAAACTTGTTAGTTCAATTGTTAGGATAAAATATTTAAAAATAAACTTCTAAATCAAGAAATATGTTCAGATCAAAGACTTATAAATCTAATTTGACCATTACAATATTGAATAAATATCTAAAATATAAGTTATTAGCCATGTTTTTCTCTACAACCCAATTGATGTCGTTGGCTTTGACTAATACTGGTCACACATAACTGATGTCAGTCACTATGTAACCTATGTATGCAAAAAAATGTTAAAAACATGGGGAAAATAAGCTAAAAATTGATGTTAAAGGACTTTTTAATGAATTTAATTAAAATCTAAGGTTGCCAAAGTGTCTTTCTTGCTTGAGAGGGATCTGTCATCCCATTAGGTGTGCCAATATGTAGAGATGGATTACAAAGAGGATTAGTTTGAGCATTAGTCATGAAAAACACAAAAGAATGCATAAGAAATAACAATCTAGGCCAAACTATTCAAATGGGGTATGTAAATGATAATCAAGATTAAATGAAAGAAAACAAATATTGATTAGCTTCCCATGAGTTTCCCATCATCCATAAGCGGCTCCAAGCATGTTTTTTTCCTTGATTTATTGTTCTTATCTTTGTCAACAATGGATGCCAAATCTTCCATCATCTCAAGATCACCATGTATAATCTAGGCTCATGATATAAAATCACTAATATGACTATAAAATGAAGATATCATATTGTAAATAAATCATGATAGTCAAACTACACAAATGACTTGTAGAGATAATCTTACATTATAAGTTTACATAGTTTAAGTTTTAAAATGTGAATGAGAGGCCTCTTATTTATAGATTTTTTAAACGGGTTAGGACCAACCATGATCATCTATCTCAAGATTTATATGTGTGGCCATGAATTAATCTAATATTGCATAATAAATCCATAAATTTTTCTCATAATGATTTGGGAGAAAGAGACATTAATGAGGTATGGGTGCCCATAAACTTGATATTTGTTGCATTTATGACTTATGTATGCCACCCCATTGATCATGTCATTAGGTGATGTAGATATTCAAAAGTAATTTTCAACAAAGAAATATTTAATTTACTCCATGGAATGCTTACTTAAGTTCATAATTTGGTTTAACTTACCTAAGTAAGATTAATCAATTTTAGTGTAATTCTTTAGAAATTGGTTCATAATTAATCAAAATGGTCTGAAAGTCATATTAATGGGTCATGATTTGACTCAAGAGTGATTTTAGTTTATTATGGACCATGATCCCATTTAGAATGTTTTTGACACAAAATAATATAGGCACATGACATGTGCTTTTGAATTAAAAGAAAAGAGTGATCCAGAGCACTAAAATGTGAAATCATCATTTTGATTTGAAATAATTTAAAAAAAATTAGGAATCACATAAAATGCATTGTTGCGTTTAGGGACACATTAGCCTAAATCAGCACTTGTATACAACAAACTTGAACCATTTAATGTGCTTAAGTAATTTTGGCCTAAATTGAGCATTTGAGTCTAATTTAAATAAGATTAACAATTTCAACACAATGGTACTAGAAATTGGATGTCTACATATATTATTAACATGTATATACCATATTTGATGGGTGTAATTGAATGTAATGACTTTTGTATGTATTGATTATTTATTCTTCTTTATGTAATAATACATATTATTATAATTTACTTTGGCCTAGGAGAAAGCCGACGTAAAGATAATTTTATTCACTTGGTATTATACATAGAATATAATCATTATAATGGTAGAAAAACTTTCACCATGGTAATATATTGATATTTTTGCCAAACAAAAGAGAAATTAAATAATGACATTTTGAAAATCATTATGTCATATAAAATATCCGATGCAAGACAAAATAAAAATGATTGAATCCAAATTAACCCACTCTATAAAGGAAAACAAACATAATATTTCAAAGTAAACATGTTATTATAGATTTTATAGATGAATTAAAAAAAATCTAAAAACCCTATCAAATATTCCCATCAAAATATAAAAAATATAATATAGATTAATCAAAAGAGCAAATTAAAATATAGATATTGCATAATTTTTTTGAAAAAAGATAAAGGACATATCAATTCATTTTTACCTAATTTGTAAACAATTACATTTCAAGTTTACATGATAGATTTTAAAATAAAAGAGAATAAAAAATATTTCAAATTGACTATTAATAACTATATATCTTAGATAATTATATGTAAAATGTGTTGTGAGATACCATTTTTGAAGTACAAATATAATTTTAAATTTGTGAAATAAATGAATATTTAGGATACTTTAAGATTGATATCGTTTAGCATTTGTTACATAGATTTATCTACTTATGTATGATAGTTAATTATTAATTTAAAATAATAATAAATATATATAAAATATATAAATATTAACTAATATAATATTTAATTGTTATTTTTAAAATAAATTACTTGTTTTGATTCATATTTTATTTGTTATATTTTTATAGTACATATAGTTGAAAATATATGTATGCTAGCTAATTATTAATTAAAAATAAAAAATAAATATATAAAAAATATTAATATCAATCAATATAATATTTAGTTAAATTCTTTTTTTCTGATTTATATTTTGTCTATTACACATATTTTTCTTGTACATACAAGTTACATCTAATAATCATGTATAAGGCCCTTATTTATAATTTATAGCAATAGTTGTGAGGGTTCATAGGCACTTTATAAAGTTGTGTTCATTTTAAATTCATATGTAATAAATTTTAATTGGGGAACCTTTAAATTTTAGAATTTGATTATACGATACATCTAGTTTGAATGGGTCTAAAAAGTTATGTTATTCAACATTGCCCATATAAATCATAGTAAAAGATGAAAATACTAAAAGAAATACATATATGCTTTAATATTTTTGTGTGTTCAAAATTTTGCATTTCATCTACAAAATATTTTGATTGTACTATAATACACATAATTGTACATAAATACATGATTCATATGTCAATTAAATTTAGTTTACAATCTTAAGCATGACTCTATTTTTATTTTAGTTAGAGATAAATATATATATTTTAAATATTGCCACCTAAGGCTGATACAATGTAATTGACATCTCTAAAAAAACCAATTCTCCTCTCTAACTCTAGTTGAAAGCTCACCTAAAAAAAAAATGACAACACAATTATTAATCCATCAGAACAATAACATGGTGAGCATAAAAATGAACATAATTTTATAAATACTATTTAGTATATTTGGAGAGATTGGATACAACACCAGTCAAAATAAAATATGGATTCTTAGATGGAAGCATAATTAATTCCTTACAAGTACATACCAGCATTAAAACATAAATAAAAATAATTAAGTTTATTACTTAGACTAAAAACAAAATTTCTTGGTTGTATTTAATGCTATATGGAGAAAATGGGAATGGAATTTGGTATTATGAATAATCATATTGGTATAATCTTTTAATTTTATAACCTTAATGTGAAAAATAAGAAAAAAAGAATGTGTGATAGTGGAAGGTGGGTTGAAATTATAAAACACACGTTTTAAGTTCTTAATTTGTAATAGTGGTTGATCATAAAATTATATTTTTAATAAAATTTAATATGAGATAATAATGTCAGTAAGGTTTTAACTCATAATAATGTTTGTTCATAAAATTATATTTTTAATAAAATTTAATATGGTATAATAAATTTGGCTGGATTTTTTTTAAATAGATTTTTTCGAAGTGATGATCAAATGGACATCAAATCATAAGGTTAAAATTAAAATCAAATGCACTCACTATATCACAACCCACCACTACCTTTATATGTCATTTTAGAATGTCTCTCAAGTAAAAAAATGCTTAATTATTATAGGCCTTAAAAATTAATTTTTTTCCAAATGTTGCATCTCATGAGCATATTGACTTTGAATCATTTGCTTCCATATTTTTCAATCCTAATTGATTTTTAAGATAGGATAATTTCACTAAGACTGGTATCTACATAAATTAAGAATTGTTCATATAATAAACCTCAATTCTAATAAAAAGGAGAAATAATTAATCTCGTAAAAAACATTGATATAATATAAAAAACATTGACGTGATGTATAGAAGAAATAAAAACATTTATTTTGGAATTGAAACACCACTTAAAATATAAATATCCTTTCCAATCAGGAAATGTATGTGCAAATTTCAACATGAAAGATTTAAAATAATTGTGCAAAATAATGTTATGCCATATATAAAGTGTTCAAATAAATGAAGACTGGACCATTTCCTCCATTTTGAGTGTGTTGATAATTAGTAAGGTAAAAAAAAATAAGAAAATGGTCTTATAGATGAAGATATTGATGATGAGGACATTGGTGATAATTTGATTCATGGATTTACGTATCCATCATGTGTTCATGACCTCCAAGAAACATTAATAAAAATTGCTCTAGTTGAAAGGAATGACCACTTAGTATTTTACATGATAAATTTTTAGAGGCTATTAACTTCCCTATCATATTCTTTGGTAAACTCCATGATGAAAACACTACAAAAATAATGTCATACTAAAAAAATTGGGTAGTGGGAATTATTTCATTGTGATCATAGATTCATTTACCACATTACAAACCTTTAACTTATAGAAATTAATATCATTAATGAGAGAGTAGGTAGGTGCATTTAGGTTTGAATTAAAAAATTCTAATTAAAAGGTTAAAATCTATTAAAAAAATATGTGAAATAAAAACCAAATCTAGATCAACTATTAATATTTGATACTGGATATATTGATTTCAATAAAATTTGTATTTCACTTGACTATTTAAAATAAATTAAGAAAATGTCTTTGCCATGATATGCCAACAAGATCCGCCAACTTTTTTTATTGTTTTTCCAGTACAAAACACTATTGGCATCATCTCATAACTACTTTAACATAGTTACATGAAAAAATAAATAAATTATGATTTTTAACACAATAATAATCTAATGATATTTAAGATGAAAATTTTCTTGTGAATAATGATCCAATCACTTGCAATCATTTTTATAAACATAGATTAAATGAATTAAAACAACTCTTTATAAGAATAAATCATTTCTTTGGAGATATTTTTATTTTGGTTACTAAGTTTTAAAATAGAGGCAATGCCTTTAGTCGTTGGTTGATATGGACCAATGATAGACCAATGTATTGTGATAGTGTAAAATTCATTCATTACATCCTTTGCTCAGATGTACATAACTTGCAACACTAAAGTACTTAGTTTGAACATTATAAAAATTTCATGAAAATCGTCATACAAAATGTTACAAGAAAATTAAACATATAAAATGCAAATATAATTTTCCTCATAAGGATATTGACACATTTTTTTGTTTCAAGTGTAAACACATTCTATTAGCTCTTAAAAAAATAATACACAAGTTTATTTTCCTTTGACATGTTTCTTAATTAAATTAACATGAATAAATTTGAATACATACATGCAATCCAAACAACACTAAAATAACCAACAATTTTTAGAAGAGAAAACCATCGCAAGTATGAAACAATAGCTTTGCCAAAATAATACCACCACTATAACAAGCAAATACATATTCCTAATGTGTTCTCAATACATAAGTAATAAAAAAATATTATATCTCATACATGAGTACAATTTATAGATCAATGGCAACATAACTTAAACAAATACGTGAAAAATATGTTGTCATAATAGGTTTCACATATTGTTCTATCCATGCCATTGAATAAGAACTCAAGAAACATTACATTCATAAAAACATATACTTCTTAAGAATGCATATTCATTATTAAACCTCCATATTTTTTTATCAATAATATGTATCATTCTGTAAACATAATGTGTTAATATAATATATACATCTATAATATATGCCCAACATCTATCAATAATAACTACTTTGTTGAATTTCCTCAAAATACAATAAAAATGGGAAAAAACATATCCAAGTTCAAAGCCACGTGTCATACAATTTTTTAATTATAAAAAACTTTTAAATTAATAGGAACTATTACATAGAAAATGTTGTGTTATATGTTCCATTTGATAAAATAGAATATAGTCTCAAAAATGGTTTCTTGACATGGCAAGATGCATTCACATTTCATTTCAAAATGATAAGATAAAATGAGCCAAGATTTATTTGTTACATGAACCTAGAATGTGGTGATATACAAGCAGTGGTTCAAAATTTTGAATATAATATGTAGTACTATAGTACATTTGAATAAAAAAAATCAAAAGGATTCAAATGAAAAAAATGAAATATATGTTGATCTTCTTTTGCATAATTCAATAACATACAAAAACAAAATAATACCATTTAAAATTGTTAAATATCCATTCATGACAAACAATGAAACATAGTATATACAAATGGGAATGTTAAACTAGAAACATCAATAACTTGTTAAATATGTTGTATAAAAAAAAATTACAACCATGCAAATTTATTTTACCTTTTCTTGACAGATGGTGATGGTATAGATAAAACCTTTTCTACCAAATTGATCTTTGAAAATTTAGTTTATATCTATAATAATTCAATCACTAGTGACTCCCTCAAACCAAAAGGGCTGATTTTAGAATCACAGGAAAAGATTTGAAAAAAATAAGTGGTATAACACTTCATTCAAATTTTACATTTTCTTTTGACAGATCTGAGATTATTCCACTAAGTGTTGGATGCCTTGACGCATTAACAAAACACTAACAACAATTTTACCTTATTTTTATACATGAAATTTCCCTTTTTGGTGGACAATTATTTTATTTTACTCAAACAGATTATTATTCTACATACTTCAATAATAAATGTTTTCAACTACCACCAGGGTAAGTGTAGGGAATTGGAGGGCCAAAAGGGGGTCTTAAGTGAACATGTTTTTTTTGAAAAACATGAAACCTCAACTTGTATAGATTATTTGAGATATTTACACTCACCATGTGAAGATGTTATAGGAAGATGAATTATATCATTTCGAGTCTAGTTTATAAACTACTATTTTTTTTTTTGAAATGGTTAAGTATAACTAGGTAAAACATTAGAAAATCAAAGAAGTGTTCTTTTTTTACAAAAATCATACTAGGTAGTTATCCATGCACCCCACCATTTTTTAGTATCATTTGCTTTTTATTTAAACCCATTGGTAGAAAGCTAGGTAAGATCATCTAGTTTTCAACCTATATTTTTTTAAATTAATTAATGAATATTTTTTTACCAATTTCACAAGTCAGTATACCTTAAAATATAATAAAAAATGTATAGCCGACCGTGCACCACCCTAACTACCTAAAAAAATATCAAAAATTAGATTTTTATATTTGTAATGTGTATAGAATTAGGTCTAATTTGCAACCAAATGTTTTTTCTGGTTTGGTTGAATGAATCAAAAGATACATAAACAAAGATGAACATGAATAATCATGGAATATAGTGCTAAAAAAACATACTTAGTCAATAAATATTTAAATAATAATCTTAAATCAAACAAAATATTAAAAAATCATATATATAAAAAGAGACTTAGTTGATCTTACAGTACTATTTTCAAGGAAACTTTTGCTAAAATGGATAGTGTCTAGCATGGCAAAGTTGTATTTTTTATTGTTGGTATAAAAAATTCATTCAATTGTATGTGTTGTAGGTCCATGCCCTAGGCTCGAGAATCCAAGCCATTATTAATCCTTAAGGCATGTGTTTGAAATAGAAATATAAAGAACCACATATGCAGTTATACCATGTATGCAATAATATTGAAATGGAAATTGATGATAATATGAGATAGGGTTTAGAGTTTAGAGTCTAATCATGAAGGCAATTAAGGATAATTTGAGTTGATTAAATCTAAATTTGTGACCATAATATATTATTGGGCATAGGGTTTATGTTTTAAGATGCATTAGGCCTAATCACAAAGGCAATTTGGGCTAATTTGATATCCTTGAACCTATTTGTGACTATAAAATGTGATTTTGGGCTCAATTAGCCCCTAGGTCATCACATATTGAGCAAATTAGTAAATTGGGGCAATGAATGATGTGATTTGGGTCACATTGAGCCTTATGAACCTAATTGTTATTGTAAAGGATATTAATTGGGGTTGAACCATTTCATTTTTAGGGTTTATAATTTGGGTTTTAGGGTTTAGGTCTTATGGTTTAAGGTATATATGACATAAGGTTTAGGGTTCAGGGTCCAATCATGATGGCAATTGAGGACAATTTGAGTTGATTGAACCTATTTGTGACCACAATGTGTTTTTGGGCATAGGGTTTATGTTTTAGGGTGAATAAGATCTAATCACAAAGATAATTGGGGACAATTTAAGCTCTTTGAACATATTTATGACAATAGAATGTGATTTTGGGCTTAATTATCCCCAAGGTCACCATAGATTGAGTAAATTAGTCAATTGGGGCAAGTCGTGATGCAATTTGGGCCAAATTGAGCCCTATCAACCTAATTATTACTGTAAATGATGTTAATTACATGGCTAAATCATTATTTTTAGGGTTTAAGGATTAGAGTTTTAGGTGTATGCAAGATAGGGTTTAGGTTTTGGAATCTAATCGTGAAGGTAATTGAGGATAATTTGAGCTAATTGAACTTATTTATGACCACAATGTGTTTTTTGGCATGGGGTTTATGTTTTAGGATGAATTAGGTCTAATCATAAAGGTAATTTTGGCTAATTTGAGCTCCTTGAACCTATTTATGACTATAAAATGTGATTTTGGGCTCAATTTACCCCCAAGTCACCACATATTGAGCAAATTAATCAATTGGGGTAATGAATGATGTGATTTGGGTCAAATTGAGCCTTATAAACCTAATTATTATTATAAAATATGTTAATTAGGGCTTAATCATTTGGTTTCCAGGGTTTAAAATTTAGGTTTTAGGGTTTAGGGATTATTTTTTAAGGTATATATAACATAGGGTTTAGGGTTTAGGGTCCAATCATGAAGGCAATTAAGGGAAATTTGAGTTGATTGAACCTATTTGTGACCACAATGTGTTTTTGGGCTTATGGTTTATGTTTTAGGGTGAATAAGGTCTAATCACAAAGGTAATTAGGTCCAATGTATACTCAAATATATTTGTGACTACAAAATGTGATTTTGGGCTCAATTGGCCCACGGGTCACCATAGATTGAGTAAATTATGCAATTGGGGTAGTTAGTGATGCGACTTGTGATAAATTGAGCCATACGAACATAATTATTACTATAAATGATGTTAATTACATGACTAAATCATTTGGTTTAGGGTTTACAATTTAGGGGTTAGGGATGAGGGTTTTAGGTATATGTGAGATAGGGTTTAAGGTTTAGAGTCTAGTTATGAAGGTAGTTAAGGATAATTTGAACTTATTTGTGACCACAATGTGTTTATGGGCATAGGGTATATGTTTTAGGGTACACAATTGGTCTAATAACTAAGGTAATTAGGGTTGATATAACCTCCTTTAACTTATTTATGACTATAGAATGTGATTTTGGGCTCAAATGTCCCCCAAGTCACCATAGATTGAGTCAATTACTTAATTGGGGAAATGAGTGATGTGATTTGGGCCAAATTGAGCCTTTTGGACCTAATTATTACTGTAAAGGATGTTAATTAGGGATAAATCATTTGTTTAAGAGTTTTAATCTAGTTTATGATTTATGGTTTAGGGTATATATGGCTTATGGTTTATGGATTAGGGTTTAAGGTGTGCATCTAGGTATAAGGTATAGGGTTTGGGGATTAGGGTTTAAAGTGATTAGAGTTTAGGGCTTACATTTTATAATTTAGGGTATAGGGTTCAATCATGAAGATAATTAAGGATAATTTGAGTTGATTAAACCTATTTATAAGCATGCAATGTGTTTTTGGGTTTAATTTGCCCTCATGTCATCACATATTGAGTGAATTAGTTAATCAAGATAATTAATGGTGTGATTTAAGCTAAATTGAGCCCTTAGAACAAAATTCTTAATCATGTTAAATAGGGCTCAAATGATAGGTTTAGAGCTTGAAGAGTTTACCATTTACGGTTTAAGGTCTTTAAGGCTTAGGATTTATGGTTAGATTTTAAGGTATAGGATTTATGGTATAGGGTACATAGGTTTTAGGGCTTATGGCATAGGGTTCAGGGCTTAGGTTCTACAATTTAGTGTATAAGGTTTAGGGTTTATGGTTTACAGCTTAGGGTTTGAGGTTTAGGGTTTAAGGTTTATAATTCTAAGCCTAAATAATGTTAATTGGCCTACTTAAATGATTGGTTCAGGGTTTTAAGAGCTTATGATTAATAGAAAAAAGGGTTTATAGGGTTTAGGATTTAAGGATTAAGGTTTAAGGTTTAGGTTATATGGTATAGGGTTTAGGGGTTAAGGTTTAAGGTGTAGGGTATAGGGCTTAGGTCTTAGGGTATAGTGTTCAGTGTTTAATGTGTATTTTCCATACATTAAATACCACATACTCGGTATTAACATGTACATGGTATTAGAGGGTTAGGAGGAATAGGAGGCTTTTGGGATTTAAGTGTTAGCACATTAGTCATTGCACATGAAGATGTAAAAGAACATAAAAATATAAATAATTTCAATAAAAATACAACAAAATTAAAAAAACTAGGGTCTAATTTCATAAAATATGTTGGCTTACCTCTCCTTTAGTGTGGAATTCTTGAATTAAAGGGTACCTAGCTCCAAAATGTAGATTCTTGATCCAAATTGCAAGTTTTCTCTTCTTTGTCTTCTCCACAGTTTTAGCTGTGTGAAATGCCAATTGATTCGGATTTCAATTTGTTTATTTTATTGATTGAATACCACATACATGGTTATTATGAATATGTAATTTAGCCTTGGTAACAACTGAGGATAACTATAAGAATCATATACGTGGTTCTAATAATAACATACGAGAAACATTTATTGGGGGTAAGCATAGTTATGCCCACTTTTTGGCACCCCAAATTCATACATACACCCACCAAATGATCCTACATTTTCATATCTTTTATATGAATATTTTGATGCTGACACTCACAACAACAACAAAATTTCACTTGCTTATGGAAATAAATTTTAGTCAATTAATTTGATGATAAGATACAATAGATGATGAAACAAGTGGTTATGTACATACAATTTAACTTCCAAACAAAATAGTATTAAAACTTAATATTTTGGTTGAAATCTTTATCATAAACTATGGTATATAGGATGGCTTGGTGAATGGCTTTGATGGAATTTTTAAATCCTATACGTCAACATAAAAATTTATATACCGTGTATAAAATTTAGTGATTCAAACATTGACTCCCATCAAATTATAAAATATGCACATGTGTATACAATTCATATTCAACTAGATTAAGTTCCCATTATGTGGATAACTAGACACTTGAAAAATGATTTTAACAATTTCAAAATAGTTTCCTGAACAACTTGTTTGTGCATGCACTATTCATAGATCCTAAGGACTTACGGAGTTGAATTTAGTCATCTTTTTTAGTGAATGATCATGAATTAGTTTATACTACACTTTCTCATGTAGGTTCTATATAAATCAATTCTTTGGTACATCCTTTGATAATTCAAACAAAATATTATTGATGAGATGCCTCACCTTGAGATAGAAGCAAAATGTCACCTATAAATTCATTTTCTTTCCAAAAAAATTTCCTCATGCATCATTATTTCATAACTAAATAAACACAACCTTTAATCACACATACAAGATATTATCCATGATCATGACTTGATGCAACCTAACATACTTTCCATGAAGTAAACTGACATGTCATTTCTCATGACAAAATATCTACTCCTAGGTTTCCATTGTGTCTTTACATACCATGTACATAGGATCATGGTATGTACCAAATTGAATATACCTTTTTTACCAGAAACATAATTTCAATATACCAATTTCTAGGCATTATTGGTAATTATATTAGGCCATGAGCAATTATTGATAATAATAGGTTTTTATGTTTCACCAAGTTCAAAAGTAAATAATATCATGTCCATTCTTGAATAGGTATTTAGAAATGTATTCTAGTAAAAATTCAATTTACATATGTAGAGGCTTAAATATTCATATGCATAAACATAAAAAAATTCAAAGCTTCTTAATGACCATATTGCAAGTCACAATTTATAGTTATGTATCAAACAAAAAATCAAATTCCTAAAAAATAACATAGACCATGTATAGTCGAGTTACAAGCAATCCTGCTATCAAATGTTTGAAAAGAATGCATATTAGTCTAATCATCCCATGTTTTTATTTTTTCTTAACAAGAACACAAACCAAAATTGGTTTGTAAGTCTATTGTTTTTTAATGTCTTTTTAATTTAAATTACACATTCATTCTCTCATCTTTTTTTTAGAATCTCACATTATCGATAAAAATGGAATCAAACAAGGTTGAGAATAAAGAATCAAAAGGCAAAAAATCATGCAACAAATAAATTTATTTTCCAAAATTAGAACATACAAACTAGTAATCATTTATTTCCTTCATTGTTCAATGTTTTTCTACATTATTTATATTTTCCCAAACCTAGTAACAATATTTTTATATAAATTTCAATCTTATTTGTAATATAACATTATTTTCCTTTTTTCATAAAAATATAAAATACATAATACATTAATATTGGTGAACATCTCCCTTTCTTATTCTAGACTTGAAAAAAATGTATAAAATTATTCATAGATGTTGAGAAGTTTGATGGTGAACAAACACAAGCTTATGATTTTTTTATTCTATTAGGTGTGAAGTCATTATCCATAGTTTTTATTCATGAATCACTATTCATAGGAACTATTCATGACTATTATTCATGATTGTGGCCTACTGGTGGTGTGGATGGTTAGTAATGTGGCTAATTGGTGATATGGTAAGGGTCCATGGAGGATATCCCAAGTGTGATCAGATTGATGTGATGGGAGTGGGGCATAGAACTTCACCAAGACACATGGGTTTGTCTTTGGTAGTCACATGTGGGTTTTCACATGGTGTAAAATAAAAAAGGGTTGGTGTGGGGTGTATTTCTATATGTGTCCAATATTTCCATGTGTGGAGAAAGTCCAAAGGTGATTGCAAGCACCTTTTGGACTCATGTGGTCATATGGAGAATGAAATAAGAAGGCTACTATAGTAGATTATCCTCACATGTATGAGTGGGAGACAATGTTTTTGGAGCCACATGGATGTGGCACATATTCTTATCTAAATTAAATATGCCTTGAAGACTTTTGCACATGAAGACAACACCACCACTATGGAGATCACATGACACACCAAGTGTGGCACATTTTTTGGTGTCACTATTGCATTCTCTCTTATCTCTCTCTTCTATGCTATAAATTCTATTAATAAGCATGAAGCTCTCTTTGTAATTCATCATGTTAAAGGATCCATGCAAGCTTGTGCTTGCATGCTTGGGGGTTGAATCATGGTGGCATTGTTATGCTTGGTTCACAAACTGAATGCTTCAGGTAGAAACCTTGAGTGCATGTTTGTTAGCACTAATGGAGTTGTTGGAGGAGTTTTTTTAGAAGAGAGTTATTGTGTTAATATGAAGTTTGGAAGCTACCATTTTTATCATGGTTTTTCCTTCCACATTGTAGGGTTTCCATGTAATCTCTTGTGTAATGTGTTTCCCTATTATCTCATATTTTTTTATCTTATTTTTCTACATTATTTACTTTCACATATAGGATATATCTCATTGATCTAATATGTAGTATCAAAGTTTTATTATTGACATCTGATATCATAGCCATGGTGAAAAATCCATGTGTGAGTATTCTCTATTTTTCATTGGTTATGTGCAATTTGAAATTACTGTGACAAGAGGAGAGACTAAGTTGGCTATTAAAGAAGACAAAAAAGTTTTGTTTTGAAAGGTATATCTCTATGGAGCAAGGAGGAGGATATCTTGGTGAATATCATATTCTCTTCATATTGTTGAGAATAAGCCCACATGAGAGTTGAAGGAGAAAGCTTAACAAAGCTTTACTAGACAAGTCAACATCTTACATAGTGTTCCTAATGGAGAAGTAACTCTATAGCTTGATGGAGCAAGCTGGTCTATGTAGGTGGAGGTTTAAGACAAGTCATGACTTTTTTGTGGTTCTTGGAAAAAAATAAAAGTGGTGTATAATGTGGTATCTTATTGACCACATGTTTTTAGTTGAGATGTTGTAGAAGACAAAAAATCCATGCAAAGGAAGGAGGTACAGAGAAACCTGAACTTATACTTGTTTTGAACTAGTTTAGGATGAGGAAGATGAAGATGTAGATGAACAAGTTAGACCTAGTGTTCCCAAAATGAGAAGGCCATGTGTTTGGACATACGGTAGAGTATGATACATTTTGGATGCATTTTTTAGGCTCTAAAACTCAGTAGGTGCATTGGTGTACCGAGTAGTGCAATGACTTCATGGAGTTATGATTGGTCCACTTGTGTCATGTTGGCATGATCGGTAGTTGAAGGCTACATATAGAAGAATAACTGAGACTTGGTGTTCCTATAAGGAGGCTTGTGTTGACCATTAACTTAGGGTCCTAGAGTGTTGTGTATACAATTGTGGCATTAACTAGGTAAATCGATGCATGGAGTAATACTAAAGGCACATGAGTTGGTGTTTTGGCAACATTCAAAAGATCATGATACATTTTAGATGTATTCTTGAGGATCAAAAACTTGGTAGGTACAGTGATGCATCGAGTATCATAACAACTTCCCAAGAGCTATGATTGGTCCAATGAACTTGTGACATGTTGATAGTTTTGAAGGTTGTGTGAAGATGCCTAATTTTGACTTCTATGAGATCTTATCTCCTCACTACTATCAAGAGTGTTATGCGAACTAATTATTGTTCAAAGAGTTAGAGTAGATTTGTTCCTACATGGTGATCTCTCTTAGGGAGAGATAGATAGATGAATGAGGTAAAAAATTGTTGGTTTACATGAAATCATTGTACAGGTTGTTACATATATCACACATGTAGTATAGGAATTTTAGTACCTTTATGGAGAGTCAAGTGTTTAGAAGAGGTTATTGAAAGGTGTTGATGACATGTTGGATGGAGACCCCAACATGATCACAATTTCTATGGCTCAATAGGGACACATGAAATGAAGATGGTATAGAGGAATAGACCAAGGATGGATATGCACAAGGATGGGAAAGCAAGGAAGTACCCCACTTCTTTCATTTTGAGTTATATTCCTTGGAGTGTCTTAAGAAAGGATAGGACATGTTGTGTCCTATGTATTAGATTTATCATGAGTAGGAAGACTCATGATGCCATGGTGAGCACTAAACCAAATTTTCCCAAGTAGTGGGAGTTGTGAGATGGTTCATGCCATAATTCCAATTGGAGGTTTGGTCTTTAGAGAAGTGATTTATCACTTCATGTGATACAATCTGCTATGGCAGAGTAGACGTTGACAAATCTGATTAGGGAAGAGAATTTTTCGTAGTGTAAGAAAAATTCTATTGGGTTTGTGTTATGGTAAAAGATGGTATAGATGGATAGCTAGTTACAAAATACTTAGGTGTGGTAAAATCATGTGTACATTGACTTAAGTTTGATTATATTAGGTGTGAATTCATTCTTCACAATCACTATTCATAAGGACTATTCATGATGATGTGGCTTGCTAGTAATGTAGATGATTAGTGATGTGGTTGATTGGTGATGTGGTAGGGGCTCATGGAGGGTATCCCAAGTATGATCAGGTTGATATTATGGGAGTGGGGTGTAACACTCCACCAAGGAACATGGTTTTTCCCTTGGTAGTCACATGTGGGTTGTCACATGGTGAAAAAGACAAAAGGGTTGGTGTGGGGTGCATTTCTATATGTGTCCAAGATTCCCATGTGTGGAGAAAGTCCAAAGGTGATTGCAAGCACCTTTCAGACTCAACTAGTCACATGGAGATTGAAGATAATGGTTTTGGAGCCACATGGAGGTGGCACATGTTCTTGTCTAAAGTGAAGATGCCTTGAAAACTTTTTCACATGAAGATAACACCACGACTATGGAGATCACATGACATGCTAAATGTGGCATATTTTTTGGTGTCACTATTGCATTATCTCTCCTCTCTATATTCTATGTTGTAAATTCTATTAATAAGCATGAATATCTCTTTGTAATTCATCTTATTGGAGGATCCATGTAAGCTTGTGCTTACATGTCTGGAGGTTGGATCTTGGAGGCATTGTTATGCTTGGTTCACAACCTAAATGCTCCAGGTAGAAGTATTAATTGCTTGTTTGTTAACATTGATGGATTTTTTGGAGGAGCTATTGTAGAAGAGATTTGTTTCATTAATATGAAGTATAGAATCTACCATTTTGTCCATGGTTTTTCCCTGCACATTGCAGGGTTTCCACATAACCTCTTGTGTAATGTGTTTCCCTTTTGTCTCATTTTTTTTAGCATGTTTTTCCAAATTATTTACTTGCACATATAGGATATAGATCATTTATCTAAAATGTAGTATCACAATTTTATTCCTAACATATTTGTGATATTTCTCCATAAAAAAATAATTAGGTTAATTTAAGTAAGCATTAATTGAAACACAACCAAACATATTTAATATTTTTATTTTATTTTAAAATTGGTTAAATGTTTATTTCCAAATTATAGTCATGAATAATAAGTTGAACATGGAAAAAACTAGATATGAAAATGGTAAAATATATTTTTATTTTCTTTTCCAAAACAAGATGCATCCATCTTTAGAATAGTGGTAAAAAAATATTTATATATTTTTTTATCTTTCTTTTTTTTATGCAATTTTATTGTTCTATCCAACATTAACGTAGCCCCACATGTTCCATGCATAATATTTGAATTCTATGAAAAGTTTTTGAAGGTGACATATTACTAGTTTATGGTCCCACACACAAAAAAGACTCCACTTGTTAAAGAATAAATATTGCATGTTGATCTTATTGATCAAAATTGTCAAATGAAAAATTAAAATTAACATTGTTATTTCTTCATTAAAAAAAATTCACAAAAATAATCCCAAGCATAGTATAACGGATGTACGAATTTGACATCCATTACCAACATTCACAATAGATCAAGTGAGTAGTAGCCTTCTTTTCACAGTGATTTGAGTGAGTGCAAGTCTGAACTGAGCAAAGTGATAAAGTGAAGTAATGTGCTTTTTGTCCTAAGTTGTTGTGGGAAGCAGGCATCTACCTATATAATAGTTATACAAGTATGTATGGACAGTCCAAGTGGTCAAGATTTTGTGAAGTTGGGTTGTTTCCATGTAAATATTAATCAAACCTTGGGAGGGAGTTATCTATTATAACCATTTGAGTATTCACTGAGCATTGTCTATTATGCCCGACGTGATGATGGTTGTGTATGTGGCCAAGTGAATACCTTATTATAATTTGGACTATTTTGTCCAAAAAAAGTTAATAAGACTTATACATTTCTCCCAGTTATTTTTTGCATTTTGTATTTGCTCTTGTGTTAGATTAGTTTTCTATCTCATTACAAATGTTTTATAAAGCTTCTACATCTAATCCCATAAAATATAAAAAGAATGCCATTGTGTCATGTGTGTTTTTATATAAGTAAACGTTGTAGGTATAGTTCATAGTTATTATAGAGATATCTTCTCTCAAAATATCTCAAAGGGAACAATAGCTTCTACATGGTTATAGCTCAATTGAGCTATCCCTATGACATTTGGTATCAGATCACAGTTTGTGTCTTGTCTAGGTTGTGTTTGCCTAAGTTGGTTTTATGTTGTACACCTTCACCTATCGATTCAATATAGTGTGTTGATTCTAAGTTAGTATGACAGGATATCAATCCAAAGTTCCACCTAATAATGTTACCAACAAAGGTTGGGTTAAGGATAAAGGTGAAGGTGGTGGCAGTTACCAAAAGAGTAGGTAGAGGCTTGATGTGGATGAAAACATTGTTGACCAAGTTGGTGCCCAGTTCCAAGAGTTGGAGGATTTAGTGGGCACAAGGTTCAACAAGTTTGAAGAGAAGGTGGACTCTATGAATCAAACCATCAAGGAACTTATTATAAGTTTGGATGAAATTTTGGCATCGTAGACTAAGTTACAGGATGAAGTGACTATGTGTCAAATAATGATATTAAGTCTAGCAAAAGCACCTAGGTATAGATCTTCAATAATTTCAAAGTTTCCCAAGTTTAAGGAACTAGATTGTTATGATGGTGAATGAGATGACCATCTTCTAGATAATTTATTCTAGGGCATGGAGGAATACCTAGTAGGTTTAGGAGGACTATCTAATCCACAAGAGGTGTGTGATGTAGCAAGGTACCTCATAGGTACATCAAAGGTTTGGTATAGAACCTTGGATAATGACATTACATCAAAGAGTTATATAAATAGGTTAGACTCTCAGGTGGATCTAAATAAATCCCTTGGGGATCAGCTCCATCCTGGGAATGTAGCATGATTAGTAACGATCAAGTTAAGTCAGTTGAAATAGACTAGAAAGATGTGAGAGTATATCAAGTCTTTACAGAGCCTTATGTTAGAAATAGAAAACATGTTTAAGGTAGACAAATTATTTTAGTTTATGAATGGTCTTCAGTCATGGGCTAAGGTTGAACTCTATCTCCATGATGTGTTGGAAGTTATAAAAGCTATAACAATAACAAATCTTCTCTTTAACTTCAGAGAGGAGTCTTCATCCAAGAACACCTAGAATACTAATGCACTTAAGACTATAGGAATTAAGAAGAGTTTGAGTAAGTCTTCAGGGATTCCAATTGGTAAATAAGGAGGGAAGGTTACTCAATAGTCATTAGTGGGATCTCAAAAGTCCATTAGCACATCTAAAGGTGATGGTGAAAATTCACAAAGTGGAGAATCAAGTGGGAAGTCTTTCCATTTGAAGTGTTGGATGTGTAGTGGTGATCATTACAAAAGAGATTGTCCATAGTGGTAGAGGGTGTCAATAGTTTAGATAGTGTATCCAAATGAACAAAGTGAATAGACAATGTGTATGATAAGGGGCCTCAATACCATGGAAAATATTGAACCCAAGATAATAGATGGTGAAATTAATCTACAGGGGCTAAATTTTTTAGAAGTGATGATCAAGGGAAAGAACATTATGATACTTATGGACATGGGTACAACCCACAATTACATTACCATTCATAAATCCAAATAGCTAGGTCTCTATTCCTCTAGAGGTACCAGAAGGTTTAAATCAATGAACTCTCCATCTATGAAAACTCTTAGCTCTGCATAGGGTGTGGATGTGAAATTCAGCAACTGGAAAGGAAAGCTAGACTTGTCCATAATCAAGATGGATGATTTCAAGCTAGTGATAATATAAGAGTTTATTTAAAATATTAAAGTGGAAATATTTCCTCATCTTGAAACTCTTTTTATTTTAGATCTGATGCAGACGTGTATGATGAAGATAGTGTATAGGAGATAAATGGGGAAGACATAGGTGTGTTCAATGATGAGTATGTGGAAGGTTATATGGAACAAGGTAGAACCAATGTATTTAACAATGCTTGTTGGTAGTTAGCATGATGAAGAGGGACAATAAATTATTTTTATAGCTAAATTTAATAAGTTTCTTCATGATTAATAGGACAGTATGCCTAGCCAGCTACCACACTATTTTACACAAAGAAGAGCAATTGGCCATCACATTGAGTTGGATCCAGGGGAGAGTCCTCTAGCTAGGCTATGTACCAGTTATCTAGACCTGAGGTGGTTAAATTGAATAAGTATGTGGAAGAGTTATTGACTAATAGTTATCTTCATCCTTTACACTCCCTTTATGGAGCACCAGTACTATTTTAGAGGAAGGTTGTTGGGTCACTTATGTTTTTTGTGGATTATAGGTCATTGAACAAGTTAACCATAAAGAACAAGTATCCTCTACCCATAATTGAGGATTTCTTCAATCACCTTTTAGGGCCAAAATTACTCAAAAATTTATACTTTAGGATGAGTTACTATCAAGTTATAATTACTTCTGAAGATGAATAAAAAATTGCCATTGTCACCAAATATAGATCGTATGATTTTCTTGTGATGTCCTTTGGATTATGCAATATGGTTTTGATTTTTTTTAACCTCATGAATAATGTGTTCATATACCTATTGTAAAAGTGTGTATTTATCTACCTTGATGATATCTTGTTTTTTTCCAAAAACTAGGAAGAGCACAAGGAGCATCTTGCAGAGGTTTTCAAATTGTTGAGGGAGCATGATTTTTTTGTTAAGAAAGAAAAGTCTTCCTTTGCCCAAGAAGAAGTTTATTTCCTTGGAAATGTGAGTGGTAAATGAATATTAGGCCTAAACCAAGGAAACTTAAATCAAACAAATATTGGGAACCACCCAGAGATGTACATGGTGTGCATTAGTTTTTGGATTTGGTGAATTATTATAGAAGTTTGTCAGCTAGTAGTCTCAGCTTCTGAGTTTGTTGATAGCATTGTTGAAGAAGGAGGTTAAGTGTTTTTTTTTTATAAATTTTTTAGGATAAATTTGAGATCTTAAAGGATAAATTCACTACATCACTTATGATTTCCTTGGTGGGCTTCAATAAGCCTTTAAGGTGCACACAGATGCATCTGATTTTGGCATTAGTTGGGTGTTGATTCAAGATAAGCATTAGATTGATTTTGAGTCTAAGAAGCTCAAGGATGTAGAGAGGAGATATCTTGTCCATGAGAAAAAGATTATGGTTGTGGTAGATTATTTGATAAAGTGGAGGCACTAATTATTGGGTTTGCACTTCATTATCCATACTATGGGAAATTAAAATATGGCATGACTTTATGGATGAGTTTGATATGGAAATCATGCATACTATGGGAAATTCAAATGTGGTTATAGATACACTCAGAAGGAAGCAATATTTGGTGATTATTGCAACATCAATTAGTCTAGTGTTTCCTCATGGGGAGAGTAAGGTGAAATTTATAGGAGAGTTAATGGAGAAGATTTGGGAGGTCTTGGTCCAAGATCTTTAAGTTGTTGCATTGGTGAATATCATATAAGGATAGATTATGTTAGGTAGGAAAAACAAGTTTAACATTTCAGATGGGATGTTGTGGTTTGTTGAGAGTTGTGTCTATGTTCCCAAGTGGGGGAACCTGCATAGATAATTGATCAAGGAATGTCATGATGCTTTGTAGGAAGGTCATCTTGGGTAGAAATGTAATTTGGATCTTTTGAAAAGGGGATTCTATTGGTCAAAGATCAAAAAGTATGTGGATGATTTTATTTACTCTTATTTGATTTATTAGTAAGATAACCCTGAGCATCAGTTGGTAAAAGGCCTTCTCTAATCATTGCCTATTCTTGTGAGGCCTTGGGCAAGTGTCAATATGGATTTTATCATCAACTTTCCAAGTGTAAATGGAAATTCTAGCATCATGTTTATTGTCAATAGATTTTCCAAATATTCCACCTTCATTGTATGTAAGCATCCTTGTAAGTCAGAGGAAATTATAGGGTATTTTTTTAAGTATGTGGTGAAGTATTGGGGGATCCCCTTGAGCATCATCTTAGATAGGGATGCTCCTTTTACAAGCAACTTTTGGTAAGATCTATTTTGGTTTGTGGGCACAAAGTTATTATTATCCATGAGGTATCATTAGGAGACTGATGTCTAGACATATTAGATCAATACAATGTTAGATTCTTACTTGTAGCACTTTATGCAAAGTGACCAAACTAATTGACTAGATCTATTAGACATTGCACAGTTTTCCTACAATAGTTAGAAGAGTAAGTCAGGTAAGTACTCTGCATTAAAACTCATGATGGGCTAATATCCTTTGTTTCCTCACATGTTTATTTTTGTATACTTTGAAAGGTGTATGTCAATGATGAATTATTTGAAGGATTGGTGAGAGCATGTTGATCTTGTGAGGTTGTATTTGTTGAAAACAAGTGATTGTATGAAGAGGTATACATATCAATATAGATAATCCATAGAGTTACTAGTGGAGATTAAGTTAATGTTGAAGATGGAGACAAAATTTTTCAAGGCTTCCCCTAGAATATCAAAGTCCTTAGTCTACAAGTATGATGGGCCATATGAGATTTTGGCTCAAGAGGGCAAGGTTGCTTATAGGCTAAATTTACTTACACACATGAAGGTACATCCTATCTTTCATGTGAGCCAATTGAAACCTTTTATTTTAGATGAATTTGAGCTAGAACAGAGTCAGCCTAATCATCCTCATGAAAATGTGATGGACAAGCCAGATTGGTAGTTGGAGCAAATACTTGAGCTAAAGATAGAGAGCTAGGGAAATTGGAAGTGGAGGTATTACTTATTATGTTAGGTTGGTGGCACTTCAACAAGATAGGAGTGGTAATAATCCATTTAGAATTAAAAGGATAAGGTCAAGGATTTCCTTGCTAGGAATGAGAGCTTTGGTCCTTTGGCTCATAGATGAGTCTGAATAGGGGACCTCCTCTAAGCTACATATGGTGGAGTCTTCACAATGCCGAAGATGTCACCAATTTTAAGTGGAGGAGTATATAATGGATGTATTACTTCGACATCCACTACCAAATTTATAAGTGATTAAGTGAGTAGTAGCCTCATTTGCATAATGATTTGAGTGAGTGCAATTCTAAACTAAAAAAAGTGATAAAGCGAAGCATTATGCTTTTTATCCTGAGTTATTTTTGGTAGTGAGCATCTACTTGTGTAGTGGCTGTACAAGTGTGTGTGGGCATTATGAGTGGTCTAGGTTTCATGAATCTAGGTTGTTTCCTTGCAACCATTTGAGTATTCATCGAGCATTTTTGGTTGTGCCTGACTTAATGGTTATTGTGTGTGTTCAAGTGCCTACCTTATTATACTTTTGATTATTTTATCCTAAAAGAGTTAATAATACATAAACATTTCTCCCAATTCTTTCTTTCATTATTGCTTGTTATTGTGTTAGATTAGTTTTATATTTCATTATAAGTGTTGTATAAAGCTTTTGCATCTAATCCCATAAAATAAAAAAATAATACCATTATGTCATGTGTGTTTCTATGTAGGTAAATATTATAGGCGTAGTGTATATATATATATATATATATATATATATATATATATATATATATATATATATATATATATACTCCCAAAGGAGATCAAATAGAGCAACTAGTGTTGCATGGTTATAGCTCAGTCAAGATGGCCCCATGACATAGATTTGCACATTATAGATTTCCTATTTAGAGAGAAATCAAGATATGAAAGAGGTGATACCAATTACTTTATTTTTTCCACTAAAAAAACCTATAATAGAAACCAATCCATACATTTTTAAATAACACAAGCTCATGATAGATGTGAAAATAAAGATAATTTTTAATCAAATAATGCCTATTCAACTGTTATTTTCCAATAGTTTAATGAATCCATCAAAATAATGAGAAATATGGCATCTATGTTAAGGTTGGAAAAACTTATCATGATATTGCAATTGTGAGTGATGATTTTTCTCTTCTTTATTCTTATTCTTCATTTAATATTTCTTGATTGGTCACATGGCTCACAAGTACACAATTGTCATTATTTTTTCATTTCAAGTACAATTAAGTAGTCAAAATGAATTATTTTACTAAAACAATTCTAGAAAGTTTATATTTTGTAACCATGAAACTTTACCTATCCAAAATGTCTATAGGAATGGGCCTAAGGTTTTTCATGGAAATTTTATTAACTTACCTCCTTCATTGATATATAAAGTATGAATGTAGTAAATAGTATTTATAATTTATTTAAAAACCCAACATAAAGGTATGTAATCATGTCTTTGCTCATTTTCATGCATTTTCAGCATATATTTTTATTATGTTGCTTACATTTTATTTATCTAACTACATGCTTATTTAAAAAACACATGTTCTTTGACTCTTCAAGGCAAAAATCATATATTGTTCTACATTATAGCCATGTTGCATAGATTATGATTAACTAAATGATCTGAGTGTAATTAAAATAGAAAATTCTTCGTACTATGCAAAATGCATATATAAAACATAGTTTTACTATGTACACATATTGTAAGTATAATCTAAAAGAAATATAGTTCCTTTGAATTTCACTTTGAGAGACCATTACTTAACGCAATGTTTCCAAAATTGATCGAAAGTAAATATGAGTAACATAAAAAACCTATTTTAAATACACTTGTTCTTCTCTAAAACTTTCAAATAAATGGTACTTTTATGTCATTATTTAAAACATCATTTCCACTATAAATAAATCTTAATCCTTTTTGCCACACTGGTGAGCATTTCCAATTCACACACTTCATAGAAACCAATGGCATTTTTCCTTTATAAACCTAGTTACTAACTAAAAGTTTCTATGCATGTTTCAGTTGCATCTCACCATGATCACTATGCTTTATATCTATTTTATTTTCTTACATAATAAAAAAATAAAATAAAATATGAAGTTGCACTATGCACTCTTACCTTGTATGAAATAGGCTTCTTTATCATGCTCTTGTTTCAAACATACAATACATATAATAAAATTATTATTTTTAAAAAATATATATATACTAAAAGCCTAAATATTTTATCTCAATTTTATTTGAAGAATAAACTTATTCTTCTACATTTTATGTTTTTACTTTTCTAATAGAAACTGATGAAAATCTAATCAAATTTTAAAAATTAACTCTAAACTAGAAAAATAAATAACTGTATATTCAATTTAACTTACAACTTTAATATTTTATGCTAAAGTGAGTATAATTTGGAAACTAAATCTATATAACATACCCTTTTAATTTGTCCTTATTTACAATGAAAAATAAATAAATAAATAAATAAAATCTATTAAAATTCAAGTGTATAATAAATTTTCTCTGCATATGAAATGATTATTTATGCACAAGTAACCTTGTGATTTTATAATATTTTAAAAAATCAATTGACACAATCATTAAAACTTAACATATAAATATTTTTAATTCATATTTCTTTACAAAATATGATTGTAAAAGCTTTCTTTATTTAAGATGCATGGGTTTGGGTCTCAATTTTTAGTACATTATTGAAATTTATACAATGTATAATGTTTTATCATGTTTATATTCAATTCTAACATTTGCATGTTACTGATTCATCTATGCACATCTAATCTAGTGAACAATAAGTTCTAATGTGGCTTTTACATTGTCTTTTTTCGAGGCACAATTTTTTCAAGGTAGTTTCGATTTATTATTAAAACTTAAACAATGTGTATAGTTTGTGTTTCAAGTTTATATTGAGTTTATGCTTATACATAACAATCAATAATATATTCATAGGTAATATTTCCCTTACACAATATCATTGTAAAAAAATTGATACAATCATTGAAACTTGACAAAAGAGAGGTTTGCAATTTTTTTTAGTTTCATATTGATGATAAGTATTAAAAAAAAATGTTCACATGGAAGTGCTTATAGTTTCATTACCAAAAAAAATTATCACTTTTATTTTCATAATAATTAATTTTATTTTTATAAAAAATAAATGCATCACTAAATATCTAATTTTCCCTTTTTTATATAAATTTATATTTATTTGGTAAGTAAATTTATTCACATTTAAAGTTTAAAATGTTATAAATTTCATATTAAATTTTATATAAGATTCCCACAAACGATATGTTCTATGATAAATTGATTCATGTTCAAAACCTACAAATGATATGTTCTATGTCAAAATGATCCATGTTCAAATCCATCAAATGGAATGTTCCATGCTTAACAAGATTATAATTTATTCTTGAGAAATTTACAAAATTGTAAGTTTGATGTTTTGTTGTAAATAATCCATGTTAAAATCTAGCACCACAAGTTTTTGTGTAGATTGATTCATCTTTAAAATTCAAACACGCTTATATTTTGTTAATGTAAATTGATCAATGTTGAAGTCATACAATGGCATACTCTATAAAAAATGCCAAACAATCTTAAATTGTTAATTTAACAAAGACTACATAATTATAAGTGCCTCAGCAAGAACCCCAATTCATTATTTTTCTATGAATCAATACTTGCAATCAAATTTATTTGTGTCCAAATATTAAAACTGAAATGTTCTATTTAAAACTACATCAATAAGAATTTACATTTACAACTATATTTTTTTTTTAAATTTTACGAATGATTATTTTTATTTGAATTGATATTTAGAAATGAATTAAATTAATATATTTTAAAGTTTTAAAAATAACATAATATATTCCAAATAATCTTAAGATTTATACTTGAGAGAAGTTAAAATCTAAGCCAAGAAAACTTAAAATCTCTACTTGATAAAGTCTATAAAAAATCATAAAATTGTAGATTCCCCACCAAAAACTCTATTTGAATTTAATTTTACTAAATTTTAAAATAATGTATTGACAATAGGCAAATATCTTCAAAATTTGTATTTGGTGGAATGTTCATTTTTTTCATTTTAGGTATTTTGATGGTGAAATGGCATTTAACTCACTCAATTTGACAAGGAGCAAATAACTAAGAAATCGTTGAGAAAGTTGCATGGGTTTTACCTGAACATCAGACCAACTCAAATGGGATTGTCCAATTATATTTGTATGAAACTATACAAACACAAGCTTTTCTTCTCATAACATTTTTTTTTCATTATTTGGTTCCCATTTAAAGTGAATTATAAGGATTTAGGTTGTTTCCTAGTCTATAACCCTTGTTTATCTTACTATTATTTCACAATGACCAGATTTATTCCATGTTTCATATATTTCATCAACCACTTTCATCAAACCATTGAATCTCATTGTCTTTTTTGGCATAACTCTTATATAGGGACATGAAATTAGGATCATTTTCTTGTGTTGATTATATAAGGTATGAGGTGTTATGACATCTAGTTAAATAGTATAAAATGTGAAGAAAGATTATGAATTTGGTTTTAACTAGTTGTCATGTCTTTTATATCAAATTAAATTAAGAAATGTCTAAAAGTTATAAAAATTGAGGTTACACATCAAGAAAATATGCATAGCATGTATTGTATTTTTGGGTTGACATCTCAACCCACATTAAAACTGATGTAAGTATCTTAAGATGCATATTTCTTAGTTAAAAACCTCTATAATTTTTCAAGGGTAATCATTTTATTGTAAAGATTATTAATTTTCCATTTATGCAGTATTGAAATTTTTTTGGTGACTATATTATTATTTTAAGTGCGAAGTTGATGACAAAAGAACGATGAAGAATATTTTCAATAGACTTATAGATTTACAACACAATATATTAGTATGTCATGCCATCAAACTAGTAATCACCAAAGGCCAAAATATATTCCAATGGAAACAAGAAATTTGAATTCAATTACTTTTTGAACATGGATTTATTGTATTTGGTTGTATTTTTTCCAATTATGCTAAGTATTGATTGATGTAATAAATATGTTTTTAAGATAGTTGATGGCCAACATTATCAAAGTGTTTGAATGAGAGTAAAATTACCACCATTTTAAAACTAACATGCTAGTTCCCTTGGAATGAAGAGGTGGACATTTTATAGGTATTTCCTTTCTACATTCTAAGACACTAGTTATACTCTTGTTTATTTTTTAAAATGGTTTCATTTTTTTATAGGCACAATGCCCTATTATATTTTTTAAGTATCATATTTACTCTACATAATATTTTATTATATAGTAAAGGTATCTAATTTTATAATGTGTAGGCTTATCTTTCATGTTCTAATTAGTCTTGTTAGAGTAGGTTACTTGCCTTAGCTCATGTTCATTTAGGTACTTTATTATTTTCTTTTATTTAGTTATTCCCATCTATTTATGTTTGGATATTTTATTTGTCTTATTTTAGATATTATGAGATATTACATATTTATCTCTTAGATATTATAGGGATATTGTCTAGTTGTTTCTATTCTTTAGGGATAGTTATCTCTTAGTCTCAGGTTTGATCTTTTAGTTATGATTGATCACTTAGTTTGATATCTTAGTTAGGATTTATTTTCTTTGCATATATATGCAAGGTATATTCATTATATTAGATAAGCTTTGGAGATATAATATATGATATTTATGCTCTTTGTTTTACATATATATCTATAAGTATATGTTATCAAATTATTTTCAAAATAATATTTTTATGAATGTGATTTTATATTAACACTATAGATATTTATGTCTAGGAACAATATGATTATCATTCCTTTCATAGTTTCAGAGATTAAGGTGTTCTAGGCATTCATTTTTAAATTCATTAGAAGAGCAATTTTTTTATATCCAATTATCTTTTGTTTGCTATGACAGGTGACAGGAAGATCTCTGTATATTTTCTTATAGGTTTCAACTCACAATGTTTGTTATGATGATTTGGAAGGAAAGAAGAACAAATTATTTTTATTTCAGATCTGTGTTTGTTTTTATGTTGTCTATGTTGAGGATTGTTCCTGTTGTTGAGTTTTTGCATTGATGTTGTCATTGATGTCAAAGCTTCTTGAGAAAGGTCTTCATGAAATCATTAAAGAATGTAGCTATGAGAGAGGATATTGATCAGTGTTGCAGTGATTATGAGAGTGTAATACATGTTTAGTATATGTTCTTATGACTTCATGAGTGATTTTAATTTCATCATGGAAGGTCCTTATTGTCAAAGTTGTCAAGTGCTTGAACCTAGTAAGTGACTTGAGAAGGTATGTGCATAGGATGCCTAGTCTTGTGCATAAAGGGTCATGATGGATTGGTGAGATGAATGCACATGGGAATGAAAGGTTGTATGAAATTGATTTAAAATTTATATGAGTTATTGGATCATTAATTTTAGTCTTAATATGAGCCTATAGGGGTAGGACCTACTGACCTAGTCTGCACCTAGATCACTTATAGACCATGTCTAGCCTAATGAGGTATAATGGTCTATTTTCAAGGCATGTGATGGATGTATGGTTATGTATAATAATTATATAGGTTTTTTGAGTATGTGAGTGAGGTGTATATCACATTTAAATATGCATGAAGTTCATTTTCAAGGCCTAATGTGGTTTGTAGGTCAAGATCTAAGCAAGAAAAGAGAGAAAGTATGGCCTAATGGGGTATGAGATTCTATTTCCAAGGAATGTATGGAAAACTGAGTGTTTTAAAAGTTATGGTATATTTTTCCAATAATTTTCACAAATTTTAAGGTCATGGTTTGTAAGAAAAGGCATCAAAAGTGGTTTTGAGGTTTGTTAAGTGCACAGAATGAAGGGTTTTCAACTTGCGAAGGATTTTCTTGTGTTTGTTAGTTTATCAAACCTTTGCATGAGAAATTGATCTATTCAAGGTATAATTGGAATTTTTTTAGATCAAATTTATAGGCATTATTTTTTGGATTTAGAGGCTAATCTTTATGAATGATTGTTAATAATGGAAGATGGCTTAAACCCTCAAAGAACACTAATAGTGACCCGATATGAAAGAAGTTATTATAAAGTGATCATAATGTATTTGTATGGATATTTTATTTATTTTATGTTGTATTAAACTTTCCAAATAATCTCTAGTTATGATTAAGTCTTCAGGTGAGTGAGTGGACCCTACAAGAAAGACCTTGTTTCATAAAGATTTATTGTAGCTGTCAAAGTTGACCAAGTCAAAGTTGTTAAATACATGGAGGAAAAAGTTTGAGACTTTTATTTTGTGTCCATAATTTTTTTTGGATATTTTATATCCCTTAGGTGTGCTAAATTGGTGATCCAAGTTGACCAGTCGCTAATAGGCCTAATGGTGGAAATAGTGAGAAACCTAGGCAGTAGTGAGAAGATGATTAGGGATGTGTTATCATGGATTAGTTATAGAAAAAAGTAAATGAATGTGTTTTTTAATAATTTTAATACATTTTCATGATTGTTATATTATTTTATTATAGTGATAATAGTGAAAAAATTGCTCACAAGTTGACATGTGTGGCTCAAGTGAGACATTGAGATGTAAGGTCATGAGATTGGTCTACAAGACCAATATTGCCATTTGACCATATTATCTTTATATCCAATAACATTATAATGATATAATAGGATAATTTTCATGTATTTAATTTATTTTAAAATGGCCATATAGGTGTTTAAAGTCATTATCACCATGACTATGCTTGATGGTATTCTGGCAGTTTTAAGTCAGCTACTTTTAAAAAAGGGTTTGAGTCCTTTTGCCCTGAGTTGTGAAGTATAAATCATATGGTGATGTCCCTTAGGTGATATACATTTTTTATATATTTTTTATTATCATTATTTATCATCTAATTTATTATTAATCTTTAGTATTTCAAGACAAACTTCCTATAGGTTCATAGGCCTAATTGTGAACAATATTAATGGTGTATTTCAAGTGGTGGTTGGAACTAAAATATGTCATGGACATAAGATGAGAATAATATGGGTATATTTTAGTGTAATATGAAGTTTTAATCACATTTTTGTTTTTTAAAGTGTTCCAAGAAGATCAAAGGGTAAAATGTACTAATGAAGGCCTAATTGAATTAGGTTTCCTTAAGGCCTAAAGAAGGATTTGGTCCATTTGATTTATGGCTGACCTAATGTGATGTTTGATTTGTTTTTGGAATTTTCTAAGGACTATTTCATATAAAATATAAGTGGGAAATTATGTATGGATAAAAAATAGGTGTATGATCAAAATCCTAGTATAAGAACAAGGCCTAATAGGACTAATTATCTAGTTAGTATATGAGAGTGTTGAAGCGAAAGATATAGCACTTTGAAGAGTTAAAAGAGTTATTTTAGAAAATAATAAGGGTATAAATAAACTATCATGAAGATTTAATATGGGTACTATAGATTAATATCAAGGTCAAATTACCTAATCTATCTTGAAGAGACCTAGTTGAGCGAAGGAATCTAGAAGACAATTTGAGAGGGTAGAAGAGTGTGAAAAGATAAAGAGGTGGTCATCATAAATTGGTTGAGAAACAAAGTGTCTTAAAATTTATCAAATAAATAAGGTGGCTAAGTTGGTAATGAATTATCTAGGGGTTTGGTGCCTCCTTACAAGTTTATGCTTGCTAAAGCCTAGCTGATTTGGTGTTTAACTAGTTGCGGTTGGTGTTCCATGTGAAGTTGGTGCTTCACTAAATTTGATGTTTGTATTATAATATTTTATTCCATTTGTAGATATTAGTGGGTTTTCTTTCCATTTAGGGTTTTCCACTCAAAAAAATTTTCTATGTGTTGTGCTCTTGTCTCATGCTCATATGAATGGTTCTTGATGTGTTGCTAGTTCACTATATTGCTTTGATAGTTCATGAATGATAAAGTTGTAAATTTTTTGAATAATAATTCACCCCCCCCCCCACTTAGTCATTGTGCTTCCAACACTCTATGTCATGGGCATGTTTCAAGGTACATTTTATTTTTTTGTTCATCCTTAGCCACGGTTTTATGTTTTTCTGCATCACAAGTTTATTTATTTTTCAAATTCACACATAGAACAATAATGAAATTCAAACATGTATGAAATTATACACATCAAACAAAATCAAGGTGACATGTGAGAGAGTGTCAATTTCAGACTAGTAGAAGAGCTTGCTTTTTTGTAGATCTGTGTTTTTGTGTGTTGTCTATGGCATGGATGTGTTTCAAGCTACATTTTCTTTCTATGTATCCTCGACCATGGTTTTGTATTTTTTTTGCATCATGGGTTTCTTTATTTTTTAGATCCATGCATAGAAAAAAAATGTTCATACAGGTGTCAAATTCAAGACAATAGACAAAATTAGGGTGATGTGTGAGAGAAAATCAATTTTAGACCAACCAATAACAACACTATTCATCTCAAATTTTCATTTTTTTGTTTATGACGTAATACCCACATCAATTAAATCAATCAAAAGGGGGAACTCTCATCCTCATCCTTAGTCCCTTGGTCATATGGTATAGTCACGTGGAAGGGGCATAGTTTTTTATTTCTTCTAGTGGGGGCTAAACTCTAGCCCTTGAATTTTTTTTGTAATCTCTCCAAGAGTTATTTTTTTCAAAACATTTCAAATATTTTTGTTGTAAATTTATTTTTTTGACCCATTTATGATGGGAAAACTTGTAAAAACTATAACTTTTGATTGATAACTCAGTATTGAGATTTATTTTTTTCGAAAGTGTATGTTTCTTTATACCCTATCTATTATTTTCATTCATTTTTTAAAACACACTAAAACATAAAACATCAAATTTGAGGGGGATAAATACAAAATCTTTTAGGTGTTTGTCTCAGTGTTGATTTGTTCACTCTTTTGTATTCTTTTTCTCTTTGCTGATTTCTTAGAATGGTTTATTCTTCTGCATTAGATCAATGTGATCCATTAACAACACATAATTACCACACATAGAGACCAAAAATGTAAACAATCATTAAACTCAAAGGATTATGGACCTTAATGACTAACACAACTAGTGTTTACCAGAGAATATGAAAAAATTTATCACCAATGTAAATTTGATGAGTGTATGGGTTTGATAAGAACTTATGTAAGTGATAGTCCTTTATTTCATTTGGAAGGTTGTGACTCTCCTTTCAAAATATGGGAAAAATTAAAGGGTTTATTTGGTAAGGTGGATTATATGAGATCTATGCAACTTAAATTAGAAATCACTTCTCTCAATCCTGAAGATTTTCCATCAATTATAGACTATCTCACTAAGTTCAAGCACTCGTTGACATAATTGAAGGGGATTGAAAGAGAAAGAAAGATGAAGAGTGTGTTTACCTAATTTTGTCTAAGTTGAAAGGTCCATTCCAAATATTTACTTCTACCTTTTTCTCTAGCATGAATGCCTTAGGTGCCACATTCAAAATGCCTAATTTAGAGTTGTTTTGTAAAATACTTATAGGGAAGAATCCAAATTGTCTAATCTTAATTCTTCCACATCTCAAAAGGCCTTATTAGCATATCATCCTAAGGGCAAGGTCAAATCATAAAGTAAACCCAAAACCACTCCTCAATCTCCATCTCGATGTGCCACTAAACCCAAAACCTAATGAGTCTTCTAAATTCAAGAATAAGTCTAGCCTTTCATGCTCTTTTTTTGGGGGGATTGGTCATGTATAAACTAGGTGTTGGAAGAGAATGCAAGCCTTAGAGGATGCAATTAGAAAGCACAAGATCTCTATATTCACTCCACCTCCTTCTAATGAGTATGGCAAAGTACTTAATTTTATTAAGACATCTCAATCAATTGTTAGGGATAGTTGGGTTGTAGATTATGGTGCTTCTCACCACATGACTTCTTCTAAGGAGTCTTTCACATATCTTGGTTTGAATTCTACTTCCAATATTGAAGTTGGATATTATTTCTATTAAAGGAAAATGTGACATATAACTTATTATTAGTTGTATCAATAAAGCACTATATGTACCTGAAATCATTTCACATTTGCTCCTTATTTATCAAATTTTTCATTTTGCTTAGGTAAGATAGTGACTTTCACACCAAAGGGGCTGAAATTCAAACTTTTTTGGACCCTCATTCACTTATTGCACAAGATGTTGTTGATAATAATTCTAGACAATATCACTTTGAGGGTTTTGATGAGCCTTATTCTATGGGGACATTTTTTTTTCATACTGATTTTGAGAGTAAGTTTTAGCATGAGAGATTTGGACATCTTAATTATAGATATTTGAAGGATTTGAGCACTCATATTATAGTTGATGGTATTTCTATAGTTTCTTATCTTGATGGAGTTTGCCCTAGTTGTGCATCAAAGAAACAACACCCAGATCCATTTCTTAAGGGTATGTTCAAGAAAGTTTCTTCACCACTTGATCTTGTGCATAGTGACTTGATAGTTTTTATGCTCCTTTCAATGGAACTAAGTATGCACTTACATTTATTGATAATATATCAACATGTACTTGGATTTATTTTCTCAAGTATAAGAATGAAGTTTTTTCACACTTCAAAGTTTTCAAGGCTTTGGTCGAGAATCAATCTTCTTGCATAAAGAAGATTCACACTAATAATGGGGGGAGTAATAATGTTGGTGCAGACCTGAGCAATTAAAAGAGCCAAACACGAAATAATTTTAAACACAATAATTTATTTTTCATACTCTGATTAATAAATCATTTAGGACATTACATATATATAAGAATATTATCCAATAATATCTCCATCATTCCCTCACCTGAAATCTCTCAATCTCCTATATACAATATATTATTATAATTCTCAATAATATATCTAAATAATATTATTTTTTAATCTATTATCGTAATATTATTTATAAAAATATTTAGATATTTAAAAAACTAACTAAATAATTATATTTACCTCTCGATAAATATCAAACTCACATACAATAATAATGTTACTAGATATTAATCTATAACATTCACCTCCTTAACATTATTATTCCTAACCGCACTCCCTTAATCTGAACATGGGGAGAATATTATCCTAGACTGCATCTAAATTTTTAACTGTGTGATTTTTCCAAAGATCACAAACCTGAAAAATGGTTTTTCTATGGCTAACCAAAAATCAATGATGATTTTTCCCATGGCTTACCAACAACCAATGATGGCTTATCCCATGGCTAACCACTAACCAAGTGGTTTTATTGGTTTACCATAAATCATGTCATATATGAAAGTACATATTTAATTCCCATCATTTTATAACTTAAAATGATTATAAAAACAAATAATTCTTACTCAAAAAAGAATTGCACTTATGTTCTTATTTAGATACCATGCAAAGAAAAAAAGCAAACACATTACACACAACTGAAACAAAAGTCACCACATCATTGGTGCATCCTCGTCATCGACAACTAATAAGAGGTCGATGAAAGGCCTCCAACCTCCTATTCCTCCATCCTCCATTAAATATTTATATCAACTCTACTGGTTCATTAAGGAGGAAGTTCTCTATTTTCTTTGGCCTTGATTTGATAGACATGTCAAAAAGTTTGTCTTCATATTTACCAATCAGACCTCCAAGAATATTTTGATCAATCTTCTACTCTAAAGTCACAGTTTTCCCCTTGCCACTTGAATATTTTCCAATGCCTTATTTATCTTCTTTTCTTCTTGTGTAGGAAGTGGAATGACAATTGTCATTATAGCATTTACTTCTCCATGGTAAGCCATTGTCAACATTATGAATTTATTGACAATGATTTTAAGTAGTCTCAATCTCCCATTCTCAGTCACAATAGCTAGTAAGTTCTTATTTATATCTGAAAAGTGATCTTCACCAAAAATTTCTTGCATGGCCTTCACTCTGATTGTGTACGGCATAGATAAATTCTTCATAAAACTTTGAAAATTTGGGTTGGCTTTAGCAACCTTCATAAGAGTTCTTAGCTCTAATTCCACATTATCCAACATGTCATCTTTTAGAGCAAAAATATAAAGCTTAGAAGCATAATTTCTTGTTATTCCAAACATCATAATAGAACCCTGAATATCTGCTTCTTTAAGTTGTTCCCTCGTAGAATAGTTTCTTACAGCCTAGAATGAACGCTGAGATACAACAGGCATTAGAGAGCGCAGGGTGGACGTAGTTGTTGTTGTGAACATTTGACTAAACTAAAATGTGCGTCTGATCATCATCATTTTTTTGGATCCAAAAATAAATATGCTCAACACAAAAACAAATGCTCATAGACCTAGTAATAATTCTCACCTTCCTCTTCTTAACTACAAACTCTACAAATATTTTGTAAGAGATGTTGGGCACTGGTCCTCAATTCAAATTAGTGAATAGAGATAGGCAATCAATAGAGCATGCATGATCATGGTAATCAGTGCTTATAATTTTTATCTTTGGAAACTAGAATTTACAAGCAAAGTGCATGCATGAATGTTTGATATGATAAGTGCATAGACAACTTGATGCAAATTATAGAATCAATGTCAAGATACAATCAATATATTTAAAGATACATGATCTAGATTTATTAACAGAGGTCAAGCTTCATCGATATAATAGAATAGGAGTGGAGCGATGATCTCAATAGATTGTTTATGGCAATAGGTGACTAATCAAACTCACAGAAGTGAACTTTTCACAAAGTCTGATGAAATCAGATTGATTTGTTTCACTTTTTAAGACTTTTTGTGCCTTCTTTCTAATCAATTCCTCCTCTCCCAACTAAAGGGCTCTAGAACTAGAAGATGACAGACTCACAGAATAAAAAGATATATATATATATATATATATATATATATATATATATATATATATATATATATACACACACACACAAGGAAAAAGCATAATGAAGTTGCCCCTCTTCATCCTTACGATTTCATTGCTCTGATACCAAATAATAATGCTGGTACAAATCTGAGTAATTAAAAGAGCTGAACACATAATAATTTCAAACAAAATAATCTATTCTTCATACTCTAATCAATAAATCATTTGTGAAATTACATATATATAGGACTATCATTCCTATAATCTCTCCATCATTCTCTCACCTAAAATCTCTCAATCTCTTATATACAATATATTGTTATAATTCTCAACAATATATCTAAACAATATTATTTTCTAATATATTATCATAATATTTTTTATAACAATATTTTGATATTTAACTAACTAACTAATTATATTTACCTCTCAGTAAATATCGAACTCACATACAGTACTAATGTTACTAGATATTAATCTATAATAAAGAGTACTTTAGCAAAGAGTTTTTTAATTTTTTGACAACTCATGAAATTATTCACCAATATTTTATTTATTATACACCACAATAGAATGGTTTGACAAAAAAGAAGAATCGAACTTTGAAGTATATGGTTAACTGCATGATGCATTCTTGAGATTTATCTCCTATATACTGGACAGAAGCACTTAATTGTGCAAACTACATTCAAAATCACACACCACATAAAGCAGATAAGCATTTAAATAGAGAGGAGGCTTGGTCTAGAACTAAGCTCAATGTCTCATTCTTTCAATTTTTTGGGATCCATGCTTGAAATTTTATACCAAAGAAGAAAAGGAAAGCCTTGGATAAAAAAAAAGCAAACCCTTAATCTTTGTAGGGTATTATGAGGACATGAGAGCTTATTGACTTTTAGGTCTTGATTCTCATGCTTTTATTTTTAAAATACATATTTAGTTTGATGAGCATTTCTCTTCTCATGAGTCTTCATCTTCTTCCATGATTTTTTATTCTTTGATTCCATCCATTGATGATTCTTCACTTCATATTGATGATCCCTTCTTTGAGGATCTAGTTTAGGAGGACACTGAGGAGGTTATGGATATAGACTTATATGTGGATCATGTTCCCACTACACCTAAGTGGGCTCATACTACAATATCTAAGGCAACACCTTTCATACATGATCTTCCATCTACTAGACATTATTATGCACATTCACGAGCTCTAAAATTTTGTGTCAGACATTTTTTGGGGATCCATGGTATTTTTCATAGGCTCACGGGATACAAGAGTGGGATGATGCAATGAAAGATGAGTATTTTTTCTTGATGAAGAATCATACTTGTGATTTAGTCTCTCTTCCTAAGGAAATAAAGTTGGTTATTTGAAAGTGGATATGCTAAACCAAATATGCAGTTGATGGATCCATTGATAAGTATAAGGTTACTTTTGTAGCAAACAATTTCTCACAAGTTGAAGGTATTGATTACTCTGAGAATTTTTACCCTGTTGTCAAGATGGATTCTATGTGCCTTGTAATTTCTCTTGTTGCATCACAAGGTTGATCAATGTACCTAATGGACATAAAAAGTGTCTTCTTACATGGAGATTTATAAGAGAAAATATACATGGAATAAACTTTTGGTTTTGTTCATTATTCTTCTCTTGTTTATCAATTACAAAGGTCTCTCTACGGTCTCAAACAGGCTCATCAAGCCTAGTATGAGAAGATAAATTATTTTCTTCTATCTAATGGATTTTTTCATTGCCACTCAAATCTTACTGAATATATCCAACATGTTGGAGAGGATATTATTATACTAGTTTTATATGTTGATGATTTACTTTTCATAGGCAACTCTTCTTCTCAGATTCAGATTATTTTGTAGGCTCTTTCAGAATAGTTTACTATAACAGATCTCAGTATTTTGCATTTTTTTGGTTTGCATATTTTTTAATCAAATTTAGGGATTCATTTGAGTCAGTAGAAGTACACCCTTGATCTTATTCAACATTTTAGCATAGTTGATTGTAATCCAAGTCCCTCTCTTTTCTAGGCTGGGGTCACTCTTAATTTCACCTGCACTACTCCTCTTTGTGATACTACACTATATAGACAGTTGATTGGAAGTCTCATTTACTTGACCCATACTTGCCCCAATATTTCTTTTATAGTTGGGCTTGTATCTCATTTTGCACATGCTACTCATGACAGTCATTGGCAAACTACCAAGAGGATTTTATGATATATGTAGAGTATTTCCCACTTTGGATTACACTATACCAGAGGTTTTACTCAGTTAGTTATATATACTAATTTAGATTGGGTAGGTTCTATTGATGACAGGTGTTCCACTTTTGGATACATTTTTTGTCTTGGTTCTTCTCTAGTTGCTTGGGCTTGCAAGAATCAGTAGGCTATTTCACTTTCATCTATAGAGATAGAGTACAGGGCAACAATCATAACATGTTAATAGGTTCTTTGGCTTTGTCAATTATTGACAAAGTTTGGCTTTACACAAGAATCGCCTATTATACTTTGGTGTGACAACCAAAGTGCAATTCACATTTATCACAACCCATTGAGCACCAGTGGATCGAACATATTGAGATTCACATGCACTTCATTTATCAACACATTCAAGATAGAGTTCTTTGCTTAGAGAACATTCTAACTCAGTAGTAGGTTGTAGACATCTTTACAAAGCCTTTTGCATCACCTCTTTACCTTGAGTTACATGGCATGATTAGGGTTTCAGAAGTTATCCTTATGGGGTGTTCATGAGGACATCTTCTTTATTTTTTTCTTCATGAATATATTGTACATGAGTACCTGATCATACATTATTGTGGGGACTCATATTGTGGGTATGCCACTTTAGTTTTGGCCCCTACCTTCATTGGGGATGTTAGAGTAAGTTATTTACATTAGCTCATGTTTACCTAGGTGCTTTATTATTTCTTTTTATTTAGTTATTTTCATCCATTTATGTGTGGATATTTTATTTATCTTATTTTAGAAATTATAAGATATTACATATTTATCTCTTAAATATTATGGGGATATTTGCTAGTTGTTTCTATCCTTTACAGATAGTTATCTCTTAGTCTTAGGTTTGATCTCTTAGTTATGATTCATCACTTAGTTTAATCTTTTAGTTATGATTGATCGTCTTTGCCTATATATGTAAGGCATATTCATTATATTGGACAAGCTTTGGAGATATAATATGTAATATTACTACTCTTTATTTTGCATATATATATGTAAGTATATGTTGTCAAATTACTTTAAGAATATTGTTTTTATGAATGTGATGTTCTATTAACACTATATATCTTTGTGGCTTGGAACAATATGATAATTATTCCTTTCAAGTTTTAAATGATTTTTTCTTTTATTTTGTAAACTAAAAAGAGATTTAGTTTATAATTTTCTAAAACTAATTTCATAAGTTAATTATGGGCATATTATGTTTCACAATATATACTACCCTGATCTTATATGAGAAATATTTTAGAATTAAAATATGTTATAACTTGCTTTGCTAAAAGCCCGGATTCTACTTACACCTTGGGTTTGGTCATATTTCTAAATGAAGCTCAGCGTGAAGTTATTTTATTTCTTCTTGATTCACTTTTAAATGGTTTATTTATAAAATTATATTAGTTTTTTATGTGTTACATTTATTTAACTCTATGATAAAAAAAATATTCTTGTACAATTAAAATATCATAATATTAATCAATAAAATAATTATTTACTTTTAATTAGAAAATAAAATATAATAAATAATATCAATATTTAAAATCCCATTTTTTTTTGGTTATCGCTTAAATTATTAATTATTTACTTCAAAGTTTATATATAAAAAGGTATCAAGTCCTATGAAAGTACTTATTAGTTGAAATAAATATAAATTTTTGGCATGTGTGAAATTTCCATTAAATGTGCAGGATAGTGTTTTTTCACGAATTCCCATAGGAGTCCCATATTTATTCAATGGTTCTCACATACATCACAAAAATAATTTTTTTAGTTGGTAAAAAAAAGCATAGATGTACTTTCTTTTTAAAATGATGTACTATATCATTTCCTCTAAAATTTTGACACATACTCTATTATTCAAATATATTTATCACATATTGATCAACTGGAGAGCGCCTAAAACTTAAGGGAAAGGAATTAAAACTTCTTATAGTCATTTTTCTTGATAATAATGTTAATTTTTATAAAAACCTTGACACAATCAATGAAACTTTCTAGAGGAGATGTTTCAAAGTTTTTTTTATGTTTCATATTGGTGATAAGCATTAAAAGAGCCTAAACTGTCATTCACATAATTTTATTATCATTCTTCTTTTCATAGTAGTTAATTTTTCTTTAAAAAAAATTATAGATGTGTCATTAAATATTTAGGTTTCTTATATTAATATGAATTTACATAATAAATTGATTAATGTTTAAAGTTTTAAATGTTATATTTTTATATTATGAAAAATCTATACAAATATAATGTTTTATATCAAATTGATTTATGTTCAAATCCTAAAATGATATGTTCCATATCAAATTAATCCATGTTCAAATCCCTCAGATAACATCTTCCATGCTCATATCCACATTCAAACCTAGTACCATGAGCTTTAGAATAAATCTTGATTCATGTTCGTGTCTCAAAAAATCATTTATTTTTTGGGTTTATATTAATCAATGTTAAAGTCATAAAAATTTCATATTCTATACCAAATTCCAAAGAAACTTAAAATGTTAATTTGGTAAAGGCTGCAGAATTGTAAATGCCAAAGCAACCCACCTATTTTAGTGTTTTACTATAGACTTATACTAGCCGGTAAATTGATCTATTTCTAAAGATTACAAATGATATGTTTTATTTAAGCAAGTTTTTTTTTTTTTTTTTGGTAAGTATTTACATTTACAAGTGTTTTTTTGTCTTCAAATCCCACAAATTGTTGTGTTGCTTTGAATTTATAGTTATAAATAAATTAAAATGATAAAATTTGTTTTCAAATTATAATGTGGAATTGTAAGTGTCTTAGCAATCCACCCATTTTTTTGCTTTACTATAGACTAATATTAATACGTAAATTGATTTATTTACAAAGACTACAAATGACACATTCTATCTAAGATAGTCTTTCTTCTTTTTTTTTCTTTTTTTTTAGCATTTACATTTACAAGTGTTTTATTTTTTGCCATTAAATCCCACAAATGGTTGTGTTGCTCTAAATTTATATTTAGAAATAAATTAAAATATTTGTTTTCAAATTATAAAAATTGTGTATTATATGTAAAACAAACTTAAAACATGTGGCTAAGAGAGGCTACAATCTATCTCAAGAAAACTTGAAACTTCCACTTGAGAAAAGCCATAATTAATTTAAAAATGTAATTTCATCATCGAGAATCCCTATTTGGATTTCATTTTACTTAATTTCAAAAAATACATTCACATGAGGCAAATAGTTTCTTATTAACATAATTTTAATCACTTTTATCTTTATATAAGTCATCTTCTTCTTTTAAAAAACCCAAATGCCTCACTAAGTATCTATGTTTGTTCTTTTTATGTGTATTTATTTATACTTGGTAACTAAATTGATTTATGTTCATAGTTTCAAATCCAATAACTGATTTGTTCTATTCCACACAAGATTAATATATTTATTTGGAAAACATTATAATAATTTAATAAATATATATTTGGCTTTCCAACTATTTAATTGATCCATGTTAAAATCACATATGGCATGTTCTATGACAAATTGATTCATGTTAAAATCCCACAAATTACATGTTGTATGTCAAATTAATCCATGTTAAAATCTCTCAAATCACATGTTCTATGTTATGTAACCTTAAAACTTTGTTTGAAAAGGGCTACAAAATCGTAAGTTTCATGTTTTACTGTGAATGATCCATGTTCAAACCTAGCACCATGATTTTTTATGTAACTTAATCCATGTTTAAATATTAAGCATCTCTCTATTTTATTGGTGTAATTTGATCAATTTTCAAATAACACAAATACAATAGTTTATAGCAAATGGCAAATAAGCTTATACACTAATTTGATGAAACCTACAAAATTATAGATGCCTTAGAAACCACCCTAGTTTAATGCTTGTGGACTTATAATCAAATCTATATTAATTTGTGTTCTAGTAATTCAAATGATGTGTTCTATGTTAAGCAAGATCTTTTGATAAGTACTTATATTTACAAGTTAATTTTATCTCTTTGATCCCAAAAAAAAAATTACATACCTTACTAGGCATCTAGGGTTGGTCTTTTAATTGAAATTTGATTTTACTTGGTGGTAAATTGATTCATGCTCAAAGTTTCAAATCCCATAAATGACATGTTGTATTCCACACAATATTAAAATATTTATTTGACAAAGGATACAAATGTTCAAAAAATAGTATCTTACTTACCAAGCTTTAATTGTTTTATGTCAAAATCCAACAAACGATATGTTCTATGCAAAATTAATTCATTTTACATTCAAAAAAATGACATGTTCTATGTCTAATTGATCTATGTTCAAATCTATTGAAAAATATGTTTTGTATTGAGTAAGCTTAAAAAAAATTCTTCAAAAACACTACAAAATTGCAAGTTTTGTATTTTATTGTAAATGATCTATGTTCAAACTTAACATCATGACTTCGGTGTAATATGATCCATGTTAAAATCTCAAGCATCCCTTTATTTTATTGGTATAAATTAATCAATGTTCAAATCATACAAATGCAATACTCTATAGCAAATGTCAAATAAACTTAAAACATCAATTTTACAAAGTTTGAAAAATCGTGCCTCGACCACTTCCATAATTTGATGTTTTTTATGTAAATCTATATTTGAATCTAATTTAATTTGTGATAAAATACTCGAAATGACATATTTTATACTAAGTAATCTATTTTGATAAGTATTTATATTTGAAAGTGGATTTCTATCTTTAAATCTCATAAATCACTCTTTTTATCTAGGTTCACATATATAAGTAAACTAAATTCATCTATTTTTAATCTCATTAAACTATGTATATTATGTGAAGCAAGATTAAAACTTTTAGTTGAGACAAGTTAAAATATATTCCAAACAAAATTAAAACTTCCACTTGATAAAAGTTATAACAAATCAATAAATTATAAGTTTCTATTTAAAGTATCTATCAAAATTTATAAATATTATTCCACTAACATATTCTATACCCATCAACATTAAATTCTTTGTTTAGTAAACTAAAATAAAAAATAAAAAATGTACATTTAATTACAACTATCTCTAAAATTCCATCCTCAATCTTTACCATTGATTAATTTGAAAAGAACACTTTTTTAATTTATTAAAATATATCAATTTTGATGTGATTTGCTATATCATTACCTTTTTAATTTAAACCTCCTATTCAATAATTTTTTGAATTGTTTTATAGAATCTTATCTTTGATATGAGTAGTTAAAATATTCATACTAATATATTTTTATAGTTTGTTATCTCTTTTTATTTATTATATTGTGTTTTATGAGATTCATTATTTAAGTAATGTTGGGTATTTCTAAAAAAGTTTAAAGATAAAAAGATAGAGAAGGTTGCTATCAAAGGATAACTTTAAAATTAGATTATAGAGGGAATATATGAGTGAATTGTATTAATTATATATTAGAGTAGGTCTTACAAAACAATTTAAATTAAATAACGTTTAAAGTCATTTTCATCAATAATATTTTATAATAAATTTTAAAATAATAATGTAACAATTACATAAGTATATTTTTATTAAAATAATTTATGTTCAAATTTCATCGAACTTAAAAATATATTTAATAAAATTATTAACATAATAAATGATTAAAAATTCAAACACCAAAACCTCATAAAAGTAGTTCCACCCAATCTATCATTTAATCAATTTTAAAAATAATCCAATTTTAATTCAATATACTCTCATCGTTGGCTTATAACACCCTCTTAAAGTTTAAGAAGGCATTAAAAAAAAAAAAACCCATAAATATTTATTAAAAAAACATTAATTACTTTACGTATCCTCCCTAGTTTCTTGTAGATAAACCATGATACAATATAAAAATGGGTTAACTATCATGATTTCTTTGTAAGAATTGGGTGCGAGCCCTCATGTAAATAGTTTGGTCATGCCTACATGAGTGAATCCACATAACCCAAAGGAAAGTTATTAAGTTATGAGGAAATATTTTCTATTGAATAAAAATTATGTATAAATACATCATTATTTTATCAATTAAAAATTCAATTCATTTGTGATTAATAATTCAAATGATTAAGTAGGCATTTGGAAGTGAGATTTTTTTTGCATAACAATTTGTTTTAAAGTTTAGAGATAAATTCATTCCTTTTTTCATTTTTTTAGTTTTAATTTTTTTTTAGTTTTAATTTTTTTTAGAAATTTTATTTGACTTCTAAAAAGATTCAAATATATTTAATACATATTTTGGATTGAATTTATTTTTTTACTTGAAAAAATAAAAATTATAGTATATTTAACAAAGAATATTTTTATAAAAATATATATACTTCAAAAAAATTATTATCTTGACTTTTAGTTTAAGATTACTACATAAAATAATTGTCAACAAAAAAAAAAAAAAAAAACAATTTTATTTAATGTTATATTACAAATATAAGTACAAATGAAAAAGGTGATCTTGATTGTTGAATACCTTTGAATTATTATTTACAACTTTGACAATGTCCCCTACACCATCAGCAGGGATTTCCCAGATGCACCTCACTAAGATATACTAGGAAGGCAATAAGAGTAAAGGGACCATGACAAAGGATGTCACAAATCACAAAACCAATACGTTTTCTCCCTTCCGCCCATTCATTACTCTCACCTTCGAGGGGATCATAGTGTGGCCCTCGCCACATGCCAGCGATGGTCGATCTGGGTTTGAGCCTTTAGAAAGAGATGGTCAAGAAAAGTTTCTCAACTTTGTGCTTGCCACTTCAGCGCTTATCAAAGAACTAAAGAAGAAAATAAATCACAAGATAGTTGGGAACTTATGCGTGATGAGTCGTACCCCTACAAGTACGTCTAAGGAGATGAGCTTAATAGTCCTCTATCTCATCCTCCTTATGTGAGGTTGGTGACATCTATAATTATGATATAATTTAATACCTCTAATTTTGTTACCCTAGAACCGTAACTCTTATTTTTGTCTTAGATTTTATCCTGATTTTATTTCAATTATGCTTTGACTAAGGGTGTTCATTTATACCACCCACTTTTTGTACATGCATTATATTTTATTTATTTTAATAAAAATACAATGTATATTTCAATATAAAAAAAATTAAATAGATGGGTTACACTTTTATGTATTTAAGTTTGAATTTTATAAATAAAATTGTTAATAATATCATAAATTCAATAGAATTTTGATCAATTATTTATCATACACTAAATTCATTCTATTTTTATCTTAATAATGAATCATAGACTATAATTCGAAATATTGATTTAAAAACCATTTACATAATTTTGTTTAAAAATAATTTATCTACATCATATAACTTATTAAAAAAAAAAAAAAAATCATATATTTTAAATATTAATAAATTATAATTTTAAAATATCTTATCAAATACACTGAGATTCAAACTCTAACTTATTTTAATAATTAATTTTTTTAACTAAACAACTTAATCAATAAACTAATAATCCCTCAATTGACTTAGATAATATTAATATTTTTATATGAACTTTAGGAGAATATATCATTTCAAAGTGATGTCCCGTTCTTAGAAAATTCTATCATTTCAAAGTGATGGACGTTGAAGTAGAGAATCGAATCCTGAGACGTTGAAGAAGAGATTCGAACCTAGCACCTAGTGCTAGGAAAATGATTACAATTATTATTTAAATGGGTTGCCAACGAAATTGCATGGTAATTATTATTGTTATTATATTATTTTGTTTTCCACAATGGACTTTGATGCATATCTTATGTTTTTTTTTAATAATTTTTCTTTTAGATATTTTCCACTTGAGACATGCAAATCATGTCAACTAATGTACCAAACTATGCAAATTAAAGTTGGAAATTGGAAATCATGGTAGCAACCAACATGGAAACTAGGTCGTGTGACCTTTTCCCATAAAACAAAGTAGTGCACATGGTTTATCAACAAACTCAATAAAATGAAAAAGTTGACCTAACTCAATTATGCAATAAATAATTTCAATTCGATAAATAATTATATATACAGATTAGATTCTTAGTTTGTATATTTAGTGTTGTTTTAATGAATGAGGGTATTTAAGTTTTTGGTATTATCATTGAAATCAAAATTTGTTTACATATTTTTTCCATTTATTATTTTTGTCAGGGTTGAATGTATGGTTAAAAGTGTAATAGTTCTACGATCGTATAGATGTTTTATACGACTATTAGAGCATTATGGATGATTCAATATACAATTATTAGGACTGTATAGATACTTCATACAACTATTATGACTGTACAAATGTTCCTACTAAAATTGGATGATTATGAAAAATTGTGTCATAATTTATTTGCCTTCACTTGCTTGTTGTCACCTTTCACCTTGATTTTGTGTTATGACTTTCATCTATCTAAAATGAGTTTATCCTATATGTCTAAAATGGCTAAGGGTTGTGTTATCACACTAAATTGCACCCCTAAGAAGGTTGTTCAAGGCTTCTTACTTAGGTGATAGCATGGAGACACCTCTAAATTGTGGGTGACCTAATAGTTGAGGTAAATCTCTAGATTAAGGCTAGTTCCCTTGATGTTATCACTTAAAACTACTACTAAACTTATTGATTGTTGGGGAAAGTGAGAGAAATGACTGAAAACAAGTAAATGGGAGGTAATGCACTAAACTTAACACCCTCCACTTGTTTATATTGCACTAATAACATGAACAACGACTAAAACCTATTATACTAAGTCAACATGAGTCTCCAAACATCCGTATTTCAATATCAAGGTGAAGATCAAGATAATAACCAAGAGGGGATAATCAAGAGGTCTCATAGGAGACACTAATGAAGCAATCTCCAAACTTAGCCAATGCTAGACCATATAACACACTTCATATGACCTAATAACATAACTAACAACCTGTAAGAAGGTAATGAGATATGATAAATGGAAGAGAGCTATGACACTAATACTAACATTCATCAACTAACCATGAAGCATACACTAATTATAACATTTAGAAGGCTAGAAATCAACATGTTTTCACTTCAATAGGCAAAGCATAAGTTTTTGTATGAGCAGGGCTTGGCCATACTTAGGTTGAGGATCCATTATAAGCCTTTCAAGTTAGTACATATAGGAGAAATGAGAGAGGAGAGAGAGAAGGGATGTTAAGAGAGTTTCTAGGATAAGTGGCATTCATCACCAATCAGTTACAATCCAAGAAAAGAGGCCAAAGAATAGTCCCATCACTTCCCTTCAACATGTGTTACTTGCTATGATGATGTTTTCCTCAAAGGTGGTGTAAGAGTTCTAGGTTGTGGAGTTATAATCCATCTCTTGAAGGAGGCAATTACAACTTGGAGTCTCGACACATGTTCACTTAGCCTCATTTACACCTTGCTATGCCACTCTTGGCTCCTCAATGCCTCTTTCACCTTGATGCTCGAATGGACTTAGGCTCAAACATCTTCCCATACTGGTCTTCATTATTAGAACCTGCAATTTCTTTTCAAGGTTTATCTTATCCAAATGAAAATAATGAGAATAAGTATTTCTCACATACCAAGTCTCTTAATATTTTAAAACCTGTAAAAACATAATATGAAGTGGAAATGTTATGAGATAAGCTTAACAAAGCTAATAAGGGGTTGAATATATTTTTGCAGGTGTTCATTTCATGGAATTAGACAACTGCCTTTACATTATCTTCCCCTAGCCTACTTACCTTCATTTGAAATGGTTTGTTTGTGTCTTGAAAACCCATCTTGGCACCTTGAGAGTTTCTTTGAAAGGCTTGTAGAGGACCATGAGGCTTTTGTCCAAGCTCAAAAGTCTTCTTCCATTAGATTTAGGGGTTTCAACATTCTTAAGCACCTACAAATTAGCGTGCAACTAACGTATTTGGTTACTTTTTTGTACTTTTCCCTCTCACATGTGATAAAAATATACCCCTCCAAGTGCTCAAGAGGTATGAAAAACTCATCCAATTTATCTCAAGCTCATTTAAGTGCATTTGAATCCCTTAGACCAACTTTCTCTCTCATCAAGCTCCTTTTGGGGTTTTGGTAGGGTTTAGGGATGTTTGCCTTCTTAAAGATCATTCATAGAAGACATTCATTTGATGAAATGATAAATGCCATGAATTTTGAGTAGAGATACCTTACTAACCTCCCCCAATAGCATTCCATCCCATGCACTTGCTCATTCAACTTCCAACGTAAGCAAGATAACCATTTTGACTACCCAGGCCTGTATGCTGAACTTGAGAAGACTATTTTTAGTAAGAATGTATGTTCATGCTCATATTTTGGATTTAAATGGATTTTCTAATGTCTTATCATCCCCTTCAAGGTTTTTAGGTGGTTCATTAGTGCATTTTATCCTCCAAAAGTCTCAAAACTACTTTGACACATATTAAGGGTTTATAGGCAGTTATATTGCCTTATCCCTAATGGCTTCTTTTTAGGATTTATTTTCAATACATGTGTTATAATCATTATGGGAACACTCTTCATGTATTCTCAAGGCTTATCATATACATCTTGATACCCCACTCAACATTAAACATGTGTTTTCCCTCTTTATGCCCCTGTAGCAAGCCAGTGTATTCTCTTCTTCATCTATCACTCTGTCAAAATTTTAGAGTGCATCTTCTTGATGGATTCCTCCTACATGAAAGGAGTCTATACGCTTCACCATTCTCCTAAGGTCTCTCATGACCCTCAGATGATATATCTAACACACAAAATGCATCTTATTAACATTCTTATAGGCAGGCTTGTGGTGCCTATTGGAGTTCAATACCCATCACCACCTTTCTCTATGATTGAACTTTTTGCTTTGGGAGATCTTATAACATCATGAAGATCCTTGAGAGGATATTGGAGAGTGTTTTTAACTCTGCTAAAGTCTAATATCCTCCTCTAATGACATTGAATAAGTCCAAACGTCTTAAGATATGGGACAAACCTGTAGGTGCATGAATACCCCTTTTCTTACCTCCTTAGCTATGGGTGATCTTGCAGTGGTTTGTGGAATCTTTATTGAAAATGGTAAACATTACTATCCTTTGATAAATGTATTAAAATATTCTCCTTTTGTTGTAGGTCTACAATTGTTTCCTCATGATTGAAAAGTTGTTCAAGATCCTCAATTTAATGGCTTCAATGATTGCCATCTATAACTTCTTGATAAGAATAATTGAGGAGTATTTGTCCACTATTAGATGTTATTATTTTAAGAGATACAAACCTTTTACACCAATAGGAAATAAATATACTTATTATTTTCTAAATAATTAACTCTCAAAATGCAACATTATCTTGTTTTAAGTCTCAACAAATCTAAAAGAATTTCTCTCAAGTGACCCTTGTTTAATCTGGTCACCAAACAACTTGGATCACCTCTCCATTTGTTCTTCCATGCTCACACAATGATGATAGACCTCTCCATTAATTTTATATGCACACACTTTCAAATTCAGTTAGCCTTCTCCTTCTAACCCTCTTTCCCTAATCACTTATAGGCAGCCTAGGACACATTCCAATACCATGCATACTAAGGTGGTCTTCTTAGGAGTTTTGACTCTATTAATGCCCTGAGAGGGTTTGATGAAGATAGAAGATGCCTTAAAAAACATTTTTCACCTACATAAAACCATCATCATACCTACATCTACTTCCAAACCACAAAAACCTATTTGTAACTTGCCAAAGTAGTCAAAACATGAGGTTTCTTGCTTTCGACTGCTCACATGCCAAATTATGGTTTAGGATGATATGGGAGGACTGTGCAAACCCATGATAACTCACACAAATTTCCATTTTCATCTCTAAACCTTCCAATCTACTTGAAAAATCAAAAATCATGCTAGTGAGGTTCTAGAAGAGTTTAAGGAGCTACCATTGCTCTTAATGATTGTTTATAACATAGGGTACTTCTATCTCTAAAATAATGCCATAATTTGGAAGGTCATTATATCCCCCTCCTTTTCCTAATATCTATGGTTCCAACTCTCTCTTTCTTCTATGTACCACCCTTAAATTGGTTAGTTTTCTTGAGCTTACAAGTAACCTGATGAAGCAGTTAAGAGGGTTTTCTACCTATTTAGACCTATACCACTTCTTAGGCATGAATTTAGCTTTGGGAAAGTTGAATGACATTTTGGAAAATCTTCGCCACCTTAAACCTAGATCTAACTATCTAAATATGCTCTAATTATGCATAAAAACCAGCAAAACTCATCAAGACATCTTCTTCATGCAAAGTAATTTGATCATTTGAACTAATGCCTTGTTGGATCTTTGTGAGAGATGTTCATGGAGTCCTTCCTAACATGCATAATGTAGATGTAATGTATAGATGATCTAGGGGATTTCCTCCCCGTGATTCTGATCAATTAATTGCAATATTTAATTAGTGTTGTGAATGTAGGTGGGGCATTATCTGACCAATAATGCCACACCTCCACCTGCAACATTTATAATTAATTTTGAAAAATTGCTACCAATAAAATATATTTTAATATATTTATTATTTAATAATGAATATATTTTTATATATTTTTATTAAAATATATATATTTTAATATGTTTACTGAAAATTAATAAATATATTTTAATATATTTTTTAATTAAATATTTATTCCCATTCAAAAACAAATCCGTACATGTCTCTTATGTCAAAATGCAAAGTAATCTTTATTTAAAAGGATTTCATATGATATATGGCATTGATTTGAATTATGGTGCCAATCATAAAATGCATGTGCTTACATTGACATGGGTTTTTCTTTACTTGGCGTTGAAAGAAAATAATAAACATGGTAACTTTTTGTTAAATACAAAGCGTTACATGCCATCTTAGATGGCATTGACTTTGCAAAAGGATAAGCATGGCAATTTCAAACCATTGCGTGTTATTCAACTCAAGTCTTTGGTGATATGTGTTGGAATTTTTATATACCAAGAATTACAAATCTTGTTTATGTAAGTCTTGTTCTTGATCTTGGTGCCAATGCAATTCTTGGCTTAAGGAGTCTTCGCATGCACTTAATATTGGCATGGAATTTTTTTAAAATAATTGCATACAATGCATTGTTTATAAATTCAAGTGGGAATAATTATTATTATTACTATATTGGAAAATATGTGACAATTTATTCTTTAAAGACTCTCAAAGGTTCTTCATAGGTATGGTATGTAGAAACATTGATGGCAAAGGGTTTATAACTAGTAAAGCCTATTCAAAGCTTGATTTAATTACATAATTGTTGTTAGTGCTAGAATAGTATCTGACTCATTTTTAATGGAATGTCAACCCAAAAATAGAGAAAAATCTATTTTGGGATTTTGGTTTTGATCGGTTGCAAAGCAAAACTAACTACAGGTAGCAGGAAATCTCAGAGAGCCAATACCATGCTGTCAAAACCAGAAAAACCTTAAATTTGGGAAAATTGTTAGTATCCTGAGGAATTTTTTTATTACCCAACCAATGCCACATATCATTGAGAAATATATAACTGTAGGTTATTTTATAGGGGAAGTAAGAGGATTTTGGCAAAGAAGTAGTGGATTTGCATAGAGGAAATTGTAGATAGAGATATCTAGACATAGCGGCAACAGAACCTTTGAGAGGTTTATTTTGTTGCACAAATAGATATTTGGTATGGAAATAATTTATTTTACTCAGATATATTTTTATGTAATTAGTCTTAAAGAGTTTTAATAAGATCAGAACACTCATAGAGTGGACCTAGGGACGTAGCCATTTGGTGAACCCCATAAACAAATCCTCTGTGTTATTTGTTTTTCTATTTCTTTTGTGATCATAAATACTTTCAATTTTATTTATTAAAATTATGGGAGTTTTATAAATTAGTTTTTATATTTATTTAAAGGGGAAATTAAAAATAATTTTTTTAGTTTATTTTTATCCGATCCAATCAGACTGTAAAAGTTTTTATATCTTAAATTTTTGGATCAATTTGGTATCATAGCCTATGATCAAGGCCATTTAACCATTGTCTAGAAATTGCAATAGTCTTGGATGTTAACCAGGTCTCGATCAAGACATGGTGAAGGGGAACTATAGATTTTGATCTTAAAATTGGTGCAAGATGTACATGCCAATAGTCAAGTATGGAAGCAGATATGTCTAAGGTAGAACTCTAGTATGCCTTTCTCAACATGAAAAATATGGTTGAGGAAATGTACGAGGAACACAGAAAGGAGAAATAAGTAAAGGAAGATCAATCTAAAAGAAGAAAGTCATCTTTCATATTCACCTTCCAAAAAGGCCTTCTCTTTTTTAGACAATAAAACTATCTCACATTTGAAATTAGGTGTTAAGTTTGATTTGCCAATTTATAATGGTGAGCTCAATGTAGAGAAATTGGATAACTAGATCAAGCATATTGAGATATATTACAAGATTTAGAATATTCTCAGTGAGGAAGCCAAGATTTAGTTAGCGACTCTCTATATGAGTGGCACAACACTCATTTGGTGGGAGAGTAAGATTTAGGAAGATCTCAAGCAACATGGTAAGGTAATCTCTTCCTAAAATGATTTTGCTTCTGAACTGAGAAAGCAGTTTTATCCTTTGGGTTATATGCAACAAGCTACTATGGATTAACAAACTTTAAGACAGAATAAAGGTTAGAGTGTGCAGGATTATACTCAAGATTTTAAAAAGAAGGCATTAATTCTAGGCATTCCTCTCTATAGTTCACAAACACTGCTAAAGTATATTGGAGGTTTTCATAGTTATTCGAGACATACTATTCTCATGTTTAATCCTTCTAACCTTGATGAAGTTTGTGTGCAAGCTGCCCATATGGAAGATAGGGTAAGATGACCAAGGAAGGCTATGTAAATAAATCTCACAAGCCAATTGAAAATAGAGGAAAAGGTAAATGAAAGGGTAAGGGTAAGTCTACTTACACTATTAAGAAAGAGGAAGGAAAACCTTTCTATAATCATTGCAAGAAGAATCATGATGAGGCTAAGTGTTAAAAACTCCATCCAAAACTCAAGCCAAAGAGGTTATGGAATAAAAAGGAAAAAAAGGCTAATGCTATAATCCAATAGGACCTAGGATCAGATTCTAGGGATGAAACAAAAGTGGTTGATATGGTTCTGCAAGGTTCAACTTATTCTTATTCTAACCCTAAACCTTATATTTTTGCTTCATATTCTAAAACTAAATCTATACATGTTGAAATAAAAAGAAATGATATTTTCCACATAAGATTCATATCTAAGCATACTAAAATAGATAGTCTTTTTGATAGTGGATCATAAGCTAATCTTATTTCTAAAGAGGTTGTTAAAAATTTAGGACTCAAAACTAAGTTACATCTAAAACTGTATCCTTTAGGATGGGTGTGTGATGATGCAAAATTGTAGGTCACAAAAACATGCACCTTGAGGTTTGTTATTACTTCTAAATTCATTGATGAAGTAAAGTTAGATGTAGTTCGTTTGGATATTTATGGAATTATTTTGGAGAGTCCTTACTTATATGATAGAAAGGAAATCTTTTATAGAGAAGATAACAAATATGTGCTTGCAAAGGATGGGATTGAATACATAGTAAGAGCCCAATGTGTCAAAACCAATTTGACTCTTGTCTCTACAAGATAAATGAAAAGACTTGTAAACTCAAGTAAAAATTTTGTTTTAATGATTGTAAAAGCCAAGGATAGTGAAAAAAAACCTTAGAGGGTTGTGATACAAAAAATCAATTTGAAATAGAAAAGATTATTTCTAACTACAATGGTGTTTTTAGGAACCATAAGGTTTACCCCCTAAGATGGAAATCTAACATGAAATTTAATTGCAGTAGGATGCCTCTCTCCCTAATATTGGCATGTATAGGTTGTCAATAGTAGAAAATGAAGAAATAAAGAAGCAAGTGTTGGAGTTACTTGAGAAAGGAGTCATTCAGCGAAGTACCTCTCCATATGGTTCACTTATTGTCTTGGTACCAAAGAAAGATGGCACATGGTGGATGTCCATGGATTTCTAAGCTTTGAATAAAATCATAGTTAAAAACCGCTACCCTCTTCCTCATATTAATGATTTGTTAGATAAATTGAAATATGCAAAGTATTTTACTAAGTTAGATTTGAGAAGTGGTTATCACCAAATAATAACAAATGATGGTGATAATTGGAAAATTGGTTTCAAAACTAAGCAAGGTCTTTTTGAATGGCTTGTTATGCCCTTTGGGCTTTGTAATGCACTTGTTATATTTATGTGGGTTATGAATGATGTGTTAAGACCATTTCTTGATGATTTTGTAATTGTGTACTTGGATGACATTTTAATCTTTAGGAACACATGAGAAGATCATCTTAAACACATCAAGAAAGTCTTAAATACTTTGCAAAAGGAGAAACTTTCCTTAAGATATCAAAATGTGAATTTGTAAAAACATCTTTGGTGTACTTAGGCTACGTTGTAGGGAATGGCTCATTAAAAATAGACCCTACAAAAGTTTTATCCATAGTAAATTGCCCAAGGCTTAATAATGCAACAGAGGTTAGAAGTTTTCTTAGAGTAGTTCAATTTTGAAGAAAATTTATTTCTAACTTCTCTTACATTGCATCTCCTTTACATGATTTAACAAGTGTTAAGCAGGTCTTGTAATGGGGAAGAAAGCACGATAAAGCTTTAAATACCTTGAAATAAAAGATAAGGACATCCTCAATTCTTGCACTTCTTGATATACGATAATCTTTTAAAATAAAAATTGATGCTAGTGGGTATGCAATGGGGACATTGTTAATGCAAAACCAAAAACTGGTGTGTTTTCATTTGGAAATATTTACAAGTGCAGTTAAAAATTATCCTACTTATGATAAAGATTTGTATGCTTTGGTGTAGAGTGTGAAAAAGTGGAATCACTATTTGATGGGCAAAGAGATAATCATCCATACAGATCATTAATCTTTGTAATATCTTCAATCATAATCCAAACTACAATAATCAAGACACTTTCGATGGATTGGATTTTTGTAGCAGTTCCATCTTGTTATAAGGTACAAAAAGGAACACATCATAAGGTTGCAAATATGCTTTCTAGACCTCCTATTGTAGCATCTACTATTTTGCAACATAGTCCTTTTGTTAATAAAAGTTATAAGAAATAGTGTGCGAGAGATGTTAATTTTAAGAATGTCTATGATAAATGGTAAATCAGTAGAAGCATTTGACTATCATGTACATAATAGAATGTTATATCATCTTGGAAAAATACATATTCCATAGGATGAAAGAATTTACATGATTAGAGAAGCACACACTTCTCTTGTTTCAGGTCATTTTAGAATTGGTAAGATAGTTGCATAGTTACAAATATATTGTTATTGGCCCCATATGACAAAAAATGTATCTAAATATATTAAAGGTTGCATCCTTTGTTCCAAAATTAAACCTAACAATCAGAAATTAGGATTGTATACACCTCTTCTTGTTCATAACCATCCTTGGGAAAGTATTTCTATGGATTTTTTTGGAGGTTTACCTATGTCAAAAAGAAAACATGACTACCTATATGTGGTTGTGGATAGGTTCAACAAAATGTGTATTTTGGTTCCTTGTATTAAACAGGTTACAGGTGAGGATACTGCACATTTATTCTTCAAGAATGTTTGGATCTATTTTGGGTTATCCACTTCTATTATATTTGATCATGATGCTTGATTTTTTGGTGAGTTTTGGTTAGTATTGTGGGATTTGATGGATGCTAAGCTAAATAAAATTACAGCCTTTCATCCATAAACTGATGGACAAAGAAAAGTGGTCAACTAAACAATGGTACATTTACTCAAGGGGTATTGTGGTAAACATCTTAAATTATGGGATGAAAATTTCTATTATGTGCAACATTTTTATAACCATGCTTTGCATTCTTCTACTTTGAAGTCTCCTTTTAAGACTTGTTTTGGTTATTTGCCTATGTCTCCTTTGGAATTATCTTTTGAAAATGAATCTAACTTAGTGGTGGATGGAAACAGTCATGCTGAAAAGGCTAAAAAGTTCATTCAGAGGATTCAAATGGTTCAAAAAGTTGTTCAAGAATAGTCGGAGAAGATCCAAGCTAAATATAAGGCTAGGCATGATAAACATAGAGTTGATCATCAATTAAAAATGGGTGATCAGGTTTGGCTTCACATCAGCAAAGAAAGACTAAAAGGTGAAGGTAGAAATTTAAAACCAATTAGGTATGGTCCTTTTAGGATTTTGGAAAAGATTGGTATAAATTATTTTTGATTAGATTTGCCTTCTTATATGCATATTTATTTAGTGGTTAATGTGGAAAACTTAAAATTGTATGAACCTCCTATGATCATGGATCAAGATGAGGGTATTCAAGTTCCTAGTGTTGATGATTTTGCTCCTGAGTCTCTTCATGAGTTGTAGGAAGATGTTATTATTGATAGGAAAACTATAACTACATGAAGGGGTGATACAGAATATCTTCATGTTGAAAGGGTTGCATCCAAATAAGGCAAAATGGATGAAAATCGAGAAAGTGAGGGAAAAATACTCTCACCTGGGTGATAATTAAATTCAACTTTTGGAGGTCCAAAAGCTCTCAGTGGGGAAGAATGATCTAGGAGATTTCCACTCATTATTCCAATCAATTATTGGTAATATTTAATTAGTGTTTTCAATGTAAGTAGGGCATTATCTGGCCAATGATGCCACACCTCCACCTACAACATTTAAAATTAATTTTGAAAAATTGCTACCAATAAAATATATTTTAATATATTTATTATTTAATAGTGAATATATTTTTATTAAAATATTTATATATTTTAATATGTTTATTAAAAAAATTTAAATACATTTTAATATATTTTATAATTAAATATTTATTCCCATAAAAATCCATACATGTCTCTTATGTCAAAATGCAAAGTAATCTTTATTTAAAAGGATTTCATATGATATATGGCATTGATTTGTATTATGGTGCTAATCATGGAATGCATGTGATAACGTTGACATGGGTTTTTCTTTTCTTGGCGTTGAAATAAAATAATAAGCATGGTAACTCTTTGTTAAAGACAAAGCATTGCATGCCATTTTGGATGGCGTTGACTTTGTAAAAGGATAAGCATGGAAATTTTAAAACATTGCATGTTATTCAACTCAAGTCTTTGGTGATATGCAGTGGAATCTTTATTTACAAAGAATTACAAATCTTGTTTATGTAAGTCTTGTTCTTGATCTTGGCACCAATGCCATCTCAGCATGGAAATATTTTTAAAGAATTAAATACAATGCATTGTTTCTAAAATCAAGTGGGAATAATTATTATTACTACTACATTGGAAAATATTGGGCAATTTATTATTTAAATATTCTCGAAGGTTATTGACAAGTATGATATTCGAAAACATTGACGGCAAAGGGTTTATAGCTAGCAAAGCCTATTCAAATCTTGCTTTAATTACAAAATTGTTGTTAGCACCAAAGTAGTATATGACCCATTTTTAATGGAACATCAACCCAAAAATAGGGAAAACTCCATTTTGAGATTTTGGTTTTGATCAGTTACAGAGCAAAATCGAATACAGGTAGCAAGAAATCTCAGAGAGCCAATGCCATGCTATCGAAATGAGAAAAACCCCATTTCAGAGAAATTGTTAGTACCTCAAGGAAATTTGTTATTGCCTAGCCAATGCTAAATAGTGTTGAGAAATATATAACTATAAGTTATTTCACAGGGGCAACAAGAGGATTTTGGTAGAGGAGCGGTGGATTTGCATAAAGGAAATTACAGACAAAGATATCTAGATACAGAGGCATCAAAACTTCTGGGAGGTTTATTTTATTGCATAGATAGATATCTGGTACAAAAATAAATTGTTTACTTAGAGAGTTTTTTATATAATCTATCTCAAATATTTTTAATAAGATCATAACACTCATAGAGTGGACCGAGGGACGTAGCCATTTGGTGAACCTTGTAAACAAATCCTCTGTGTTATTTATTTTTATATTTCTTCTGTGATCAGAAATCCTTTCAATTTCCTTTATTAAAATTATGAAAGTTTTATAAATTTATTTTTAGATTTATTTAAAGGGCAAATTGGAAAAAAAACTAGTTTATTTTTTTATCTGATCCAAGCAGACTATAAAAATTTTTATATCTTGGATTTTTGGATCAATAGACCTCCTTCAACCTACCTTTTCTCACATCACATTATATTTTTAATGTGAAAAAATAATACAAGGAGATTTTATGAGTGGGTTATATGTTAAGGAAAGAATATTTTGACACCTTGACAAGGGGTATGTGAAAGGGGAAGAAAATATATTCTTTAACAAGTGTTGCATGGTAGAATATAATTTCCTTGACTTTTAAACTAACTTGAAGCATGTAGGTTTGACACTTGAGATGTCTAGACAAGCACAAGACAATTACGACAATTAAATTTTTTTTCAAAATTACCTTAAACTATGTTAAACACCTCATAAAGGGTCAAGCCATGAATATTGGTTAATCAATTGAGGACCATGACTTCACATTTTGACTATACCACCTTAGAAGACCTTGATCTACTAGGAACAACAACATGCCTCACCAATGACAAGATAGGTTTTGACTAAAACAATACCTCTAAAAGGTTATCAACAAAGTTAAACAAGTCTATATAGAAAGTTTTGAAATACTATGGCCTATGGTAGCCATTTTGACTAACATATTTGGTGACCTCCTGGGATTGTATGTTGTCTATACTCCTAGACTAGTAACCTTCTTGCATCCATTGGGTTATGGGGTCATCCTAGCTCAACCCAGACATGACTTAGACCTTGAAAATTGACTATGATCCTCTTGAAAAAGATGAAATGACTAACTAAATTCAACACACACAATAAAAAAGAAACAAACACATCAACAAAATAGCAAAACCAAATGAGACACACACTATGCTAAGAAGCACTTAGGGAAAACAAAACACAAACAAATACTATGTACAACTAACCCCCAATGTCTGATCGTCCTAGATCAAAATGGAATTTTTTATGATCTCCTCCACGAGATGAAGTGGAGTGATGAACAAGCTGATTTTGGAACAGTGTGCTTACTCTATGAACCCTTTTCTTGACTGCCAATGTCTTTGGCCAGTCCTCAAGTGGATGAATAACATTAAACATGCCTCCTATGAACACAAATTCTTCTTTTTGTTTAGTTATTTCTTCATGTTGATTTTCAAAACTAATGCAGTCCTTTAATATGGTCATAGTTGCATGTTTTTCAAGTTCTTCCAAGAGCACAAAAAACTACCTACAAACCTCATCAGGGTTCTCTTGAGATGTGTCTTGATAGACACCTTCTTGAGTTATAGTTCCACTATCTAAGCTTGACCAAAAAATTTCAAGTTCTTTCCAAAAGGCAACTTCCTCTTGATCCCTTGAAAAAGTAACTACTTCATAACTTACTGCAAACAGTCTACTAGTGACCTCAGGCTTGTCTTAGTCTTCAAGTTCCTTACCAAGGGTAGAAGACTCCTCTTCCTCAATATAAGCCATCACAACTTCTATTGAGACTTCATCTTGTTCTCACTCTATAATTGAATGTTTCCATGCCAAAACCTTCAATCACTTTTAGGATAGCATGATACAACTATTGGCAAGCATCATCAAGCTCACTAGGAGTCTCTATAGCTTCAAACATGAGTTCATGTTTTATACTTTCAAGACTTTTCACTTTGACCTCATGTCCATTTGTAGTTGTGACCTGATCATGTATATCCACTACAAGGATGTTTTCTAGTGGTTTCAAAATAGTTAACTTGTCAAGCTCTTCTTTGCAATAAAATGTGGAATCATCATCTATAGCTTTAGACATGAGTTCATTTTTTCTACATTCAATACTTGTCACTATGATATCATGTCCATTTGTAGATATGACCTGATCATGAATATCCTACAAAAGATGTTTTCTATTGGTTTCAAAATAGTTAACTCATCAAGCTCTTTTTGCAAAAAAATGTGGAATCATCATCCTTAACACAAAAATGAATTTCAAAGCAAAATTTTACCTCCTCTTGATTATTTTAAACCTCTATTTCTACAACTACTTGAACACCTCTATCATGGCCTTATTAGAGTTCACTTTCATGACTTAGGGGGTAGAATATTCATCACATGTTGCAAGGACATATTAAACTTCCTCCCTCATGCTTTGTGATTGTGACAAAGTAAGGTATTGTAGTTTTCATAGTTTTGATCAATTTTGGTTGTGACAACAATTTTATAGGAAAGAAAGCTTTGTGAGCACTGATAAGAAGATTAAAAACCCATAAAGGGTGGTTTCCTGGTTATGCAAACTTATTGAAAACCCATAAATGGTGGTAGGTTGGTATGCTTTTTAGTTGAAAATCCAAAATGTTAGCTAAGTAGTGCACAAGAAGTGAAAACCAATAAATGGCACTTCAAGAAAAACTATAACCAATGTTTCTTAACTATCTGATCAGCATAGTTCGAAAAAACTCCAACCATCTTCAGAAGTTGATATTAATTGCTTAAACTCTACCAACGATTTGTCTTGGGATGAGACAACTTTTAAGTCTGGAAAAGTGTTAGTCAAAAGGTGAGAAGTATAATTTTTGAAATTACTTTTTTAATTTTGAATGTGCAACAAGTGTACACCTAGCCTATTTTGTATAAAATACATTTTTATGTAATTTTATGAAATGCGTGGAATTTTTAATGGGTACCTTGGATACTTTGGAAGAGTAAATGAAAGGTTAAGAAGATAAAGAGTCATAATCTCTTCACTATCCATATATACCATGGAATTGTATGAGGAAATGTTGTAACTTTTGGGAAATAGTTTGAACACGAAATTACTCTATATAAATTCTCTTGAATTATATATATAAATTTATATTGTGTTGGGTATATCTTTCTTTGCGAATGAATGTATCCTCATATAATGTTTTCAATTTGATTTAGCAAAAGAATGAGAGTGATAACAAGTGCAGATGTTTCTGTACATGACATCACATTAAGTTTAGCTTTAGTCTACCTAGAATTCATATCTAATTCGATGTCTCGTCATAACATTTAGAGACTACTAAAACATCTATCATGTATTGATAAGAGATTCTAGGAACCATTGCTAATATGTAGGATTGCTTGTGACCACAAATTCTCTTACATATGTATGTTACACTTTCTATTATTTTTCATTTATTTTCTCATGATTTAAGTGTCTCTATTGCCTACAATGTGCCTATTATGTGCTTGATGTGATTTCATTATCTTATATGCCTCCTACATGTTTAATGTGACTTCAATGTCTGAAGTGTTTATTTTGTGATTGGTTATATATTTGACATATCATCTGTCATGATTATCTTAATCACATGCTTGGCATATTTTATGTTTTTTTTATGTTTCCATTATCCATATCATGCAAAATTATTGTATTGCTTGCCTAGGTTCCCATGACTCCTATCATACATCCACTAGGGGAAAGATCTCATACTTGTTTTTTACACTCTTGTTTCTTATGATGATAATCATTTAATGATTATATCTTGAGTACACATGGGACATATTGTTATTTATATTACATTATTCATATCATGGATCCATATGGGGAAGCTTATCCATAACATAAATGCTCCAAAGTTATATATTTATATATTATACATTAGAGATTTTATTTTTTGTTTTACATATGGTGTGCTTAATCCCTATCTCTTTTGAGATGTGAGTTTCATAGGTTCATCTCAAATCTAAAAATGGAGGTACATCTCCCACTCATCATATTCAAAGACATGCTTCTAGGACAAGTGCATTACTACATCATATTTTTCTTTATATAATTTTTATTATAGAGGATTTCTCATTTTACTTTAGCTATTACCACAAGGGCATGTGTTCAGGATGTCATTTAGCTTTATTTTAGGACTATACTAAAAAATATATTTGGCTTGACTTAAAGAGTTATACTCATACTTCCATCTAGGACTTTAGATAGGTGTGGAGGCCTAAAATATGATAGGGTTCAAAATGCCATTCCATTTCTTAATAGAATTAGGTATTGTATTTTTAGTTTTTCATATTTCATCATAATATTATTATTTGGCATCACCCATGTATGTGTAGGAAAAAAAATGTTTTTTTAGATTCCCAAGTATATTGGTTTTTGTTCTAAATCTCCAAGCGTACAAAATTTTCTATCCATACTACTTATTTTTTACTTTGAAATTTATGCACACATACACATCAAAGAGGGACAAAATGTAAACACCTAAAAAATAACCTGTATGTGTTTATTAGTTTTTAAATTGTCTACATGACCCTTGTTACATATTTTTGGATTTTTTTATTATTTGATGTCATTTTGGGTGCCAAAAGATCCCTATTTTGAATTAATCTTTATTTATATACATAATCATTATAGTTCATTTTGATACATAAGATCTATCTTTCATAATAATCTGTTGAGCATGTACAATCATTCTAAAGGAGTCAAGCGATCATTAGAACACTTATTGAAGCACACAAGTTTATGTTGGACACATATCTTACAACATTGCATTTGCATCCTATTGGAACTATGTCAATTATGAGGACTATTGTTTTCAATATTTTGATTGACTAAGGCCCTGAAAAATATTAAAACATTTTTCTATTCTCTTATTGTCTTTAAGTTTTTAGGTATTGTTTCCATCTAGGGTTTGAGAATAGGTCTATTTTGTAAGTGATTAGAACTGTAACGTGAAAAACTAAGAGAGAGTACTGGAGATCAAGAGTAGGTGAACATAGTTATCAAATTGATTTGGACTTGTTTTTCACTTTGGCATGAGTGCCCTAACATTGGACATTTTCTAGAGTAGGATCGATGCTCATAGGAAGCTTCTCTATTCATCATCAATTTTTTGGGTTGTGATTTTGTCACTTCTAGATGTGCATTTCCACTTGATACCTTGATGACTATCACAAAGTTTAGAAAAAAAATAGATATCCTTGTAAATCTTGCATGATCACTCCTCCCATTTTAATAGAACACTGAATGACTCTAATCATATTTTGATGCCATTCAATCAATGATAAGATATCACATCTTAGATCTTAATCAAGTTCAAAGTAACAATATGTTAAATTAAAAAGCAGTTCATAAGCCTATAACTCTAATACAAATTAACGTTTTCCAAACAAAAAAAAACATCAATAAAATCACAATATAATCATTTTTTAAATTTTGATAAATAAATATTAAAATTTCATCGATACTAACATTACAAGTGTCCATTAAGTAAGTTTACTTCATTAATTCACACAAACAAGAAACCCACTGACATATCAACTGTTCACAATCCACCACAACAATAATTCCATGATAGGCCGTTGAAGTTGATCCATATTTGATCATGCAATTCTATTTTTCATGCTTGTCTTTGTATTTTATATAACTCTCACTTCTCTCCTAACCAGAGGATTCTCTTGATGTAATGTATCATTTTTTTATATTATTAATATGACTTTATGGTAAAAAAATTCAACACCATCCACTCTTCTAGATTTAATTACGAAATAACTTAATCTATTGTGACATTTTGTAATTCAATTTTTATTTTATTTTATAAATCATAAAAGTCAACTGTCAAGCATGCTTTTGGTTTACATTTCCCATGCTTCTAAAGTTGGTGAAAGAAAATCTTTGTTTGATAATGGGGGCCATTGGGGCACTTCACTTTACAAAATGGAAGTCTCATATGAGGGACGGTAAAGTAGAAATCTCAAGTGTGTGTTGCTTATAAACATGCAAAAACTCTAATGCAAACAAAATCTTTGCTTCATGACTTTCCTTCCATAATGAAATCTCATCTGCAAATGTATGGTCTTGAAGATGATAGTACATTCTTAAGTAGAGTATGAATCCACATGGCTTCCTTAGGGTAGTCATATTGTTAAAATGAATATTTTTATCTGTATTTAAAAAATGAATTTATAATTAAATTGATAAGTATTTAAAAATATGTTCATTTTATTAAAAAATTTATTAGTAATTTTTATATTAAAAATATTATGTTTAGATAAATATTGGTTATAAGATAATATGTTATTTTCAAGTGTTACATTGTTAAGGGATTATGAGAATGGGTGACTACCCATTTTTAAAAAGTTTGTTTTCATTATTATAAATTTTGTTTTCTGAAAAAAATAGAATGGACAACTACCCATTTTCAGAGTTCCTTTGGAATGTGACCATTGATTGATCACTTTTCACTTTGGATCTTTTTCTTTATTGAAATCGAATATATATGAATAATATGTTATCCTAAAGACAGATAGCTTAATGAAAAAACGTAAAATATTGAAATCAGTTGTAAATTATCTTATATATTATGTTAAGTAACATTTTTCATACTACACTATGCTCATTGTATATGTTAGGGGAAAATTTTATATACAAAGACTTAATTTTATTACAATTTTTTTAATTTTATGTTATTATCGTTCTTAATTATTTTTAAAATAAGTATTAATAAGAATCATATCTTTTAAATTTTAAATATCGTTGATATATAATTCTCAATTAAAAAATGATTGTTAATTATAATAAAATATAAATAAAATGAAATTTAAATCCATATAATATTTGCATCAATTTGACTTCTTTTATTTTATGAATGATCAATCATAAATAATAATACTAGTGATAAATCTTAAAAATAAAAATTACACGAATTTTATAATGTAAAATTTGTTAAAATAATATTCTCAATAATAAAGAATATTGTTTTCATATTTTTTCATATCACTTCAAAATAAATTATACCAATTTTTACAGCCTGTAACACCTTCTTCACTGATAGATTTTTTTTTTATTATAAATTTTTATTGCAATGTAAAAACTATGATCTCAACATTATAGGCTTCAATTTTATTTTTATTTACTCCTTGAATAATTTATAATGTATCTGAATTTTATTTTAATATTTTTAAAACCATAAACCTATGCTAAATCGTTAAGCTCTAATACCTATGCTAAGTTTCTAAGACCTAAGACCTGTGCAAAGTTCCTAAGTTTTAACACCTATAGAGGCACGACCATGTTTTACAGAAACCTAAATATAGTCTTTCAACTTTGATGCGTTTGAATAAGAAAATTTAATTAAAACATTGTGAATGTTATCTTTTTAAACTTGGGGGACAGTCACTTTTGGTTGGCATATACACTTGAATTCAATTATGTATTTTAAAGCTAAATTTTCCCCTTTTCAGACAGATATTTAGAAGCCTTTATAATTGAAAACAATTTACTTCTTTGAATATTTTGATAAATGAGGTAACTTAGTTAAATTTATTTGAACTTCAGAAGAAAAAGTAGTAGATTGTTTGAACTTGGCAATCATTGTCATTTTTTGGAAAAGAATAGAGCATGTTCGGTAGTAAATATGTCATCGTATAATTTTTATTTGTATTCAATGAATTGTGGAGATGCAGGTATATTATATTAATATTTTTTATATCGTTTTTCGTTTATATAAGTTTAAGTTTTAGTAGAATCTACATTTTATCAGTCATATTTTAAACATTTTTTTATGATATTTTTGGAGATCAAGAGTAGGTGAACATAGTCATTAAGTCGATTTGGACTTGTTTTTCACTTTCTCATGAGTGTTCTAACACTTTGGACATTGTCTAGAGTAGGAACGACGCTCATGAGAGGCTTCTCTATTCGTCATCAATTTTTTAAGTTGTGATTTTGTCATTTCTAGATACACATTTCCACTTGATATCTTAATGACTATCAAAAAATTTCAGAATAAAATAGATATGCCTCTAAACCTTGAATGATCACTCCTCGCATTTTAATAGAACATTCAATGACTCTAATTATATTTTGATGCCATTCAATCAATGATAAGATATCATATCTTAAATCTTAATAAAATTCAAAACGACAATATTTTAAATTAAAAAGTATTTTATAAACTTATAACTCTAATACAAATTGACGTTTTCCAAACCAAAAAAAAAACATCAACAAAATCACAATACAATTATTTTTGAAATTTGATAAATAAATCTTGAAGTGTCCATTTCATAGATTAAGTAAGTTTACTTCATTAATTCACAAAAACAAGAAACCCAGTGACCTATCAATTGTCCACAATCCCCCACAACAATAATTCCATGATAGACAGTTGAAATTGATCCATATTTTATCATGCAATTCTATTTTTCATGCTTGTCTTTGAATTTTATATAACACTCAGTTCTTTCCTAACCAGAGGATTCTCTTGATGTAATGTATCTTTTTTTTTATATTATTAATATGACCTTACGGGAAAAAATTCGACACCATCCACTCTTCTAGATTTCATTACGAAATATCTTAATCTATCGTGAAATTTTGTACTCCATTTTAGAAACAAAAAATCACAAAAGTCATCACATAGTCATGCTTTTGGTTGACATTCCCATGCTTCTAAAGTTGGTGAAAGAAAATCTTTGTTTTTTAATGTGGGCCATTGGGGCACTTCATTTTACAAAATGGAAATCTCAAGTGTCTGTTGCTTATAAACATGCAAAAATTCTAATGCAAACAAAATCTTTGCTTCATGACTTTCCTTCCATAATGAAATCTCATTTGCAAATATATGGTCTTAGAAGACAATAGTGCATTCTTAAGCAGAGTATGAATCCCCATGGCTTCTTGTTTAGGGTGGTCACATTGACAAAATGAATTTTTTTATTTGTATTTAAAAATATGAATTTATAATTATATTAATAAGTATTTTTCAATGATAACGAGAGGTGGAGTGTAATGTAATATATTATTCATAATAATTTTAGATTTTAAATTTCATATCCATTTAATTATTATATGATAATTTGAATTTTAAATTTAATATCTATTTAATTGTTATAAGAAAATTTTAACCTTAAATTTAACATCTATTTGATTATCAATTAGAAGATTTTTCTTTTGTTTGGAGAAGTCAAACAAAAATCATAATATCTAGGTCATACAAAAGAGTTTGGAGCCTTTTTTACCAGATTTATTTTAAAATCCAACACTATAATGTAATAAAATTGATACCATTTATTATTATTTAATGGATAATTAATGAAAAAATAATAAAATTACTAATCAATATTATATAAAAAATAAAGTTAAGAACCTTGAGATTAAATCTCTAAACATATTTTAAATAGATATATTTAAGATATTTTTACTAGTTTAATTATCATACAATACATGCACAATGTAAAAAAATTGTTTAATTAATAAATGAAGAAAAAGGGATAGAAAATGGCATATTTATGTTTATAATGTTATAAGAAGTTTGTCACAGAAATTTAAATTTAGAAATATGTAATTGTAGCTAAGATTACAGCGATCCAAAAAATTGAATCTAATTAAATATAGTTATATGTGCCATATATTTTAATTCGGACAATGTTTATATTGAACTTTACAATTTAAATGTGGTATTTGACCTTGAAATCTAACTTCTAGGTTTTGTTCATCTGATTTCAACCTTTTTTTCTTTGTCCTTAGATCTTGTGATGCAACTCTTGTGTAATTAAAATAGCTTATTATTTTATGCCCTAAATTGTTAAGGAAAATAAATTGGTTTTAAGGATTCGTATTCAATAGGATGTCGTTTATTTATCAAGTCCCTTTGTGAGAAATAAAGATGTTGAAAAGTAATAAATTATATAAAAGAAATAACTTTAAAATGTGCACTAAACATGCTATATAATAGATTGTTAACTAAAGAATAATTGATAATATTTGTGTCCAAAATGACCTACAACACTTGTATATTTATAATTGAGTTTAAATTCAAATTTCGTAATATTGGTGTATATGTCGACTTCCATTGATTAGAATCAGAAAGAAGGTGAGAGAGAAAAGGGATTATCTGGAACATGCAGTTTAGTACAAAAAATTGTTTAGACCATATAATTTAGTATAGATAGTGGGATTAGGAATTAAAAATGATGAAAATTGTCTTATATATCTAAAGATGAGAATTTGTACTTTGAAAGTTGAAAAAAATGCTAATATCACTCGATTTAGATAAAAACAACTTAACGCATTATTAAATTAAAATAAGACCATCAAAACATTATAAAAAACTACAATTACTAACAAGATGATACTACAATTTTATAGAGTTTTTCAAAGCATTAATATAACTTCCTCGTAAAACATCTATCATATCGCACTTTTCTAACCAAAGTCCCTTCCAAAATCATTAACTTCAAGAATGATTAAACTTAAGTTAGAACTCAGAAAATGTTAAGTATTGTTCGTATCCATTGTGCTTTGAATGGTCACTAACTGGGAAATTCCAAAGTCATTAGCTTTAAGGATGTTTATGCTTTAGAGGGAGTTGACACATATTTGGCTTTTTCTTGTCATGGAGCTAACACATATTTGGCTTTTTCCTTGTAGGTTCTTAAACTACATGTAGAAAGGCTTCCTTTCCCATGCAATTTAGAATGTTCTTCACTCATGCTTTAAGGGTGGCAATAATTTCTTTATAGTGGGGTATGATATATCCACTTTGGCATATATCGTGGATTATGGTATATCCATGATGGGTTAGAGTCCGATGATAGCGAAAGTGGGGTCGAAGTAAAGACTCTAAAGTCAGATTATTTCGGTGAAATTGACAAACCGTTAATTATTCCTACCCCACCCCCTAATCGTATATTCAATTGTGAAATGTGAGTAACCCTTGCATACATGTTGATTGGCTTGGAGGTTTGTTACATAAAATAATATAACACTCGTGAGGTTGAGGATGAGGGTCTTAAGAGTGGTAGAAGTAATTTTAAAAAGATTATTATAGAATTTGTTTTATGAGGAGTAAATAATTATATATGGGGAATTGATCATTTAAATTTAGCGTTGATGGGTAGATGTTATGGATTAGATGAGTATTTTCCATAGATATTATATATTAGATGGGAAGACAATTTGAAGATAGTTAAGTGTTTTGGGACGTTCATACTTCATGTCATTATTAGGAGTTCGATTGAGGGAGGGGGGCTCATACCAAAAAAACAAGCATATATATGTTATGGTCAAGAGATTAAAGGAATTTATGCCCCTTGTGCCAACAAAAGGAGACCAAGGAAGGACTCCCTCGATAAATATCTATCACTAGAGAACAATGCATTGAAAGGCATATTCAACTTGGGATAATAAGTGTATATTTAGAAACATTTTAATTGGATTTGATGAATTATGAAGTTACAGGGAGAAAGTGAATAAATAGCATCTTTAAACTATGTTATAAATGTTTGAGGGTAACATTTCTCTCGAGAATTTTTTTCTTACCAAAATTATAAGTACTCATACAAGAAAATAAGCATTCAAAGAATAGCTCACATACATTAAATGACATGTAAATATTGATATTTAAAAATAGTTCTTACGTATTTATAATCATTAAATTGTGTAATTTTAAGGTATTTATGTATGTTACGATTATTGATTTAAATCAGGGATTATTGGTACATTTTTTCATTTGTCTTCATGTCCTCCCTTATTCTCTCTCCCCCTAATTTTGAGGTCTAATGATGCTTCTCCAAAAACGTACTCAGTACAACTATGGGGTTTTGTATTTTCTTAGTCAATTAGGGTGCACCCATGGTTTATGGTCCTATATTTTTTACTTTTTTCAATTTTTTGATGTCAGTTGACATGTCAATATGGTCCTCATTTGAATTCAAGTCATTTAGAGTACACAAGTATTGTAATGCATTTAGGCATCTAGAGATCATCTAAAAAATCATATAGCATTTATTGTTCACAAGCCTTTATTGAACATCTACAAGCATTTTATAGAAGTCAAACATTTAGAGAGCATTCATTGTACCATTGAAGTTCATCTTAGCGACAGATTGAATTGCACTAATTTTCTTGGTTGATGAATTGTTGTGATTAGTGGAGTGTTGATTTCAATATTGTCCATCATTGAGGGGATTGAAAAATATCAAGGAATCGTAGTTATTCACTAGTGTAACATGGCCCTAGAACATATTGATTTCCTTTTAAATTTTTGATCTAGTTGCCCAATAAAGCAAGGAGAAGTACATTTTTATAGTAACTACATTAATTTAAAAAAAATAGTGAGGTTTAGGGAGCTTTAGATATGACAAACAAATTTGTCAAAAGCCATTCACCTACTTGACACTTCCTAAAACTGCATTCACTATAGTTATGGCACCTAGAAGAAAAACTTGGAAGTTTGGATAAGGTCCTTCATTTGCAATGTGTTTTAGGATTCTCATTGTCTTTCTACAAAACTTTAGTTTACATTGTCATACTTTGACAACTGTCTCCAAATCTCCCAAAATTCAAGATACATTTTTAAACCCTCCTTTTTTCTTATTGCTATGGTTTTTGAAAAATTAATTATGTATGATTTTTTGTTTTACATTTGTTTAGGCGTAGCTAAATATTTATGAATATCTATATTGAAATTTGATTGAAATCTATTTATCTCTTTTATATTTTGGTGAATTCATGCTCTCCTACATCCCTTCTAGGGTTAGATATTGCTCCATTTTGTGATAGATCTATTTTTTGTATGGATAATCATTTAACATCTTCCTCTAGGGATTTCATAAAACCCTAATTTATTGTGTCTTCTCCCCTAGGGTTAGATCTATTTTTCATAGAGTCAAATTTAAGTTTATTTAATTTTATAGGGTTAACTTTATTATATGCTCAAATATTCAATAACCCTAACTTCATTGTGTTTGAGTTTCTTGATCCTAAATCCTAGGTCATTTAAATTTCTAAAAAAAAATAAACCCTAGTGTGCTTATAGTGGCTCACCCTTTAGATGTGTTATTCCAAGATGTTATAAATAGTTTTATTAATGTCATGTCTTTTCAAAATGATGTGGATGATAGTGCTTATGGTGATTATGACAATGAGGATGGCATTGATGCAAGAATTATCCTAGTAGGTCCAAGAGAATATACAAATGACATGAGTGTAGTTGGTTATGGTTCCAATTACACAAACCTTCATGATTATGGAAAGTAAGATTTCAATAGGATAAAAATAACTAATAAGGGAAAAAGTGCCTCACACAAAGTATGCTATAGAAATATGGATTTGGACTTGGATGTGCACAATAAATTATTCCTCGTCAACTAATTGATTTCTTTGTAAAACATAAGAAAACTGCATATAAACTATAGAAAATAATATAGATTTAGATGCATGTTGTAATGTAGAGATAAATGTTTCTTCTTTGAATGCTAAGGGTAGTATTACTATGAATGTTAGAGACTCTCAATATGATTATTGAAATGAAAATGTAAAATATTTTGATTATGATATTGAATTAGAAGCACAACATATGAATGAGATCATTGATATATGCTACATATTTACTTGTTGATATATCTAGAACTATTAATATATTGAAAGAAGTTGCTTGTCAAAATTTACCTTCTTGTGAAGTTATTTTAATAATTTCTTTTAAACCTACCACTATTTGTATTGTTTTTAATGCTCTTCCTTCATAAAATGCTATGTTTTCCAGTTCTCAACATATTTTTATTATTCTTCCTACTTCGCAACATGTTTCTATTATTTCTAAAATTGTTAATGTTTCTTGTTCTTTTCAAAATGTTATGATTTCTCAACATCTTCAAAATCCTCAACATGTTCCCATTGTTTCTCAATTTATTTAAAATTATAAATATGTCTCTCAATTTTCTCTTGTTTATACATATAATTATTATGCCTCTTAAATTGCCTCACATGTTCCCAATCCTTCTACTTTGAACATTTATTCTATTCCAATTTATTAAACTTCTTCATCATTAATTTATATCATGAACCCCAAAATGATTACTATCATACACCCACTTATTTCATGTATAGGGTACACAAGTGTTCAAACACTACACAAACCACATAAAAGTAGTGCATAATGGGAAATTCAGACCTAAATATAGTAAATATATGAAATACAAAAAAAGAGACATAAATATACACAAAAGAATGAAAGCACCTTGAGCAAATGACAATTGAAAGTGAAAATAGAGAGATCTAAAGATGCATACTTGATTTATGACTTACTTGAGTTCTAAAAATGGTTGATGATGTTGAAAAAAAGGTTTGAGAAAACTAAAAAATATCTCCCAAAAAGAAAACAGTGATATGCGACAATGATGAGTTTTACAATGTCCCAAAAGATGTCAAGACCATAAATAGAATCCAAAAGTGACAGGTAGGTAAAAAAATGGTTGTGTAGATACTTGGGTTTGAAACTTTCCAATACCCTTCATCAACAACAAAATTTTAGAAAACTCTCAGATCATAGAATCTTCACTTCTCTAATCTAATCATAATTCGGTCGTAATCCTTAGCAACACATCCAAGACTAAAGGAAATATACAAAGTTAGTGGCCCAAACTCCTTAGATTTGGGTTGATCTACATATCATTTGTGGTGAGAATCAGGGCTCATATTATTTTATGCATGTGATTGATCCATCCCAATGAGTAAGATAAGAGTCCACCTTCTCTTCCTATGATAATGATAAATCTACATGCTCATTTACTAAATAAAATCCTTCTTTTGGTATAAGTGTGTATCCACAATAATTCAACTTATATAAATGGGAATAAAAAATGTAATATACAAGCTCCTTAAAAAGTGAGCTATAGAGATGATCAATTTGTAATATTATTAACTTAATGATAAATTAAAAAGGGTGTATGTCTATATATAGATTCATTTGAATTCAAATTGGAATAAATTTACTCGTAGGTTGACCATGGAAAGATGTGAAAGCCAAAAAACAAAGAATGAGAAAACATGATATGGTGGCATAAAGGACAAAAAAATAGTGTGACCACTTTTAGATTGTTCTAAAATACATCAAGACCAATTTTGAACTATTTCAAAAACTATCAATAAAAATATCCATTAAACAAAGACCAAAATGAACTACAAGATAATTGGGTGGATTCTATGATAAACAAATGTCATATTTTAAGGTGTTTATAAGGAAATTAGGATGACACAATACTATGAAGAGTTTAATATGAATGGAAAGTGTACCGATAAGATCCTAATTTAAGAAAAAAAAGTAAATGTATGAAAGGCAAAAAAAGGGTTACAACTACAAAATTTATATCAAAATTAGGTGTCTACATAATGCCCATTTTAATGTGTGTGTACATACATATTAAAGTTTAAAAAGATATTAGAGTGAAGGTTTTGAATGTATGTATGGAGTGCAAATCAACTTTGTTTCTTTATAAAATTGAAGCTATATATCAACAAAAATGTCCCAGAATTACTAGTTGTGTTGTAAGTGAAATTGTTGACCACAAACTATATTAAATAGCTTCAAAAATAAAAAACATGTGCTTTCTAATATTATTTTGTGAATGCCTACAACAAAAAATTAGAGATAAAAATATGCAACACAAACTTATAAAATGAATTATTATGCTAAATGTGTGCATAATTATTTATTAATAAAGTTGGCTTAAAACAAGCCTATTACAAAATAACTTGCATGGCAAGTTATTTCAAGAAAAGCATAAAGTAAAAAATTAAATAAATAACTTATAAGACTTATAAAATTAGATACTAGACAACTTAAAGAAGACTAAATGAAACAAGGTTGGCTCACATTCAAGACAAGGCCAACATACAAGAAGCTTTGCTCAACAAGTCACTAAATCATACAACATACCCAACTATAAAATCTAAAATTCTCTATAAAATATGATTTGAATTAAATATAATTTAATTTCACTTAACTAGTATTAAAATTATGCCCCACCTCTTGGAAACTCATTTAAGTACTCAAACAGTGAACTGGAGTTAACTCACAATTCTAACTATTTTCTAATTTTAAAAAAAAAAGTGTTCAAAATGATCAAACAAATAATTTAGTTTATAAACAAATTAAATAAAATTTTTAAACACGTAAAAAACTAAAATAAACTAAGTCTATAAATATAACTTAAGTGACCATATTTATATCATACTCAACATTCCTCTCTTTGATGCAAAGAGGTGAAAAGACTATTAACTCCTTAAATCCTCTCAACTATATTCTTTGTTATCACCAAAAATTTATGTTGGCTCAATTTGAACCTATTTGAAATCAGACAAGATTCTTCTCAACCATAATAATTGTGTGAAATATGATGTAAGGGTTATATATTTAGCTTCAGGAAAGGATAATGCAATGTAGCATGTTTCTTTGAAGACTAAAGAACCAACCCACTTCTTGGTGTGAAGCAATAACTTGTTGATTTCCTGTCATCTAAAGATCCTCTCCAATTAAAATTTGTGTATCTAATTAGAAATAATTAACTTATTGGTGTAAAATTAATACTATGATTATAAGTACATCTTACATATCTAAAAAATTTCTTTAGTGCTTACAAATATTTGAGTGATAATTTACCTATAAATCTAGAAACTAGTGAAACCCCATAACTAATATTAGGTCTTATCATAGTGAGATACAAAAAACCTCCCACCATACTTATAAAATTATTTACATTGGCTAAAATACTTCCATCCCCCATCATAATCTTTTTTGCTCTTGTAATGGGAGTGTCTGTGGGCTTTAAATATTGAAGATTATACTTCTTTAGCATGTCCTAGGCATACTTGCTTTGAAAAATGAATAATTTTTCAATATTTTGATGGACTTCCATGCCAATAAATTACTTCATAATTATAATATTGATTATCTCAAATTATGATTTCATAGCTTTCTTCTAGCTATTCAACATCTCTATAGAGCTACCTGTAAAGATCAAGTCATCTATAAAGAGACATACATATAAAATATTAGAATTATATTTTTGAATGTAAAGAGTTAGTTAATTTTTTAATTATTAAAAATAATTGATCTAGTAACCAGATATCAATTCTTGATAACTAATATCTTAGAGCAAGTTTCAATCTATAAAGAGTATTTTTCAACTTATATATCTAAAATTATTTACCCTTTTTCTCAAAACCTTGTGGTTGCCTCACATATACTTCTTCTTCAATCACTTCATTTAGGCTTAAATTTTTTTACATTGATTTGATATATTTCCTATATTTTATGATCAGTTACAAAAAACATTAGTCTTATGTTATCTTGATGTGACATAAGTGCATATGTTTCCTCATAGTCAACCCCATATATTTGTGCAAATACTTTTGTAACTAGTCTAGATTTTATCTTGTCAATTGTACTATCTATCTTAAGTTTGGTATTGTAGACCCAATTTGTAAAAATTACATATTTATTTAAATAATTTTCAACTAAATTTTATTTATCATTTCTCTCAATTTAATTCATCTCTAATTTCATAGTGTCAACCCATTCTTTCTTTTGACTAGCTTCTGCATAATTTATAGGTTCACTAGTCATAAATGATAATGCAAACATAATATATTCATCATAAGCATCATTAAATAAGTTACCTTCCTAATTTTTTTTATCTCTTATAATTATTATCCAACATATGATTAGCTGGATGAAGATTCATTAAATGTTTGTTCTTGTTTGGTGTTGATGTAGATGGATGACTAGTCTCTTTGAAAGAGCTAGTATTGTTAAATATGTGTAGAATTTTTTAATCCCTAAAAATAAACTTCAAGATGATGAGACATTAAATTATTAATTATTTATCTATATAATAAGAATTAATTTACACTTTATTTTCAAAAATATACAATCCCTAAAAACAATTGTTGATTTACTAGCATGATTATAAAACTTGTATCATTTACTTTCATCACTATATCATGTGAAAATATGATCAATCCTCTGAAGATCATCTATATCACCCTTGAATTTATTTTTGGTGATGTGCATATTTTCATTTCCTTCAACTTGGATGGACATTGCATCTACCAATTGCACCTAACTTTTGAAGAAATCATTTAAGTTGTTGCAACCATCTTTATGACTTGTCATGTGATTTGAAAAACTTGAATAAAAAAACAACAAATTATTTCCATCCTCTATTCCCACAACACATGTAAAAAAATAATTTGAATGATCTTTAAAATAAATTTGTTCATCTTTAAAATCTTTCTCTTCCTTCTCTTGATTAACTTACTTCTTAGCTACTAGTATCTTGCAAACTTTTATCATGTGTCTTTGTTTTTTATATTAATGACAAAATTATTTTTTACTTTTACCTATGAAGTTAGATTTATTTTTCCTTTGAATTAGAGTTTTTATAACTCCCTTGATTTTTATTTTTATTTTTAGTCTTTGAAACATTTATCTTGGTTTCAAGTGTTTGTTCTTGATCTCTTGTGTATAGTCTCATCTTGTCTTAATGAGATAAAATAGTACCCACTAACTCATTAACACTTATAGTGTTCATATCTTTACACTTTTCAAGAGAAATCACAATATGAAACTATATTAGACTTAAATTTCTCAAGATATTTCTTATTGTAACACTATCTTGGATAGTTTATCTATAAACCCTTATTCTATGAACTAAATCCTTTACCTTTATGCAATAATCTCCTACTTCTTTAGAATCTGATATTTTTAAATTCTCAAAATTTATTTTAATGGTTTAGATTTTCATTTATCTTACCTTATTATAGTTTTAATATGAATTCTCTAAGGTATTATATGTATCATGAGTATTATTGCATCTTGCAATTCTTGGATAAATGTTTGGGTCTATGTCACTCTTAATATAGAGTAAAGCTTGTGCATCTCCCTTTTCTTGATCTTTTTTATTTTTTTATGATCTTGTATCACGATATTATAATTTTTAGGTAGTATGTTCCCACGTATAACATTATCAAAAATTATTTTTCATAAAATAATTATTTTTAACTAATCTCTCAAATACTCAAAGTTGTCACCTTTTAAAACAAGAATATTCATGGAAACATAATTCACTGAAGCCATTATTTTTTCTGATAACAACCTGAAAAATATTTTAAATCTTGACTAAATTTAGATTTCATACCAAATTAATATTTTAAATATATGGAGTGAGTGAAAATCATCCTTTTCTCTCTCTAAAATTGAAGCTATGTTTCAACCAAATTATCTCAAAATTATTAGATGTCAAACTAGTTGTATTATAAGTGAAATTGTTGGTCAAAAATTGTACTGAATATCTTCAAAACTAAAAATATATGTTCGTTGGTCTTCATTTATAAATTCCTATAAAAAATTAAATATAAAAATTTTAACACAAATTTTTAAAAGGAATTACTGTGTTACACTTGTGCATAATTCTTTATTAATAAATAAGGCTTAAAATAACCCTATTACAAGATAACTTGCACGACAAAGTATTTCAAGAAAAAGAAAAAAATAAATTTACTTGAAAACTAAGTAATTTTTAATTAGAATTTTAAAAATACACTTTAAAATAACTTAAATAAGACTAAAGTAATCAAGTTTGACTCACATTCAAAACAAGCTCAACATGCAAGAAGCCTTGCTCAACAAGTCACTAAATCACTCAACCTACCCAACTATGGTATCCCAAATTATATATAAATATGAATTGACTTAAGTAAACTTTTATTTCACTTAAATAACACTAAAATTGTGTTCCACCTCTTAGGACCTTATTTGAGTACTCAGACAATGAACTAGAGTTAACTGACAATTCCATCTTTTTTTTTAAAATTCTTGAAAAGTGTCTAAAATGACCAAACAACTAATTTAGGCCATAAATAAATGAAATAACCTTCTTGAAAACCTAAAAAACCAAAACAACCAAGTCTAAAACTAGAATTCAAGTTCCCTCATTATCATCATAATCAACATAGAGAGGGTTTGAAGAAAAAATTACACTCCTTGAAATATGCATGAATGTTCCAATGTCAACATCTCGAGTGTACCTACCAGAAAAATTGAATGCATATAAGTACACTAATTTCTTCATCATTTTGATAAAATGTAAGCAAATAAAATAAACTAGAATCTAAAAATTGTTGGAGTGCTTCACAATCAAGGATCGATCTAGATAAGATTAACTGCACAAATAATATCCTATATGGAGTGGTAATCAGAAAAAAAAATCAAATAGAAGAAGCTTATCTTCACAACCAAAATTTGTACTAGTATCATTCATTTATTAGATAAAAATTATATAGGAAGGTATATTATATAGTGATAAATTAGGTCACCCCAAAAGGTAATTAACTCAACTCACAATTAGAAAATGACTTAAAATACATTTCTCCTAATGACCTACTATTAACTACATAATGGGGAAAAGCCTACACTAACACCCCCTTTAAACATAGTTTAGGTGGGTAGAATAATTGAGTCCTGACATAAAGGCCTTATGAGGTACCCAATTATATAGTAAATAAATAACTAAGAAGTCGTTATAGAAGATGTTGAATTTATCTACAATATAGCTCATAAAATAACCAAGGTCAATGATGAGATCCTTTGCTTGAAGAATAAAGAAGCTCCATCTGCATTAAAAAAATTCTTCACTTTACCAATAAAATAAAATGATATGTGTACCAAAATTATAACCATTCCACAATGGAAGATGAAGGTAGCAATATGAAGATCTCTGAGAATGGTCCAAAACTGAAGTGTGGCATAGGTCTGGCATAATCATGTAAAAAAATTGAATGCAATGCCATTAAAGTGACCCTGTAAGAAGAATGACATGGATCATCCACTAAAATAATGTTCATGTGAAGTTTGGGGAATGGCTCAATAACCCTCAAAATTGAAGACTGAACTACAAATTAAGTATATAGATCTAAAGAATGAATATTTACAGGAACATATGAGTCATCGATACTCTCAATAGGTGTCTTCTCACTGGACAAAATATAGTCATTATAAGTAAAATATGTGATGGCTCTAGAAGAGTAACATTCTATAGTGAAATTGATGTAAATTTTTTAAAATGACAACTAAGGTCTAGCAAAAAATCATCCACTAGTGGTGGCTCCATAAAAGGAATAGCATTGTCCATCAAGAATATGTCATCAAAAGAAATAGAAATAGGAAGAGGAAGTATAATAATATCTAGAGAGACAATAAGATTAGGAGTGATAAAAATATTAGTAGGATCTTTGAAAAGAGTTTAGAGAGTGCTCCAAATAGTGGAGGGATACTCTGTGTGCTCCATATAGTGGTGTAGATCCCATGAAATGTGCATCAATATGTGACCATAGACAGTCATAAGACTTGGCCCAGTCATTGTATTGACAAGGGTCAATAGGCGTATGAATCAGTCCATATAGAAATGGAATAAAGTCTTGTTCTATGAGTAAGCATTCCATGTACATACACCATGAAGCATAGTTGGTCTTTATAAAAAAACCACTGAAGTAGAATCAACTATCCTCATCTGGTATCTCTCAATTAGAGATAGATGAGTCAACATGATTATAAGCAACCATGCATGCTCAATGTGATGGACATCAAACTCAGTTGAAATTACATCCAAATGAGCAATTTATGCAATAGTCACTTAAATTCCCCTGATATTACATAGGTTGGCACTTTATATTTGAGTGCGTACAAAATCAATACATTTAAGTGAGTATACAATCAAGACATATATAGAAGCAACACAAGTATGCAAAAAAGAAGAATAAATGCAACCCACCTAAAACTATAGAAGATCAGTTTTACAAGGCTTAATAATAGCATAAATGCATAGATCTCAAAAAATCTCAAACTTTGAAAAAAAATAGCACCTAAAAAGGAACCATAGGCCAAAAATGATGTGAAATTCTTAAAAATAATTCACCTTGCAAAATGAAAATTTTGGGTTTGTAAAATATTTAACTCAACTTTTCATGGAAAAGTAAAGGCCCCTTGGGTTAGTTTTGACCAAGGGATTAAATTACCATGCAATTAGGGGCTAAGGGATAGGATGAGAACCCCCTTTTGTTTGATGGGTGAGTGATTTCACTCCCAAATTAACATTAAAACCATATCACTCCCAAATTACTTCCAAAATCTAAATGACTAGTGCAGGAGTAGCCCTGATTAAAATTGATAATTTATCAGACATTATTGTGCAAAGAGGGTGGTTGAAGGTTGTGGTGTACTTTTGTATGGGTTAGAACCTGCCTAGGTTGCTTGCAAGGGTGGTGAAATTTACTAAGCATACAAGTAATGGTGTCAAGTTTTGATAGGCATACAAGTAGAGGTGTCTGGTTTTGATAGGCATGCAAATATAGGTGTCAAGTTTTGATAGGTGTGCAAGAAAGGGTGTTAGGGTCTGACATGTGGGAAAATAGGGGTGTTGAGTTATGATGCGTGTGTAGGTAAGGGTGTTAGGTTTTGATATGAGCACAAGTAGGGGTTGTAAAGTTTGATGATAGTGCAAGAGGGTTAGATTCCTCTATCAATATAAGTAAAGGGAGTTAGAGTCTAATTATGGTGCAAGTAGGTGTCACAGAGTCCAAGTGGTTCTTGAGCAAGGGAAAACTTCTTCCCAAACTTATTTTCTACCAATAAAATTTTGCCAATTACAAGAAACTGCCAAAATTTCCTAAGTTGCTTGGAAGGGTGGAAATGTCTACCAAAGGGAAAAAACCTACCAAAGTGCCTACATGGGTTAGAAACTCTACCAAAATTAAAAAAACCTTAGATCTATATATTTGGTATAACTTCCACAAAAAATAGCAAGGACCCACCTAGTCTTTTGACAAACTAAAAAAAACCCAGAAATGGTTTTTCCTCAAAGTCACTGGATGTATAAATTTTTACAAAATTCAAAAAATAACTTTCAAACCCTCCAAAATGGTCAAAAAATGATTATGTTTACAGTCATTCCTAAGATTTTGACACCTTCTAAATTCAATAGTGATCTCTATTTTTTATTTTGAGACTTTGGATATATAGATTTGCATAGATTTTATAAAAACCACACCAAACCTTTGAAAACTAAAATCAATGAAAAAACATCAAACGAGCTATAATGCTAGATCTCACAATAAAGACTATGACATTCAACTACCATAAAAGCTTTGATACCATGTCAGAGTGGATCACAATCCAAGATTAGTCTAGATGGGATCAAATGCATGAATAATATCATGTATAGAGTAGTGAAATCAGAAAAATAACTTAAATAGAAGAAGCTTGTCTTCACCACCAAAAATTGTATTAACATCATTCATTTATTAACCAAAAAATACATAGGAAGGTGCATTATATAGTGAGTTATTAGGTCACCCAAAAAGGTAATTAACTCAACTCACAATTATAAAATGACTTAAAGTATATTTCCCCTAATGACCTATTATTAACTTAAACAAGCTAATTAAACTGTGTAGGTAAAATCACATAGTGGAAAAGAGCCTATACTAATAAAAATGAAAAAAGTAAAAAATGGACCTAATTGTATGTGAGCCATGTTTCTAAATCTAAAGACACTAAAGGTTTTTTGGGCCTCAATTGTCCCTACCAAGCAGCGCCTACCAAGCAACTAAAGAAACTAAAAATTGAAAATTTTCATTGGCATTAATTTCCCATACCATGCAAGAAAAATATGCTTCTTGGCAAAAGAAGAAAACATATATAACCTCTTTATACTTTTAACCTCTTTAAATATGTAATCAAATATAAACTAAGCCAACTACATGCCCCTCTTTTTAGGTAAGGAATGTTCCTTGACATCACTTATCTCAAAATAAAAATATTAAACACACTATGTGTAACATAGATAGAAATCAAAAATATGTAATAAGAATTGAAAGCACATTTTTAAACACATATATGTAACCACATGAATACGTGATCATATAAATCTCAATGATAACCAATATTAATTTTTTGAATCAATACTAATGTATCAGGGTATAAAAATAGAGGGGCAAGTGATATGCCCCATTGTAATAAGCAAAGAGGAACAAATTATATGTTTTAATATACCTATATGTCCTTATAAGTGTAATATATATCAATAAGGCACATGAGAGTAGCATGTCCCAATGAATGCATGGTATAAACCTTAAAAAATAGGCACCAACTATATTATACTATAAGTAATAGCATGTATGACATATATCATGAAACCAAGCATATAATAACACATATTATAGTAAATAAATGTACGATCACATAATTATGTAGAACAAGTAAAACCAATGAATGAAGTAAAGTTATGACATCGAACAAGCAATCAAACACACATAAGCGACATAACTTGACAAATAAATGATATTCAATATATGACATAAGAAAATACATGACAAGAAACATGCAAAATGGCATAATCATAAGCATGCACATGAAATAAATCATAGTGACAATAAAATAGCATGAAACATAACAATTATGTGAAGTAACATAATGCATTCATGCAACCAAACACTCAAAATGGAAGACAAAATAAGATATGTATAGGTAAATCTATAAAGATCTATATGATAATGGAAAGTAGGAAGGATATAACCTATCACCCACTAAAATTTTTCCCAAATATAAACAATCCCCCAATGTAAGGATGCCCCTATGTGTAATCATGATGAAACTGTGAAGCAATTGTAAATTGATCATCATACATTACCTGATTATCATGCATCTAACTCAAATAATAATATGATAAACATGTACAAAACATACGTAAATAACCCTTTATAAATGGGTAGATAAACATGTGTTATTTTAATTGTAATTTCAAGTGATCTAAAATAGTAAAAACTATGCACTTTCAAATTATGTAAAATATGAAAATAATGTACTATCTAAATTAAAATTGGTATTGTATATATTGAACTATTTTGATTTAGAATTAACAAAGTAAGAGGGAATCAATGTAATTAGCTAATTTTGGTAGTATGTCACTCATAGAAGGTGTTCATGTACTTTAAAATGCTTTGTAACTCCTTCATTGGCTACTCAGACCTCAAAACAAAGGCTCAAAACCTCTTTGGACATTGTTGGCAGAGTTTGACCCATACTATAGCTGGCACTATTTGAGGGTTTTGATAGTGTCACTATACACTATCCAAGTGTATAAATCCTAAGACCCCTATGCATATGCCTAAAAATGATTCATGTGTGTACGCATGATTTTGGTCATGTGTGATAATGTATGTTTCCCTTCTCTTCCATCCAAACCCCTAATCATGCTTTTGACCACAAGATGAACTTAAACAAGGGATTAGTATTTTGGGTTCGATAGTCCACCCTATTTAATGGATTAAAAATTTCCTTTCTTCTGATACTCTGAATAGAGCTCAAACCACATGTAATTCTTCCACTTATGTGTGTATGTGCAACATTGTTGAACAATCTATAATTCATTATAATGTTTTTATATTTGACACTTTGCACAATGAAACTTTGATATTTATTTATTTATACTTGAATTAAAGGTTGCTCCTTTAAGTTATTATCAAATATGTATGCCTTTTTCATAAAATCTCAAGAGAAATCTAATTGATTCCTCAAGTTTCCAAGTAATTTCAAAGTAGTCACCAGGTCATACTAAGTGAGTATAAACTTAAGAATAATTTGTATTTATAGATAACTCTTTGTTATTTTTTGCTTTGACCAACCCATGAAACATGTCTAGGTTGAACAAATAGAGTCTTATTAATTTTAAAATTGGCAGATGAGTACATCCAGACATTACCAATAAAGGTGGACTTGTGCAATAATTGATACTATCTAGGCATTATCAGTAGTGTCTTGGAAATGTAAATAATTGATCTGAGATATGGAAAAGATCTATCTATAATTATGGGATGTTCCTATAAACAAAATTTTTATCTTGAATATGTGTATCTAAAATATATTTGGCCAAGATAATAAATGGGTAGATAAATAGAGGAAAAGTTTGCTCAAGATTCAAATGTATGCGCAATTTCAAAGTATGTCAAAGTTGATGTCACCAAAGTGTCTAATACCAAATTTAGGTGTATGTATGTACCCAAGACTATTAATTATTTTCATACCAATACATTTTGTATGTGTGTACCCAAAACTAGTAATTAATGCCAGTGTATATGTTTTCACTTGAACCATTATCTACCATAATGTTGTATATAGAATGTTAGTCAATAAAATCACATATGAATAAATACATGTTGGTATAATCATCCTTAATAATTTCATTATCATCAAATATGATCATATACTATTGTACTTATGTATTTGTAAGTGTAATAACATAACCATATATATGATAAGCCTCCTTGATTCTAGGATAACAAAAAGTTGGAGGAGAATGTGCATTGTAAATCATATATACATAAGGATTGATCTTTATTTCTTATACCACATGTTTTGTAAATTGATCGAAAAATATTTTAAGCTTCACATTGAAGTGTGAAACTAAATCATTAATTGGTGTGTTAATATCATTGATATCAATAGTGTTGTTTTCAAATAAGTCATGTATCTTATGTCGTAAACCAAAACATATATTAGTTGAATGATTTTTGCATCTATGCCAATTGCAATATACATTACTATCAAAACACTTAGGTTGTGATTTTTCATACCAGCCTCCATATGAAGAGAGAGATAGATGTGATTACAATCAATTAACTTCTATAACACCTTAGGATGAGGCTCTAATTATTGTGTAAATTACCTTTGTTAAAGAACTAAAAGGACAAGACTATTAGTAGCTTTTGAAACTACAATGACTTGTTTTATCCTCATTTTTAGTAACGTTAAATTTGGATTTGAAGGGTGGTTTGGTTTGAAACTTGGAATTATAAGATGTGGGAGGGTTGGTTCCATACTTTATCTTGTTCATGGTGATTAACTTACCATCACGGTCTTTAACCGTATGGCACATATCATCAAAATATTATAAGTGTTTAACCAAAATATACTCATGGATGGTTAGAAGTAATATTTTCTTGAATATGGCTTGTAATTTATTTTTAGCTAGAGGATTTAAGATCTATTTTCCTTTCTTAGTAATTAGTTTACAAAAAATATAAATTGGGTATACTTGTTTAGGATCTACATAATTAAATTCATCAAGATGTATTTTACCATGATATTCAACATCATCTTCATAATCATTTTTAAGATCAATCATAACATCATTAATAAAATGTTTAATTACATCAATGCGTTCTTGATCAATGTTTATATCAATATAATAGAAACATGTATATCATTAATCTCCACTATTTTAATTGGCACACAAACACATGATTAAGCCAAAGGAATTTGAACATAATTAATTTCAAAACCACTTAATAAAACACTTTAGCATATTGGTAAAAGAGACCTAACCTTATTTGATGGCATAGGATATATGCATGAAATTACTAAGAAAACTTAGGGACTGTGAAAACAATTAGATTTTGGCATGTGAGTAGTGTAAATTATAAATGAAATTGAAATTGAAACCCTAACAAGACATTGATCTAAAATCCTAATAAAAATAGGAACCCTAATGTAGGAGGAAACCTAGGGTTTTCATTTCTCAACTCAATGATTAGGTTCACCAAAATGTTTTGTTTAATTAAGACTCAATTGATACATAGTAGTGCAAAAATATGATCTATTTGATTATGTGAAATATGGAAATAAATTATTAATTTGAATTAAAATTGATCTTCTATATATTGCATTGTTTCAATTTAGAATTAACAAAGTAAGAGGAAAGGAGTATACTTAATCAATTCTAGTATTTTCACTCATGGAAGGTGACCCTGTACCTAAATTTTTTTTGTAACTACTTCATCAGTTGCTCAAACCTAAAATAGAGGCTCAAAACCTCTCTCGATGTTGTCAGTAGAGTCTGACCCCTACAATAGTCAATAGTGTAGGGATTACTAGTAATGTCCCTGTGCATTATGTAAGTCTATAACTATTAATACCCCTCTTATTTCACCTTCAAATTATCCCTATGTGTATGTACACCTTTATTTTTGAATGTTGATATTTATTTTCCTTTTATTCCATATAAAAGCCTAATTATCATTTCAACCACAAGATTTCCTTGAAAGGGGTTAGTCTTTTTGGTTGGATAGACACTATTATTACTGATGAATAGGTGAGCATACATATTTTATGATACTATGAAGAGGGCTCAAATTGCATGTAATTTCTCCACTTATGTATGTGTGAAACATTATGGACAATCTATAATGTAATATAATGTTTTAACCTTTGATACTTGGTACTGTGTAAATTTGACTTCTGTGTATTAAGACTAAGCTCTAGGGCTACTAATTTTATGGGGTTTGATATGTGTATTCATGTTTGCTAATGTCTCAAGATAGTTATAATTGATTTCTCAAGTTTTTAAGTAACTAAAAAGGAGTCACCAAGTCATACAAAGTGAGTATAATCTTAGGAATGAATTGTATTTATATATTACTCTTCATTATTTCCTTCTATGACCAACCCATGACACATGTCTAAGTTAACCTAATGGAGACTTCAAATTTGAAAAATATCTTATGTGTGTACATGGACACTAAAAATAGACATAGACCTATGTGGTAATCAACACTATCCAACCATTATCGGTGGTGTAATGGAAGTGTAAATCAATGATCTGAGATATGAAGAAGGTTTGTTTAGGATTTTTAGATCTTTATATATAGACTAAGTTGATCCTGAATAGGTGTATCTGGTGAATAGAGTTGTCTAAGATAATAGATGGGAAAGTGTGTTTAAAGAGTCAAATGTATGTGTAATTTCTAATTATGTCAAAGTATGTCAAAGTTAATGTTTCCAAAGTGTCTAATACCAAATTTATGTGTCTACAACATTATATGTGTCACTATGTAACCATGTACCCAGAAAAGATAAAGTGTGTGTGTGTGTACGTGCACGCATGTGTGCATGTGTGCATGTGTGTGTAGTTTTAAAAATAATGAAACTAAGAAATAGACAAATCATGAAGTGAAAACAAGAGGAAGAAAGAAGGCAAAGAGAAATAAAGTAAGAAATAGGCCAAAAGGGAAAACTGAGAAGAATCAAGAAGAGGAGAATACCTACTAACCTATAAAACCTCTCATAATTTAGTGTGCACTATGGTAGAAGGTTTTGATATGTGTGTGTGTGTGTGTGTGTGTGTGTGTGTGTGTGTGTGTGTGTGTGTGTGTGTGTGTGTGTGTGTGTGTGTAATGTATGTATATTTGTGTGTGTGTGTGTCTACACACACACACACACACACACCTATTGTCATTAGTGTAAAATTCACATAGGAATTTGTTATAGGAAATAAAAATCAAACAAAAAGGTCCAAAGAACAAAATAATTAACAAAAACCCCAAGGGTTAGAAGAATGAAAATGAAAACCAAGGCATAAAAGAAGGAAACTTCAAATTTTAATAAATAACACAAATTTGAATTATAAAATAAATATAAATCTAGGTGTCATTATTATTATGCAACAACATCTTTGGATAAGATAAAGCACTTTGACTATGTCAGATAATTCCTACCTTGAACATTTCCTATGCTATCTTCTCAATTTTAGTCTTTTGTACATATAGGTACCTATAATTTTTTATGTTAGGTGGTTGGATCCATAATATCAATTGAATTTCATAATCATGATCCATTTTGAGTGTATTCCCTTTGACATGTCTCTAAAAACTATTGAGTGCCCCTTGACAATTATCTATAGATCTAGGGATGTAGGTATTTTTTATGGCTATGCTTCTAAGGAAAAGGGTTGTGCCATTAACCCATCTACTCCATTTTTAAGAATATTTTGGATCTTATGAGAGCTAACTAGCTTTGTGGATTTTACACATAGCCAACATAGTTTAAAATCCCTTTCATATAAATGAAAATGCATGAACAACTATCAAGAATTCAACTCAATCGTGCCCAAGATAGTAAGCCATTGGACTCCTAACACAATGTCTTCTTTGCCCATAGGAATGACAAACATAGGACAATCTAGCAAGTAGTCTCCCATTGTAAGTTTAATTCTATAACATTTCCTTGTAGAACTAACTATACCACTATTTTCAATCATGACCTGAGATTCTAGAGTTAGATAAACAAAACATTTAAAGCAAGTAGCCAACAAATAGTTGATGAGGTTATCAGTACTTTATAAGTCAATCAATATAGTCACCCTCTATTTTTTTAGGAAAACCATTACCTTAAGGTTTTTTTGGGTGTTACTTCTTGAAATTGCATGAAAATAAAAATTTGGTTTGGTATCTACTAACTCCTCATCTGGATTATCACCCACCTCTAATTATATTTATTCATTATCTTTTTCTTCATTGGTGCCTTAAATTCAAAACAACTTCATTTCAACTATTTATGTCAACTATATTTTCTATCATAGTTAAAATATAACACTTTTTACCTTTTCTCTTTAATTTGTTGGGGATTCAACTTGGTAGAATGAGGTAAAGATGGTGTTAGATCACTTTGATCTCTTATGCTTGTGAAATCCTACCTTCTATTAGCAAACATTATTTCCTCTACCCAATGTGCCATGATAATAGAATAAAATATATTAAGTAGATTAAACATTTATATCTCAAGTTAGATGTGATCATTAATTACCCTAATAAATTGGTTATTCAAGTTTCCATCTTTGATATTTGTAATGAAATTACTTAGTTTTTCACATAATAAAATATTATATCATATAAATAAGAGTAGAATATGTAGTTCCACAACAATAATTGACATAAAAGTAGAATGCTTGATAAATATCACTGAGCCACTTCGAGGGGACAACCTCCACAATAATGAAATAAGATCAAAATTCATAACATGATGATCAAATACTAACCACTACCTCCTATTTATACTCTACTTAGCCATGGTTATTCCATAGGCTGACCTTACTAAGAACATAGAGAGATGAGACAAGACAATATAAGAGGTATGTAATCCACAAGTCAACCACACATATCCCTAGACACACCATAGGTTAAGGGTGTAACATGCCCTTCCCATTAAGAAAAACATTGTCCTCAACATTTAATCAAACCAAGATGTTATTGCAGGAACAATTTATCCTCCCATGTTGCATCTTTAGAATACAAATTCTTCCATTTGATCAAATACTCTTTAATCACTCTGGTCCACAGTTGCTTAGTGTGTGTGAAGGATATCTTCAAGATCTAGAATGACTCAACATTATTTATCCAATTCAGGTACCTTGGTCTAAGTATAAACTATGTGTCCAATTACCTTCTATAAGCAAGAGACATGGAATGCTAGATATATGCTAGTGGATAAGTGAAATTCTAGCTTATAGGCCACACTAGCAATTTTAGGTAAGGTCTAATACAAGCCATAATACTTAGGGGATAAATTTTTATCTTTTTTATGCTACTTCAAAGACATGATTATATGTCTATAAATACACAAAAACCTAATCACCTATGTCAAAATGTCACTCACTATAGTTTTGATCTATTTGTTGCTTCATTCTATTATGTGCTATTACTAAATTCTCTCATAAAGTATAAAGTACCCTGTGTTGATGGTGAATGTGTTCCTCAATAGCTCAAACCTTTAGATGTACCTTCAAGGCTGAAGTGATGGATGGGGGGTGATACCCATACAATGACAGAAAGGGAGACATTTTAGAAGAAGTGTGAAAAGAAGTGTTGTACCACCATTCAACAAGTGGTAGCTAATGAACCCATTTATCTTGTTTGTTAGGAACTAAAAAACAAAGATACACTTCTAGACATTTGTTAACTACATCTATTTCTCCATCATATTGAGGATGATAGGATGAGCTATGAGTCAGTTGGGTTCCCAAACATGTAAATAATTTAGTCCAAATATTACTAGTAAATATAGGGTCTTGGACACTTATAATTATCTTGGAAGTGCCATGCAATTTATGAATTGTATTTAGAAAATTAAAAGCTACAATATTTCAAAACAAATTATTGTGATAAGTGTAGACACCAAAAATTTGCACACAATGGTTTCGAATGTCACAACTCCCCTAGACCACTTTAGGACCCCCTTGGGTCTAAACTTGACCTTTTTGACCCCTAATTGAACCTAACCCACCTAACCTAAGTTAGTTGACCTTCTAGATAAAACCCACATTTTAACCAACCCTATCTTTGACCCCTAACCATCAACAGTCAGGGTGACCATCGATGGTCAGGTTCTACTATCTAAACCACCTTAACTGACCCTTCAATTTTGATTTTCTTTTTTGTAATTATCTCATCTAAATTATGTGTGAATCAATGCATGTGAGAGTTAAAATTAGATAGCAAGTTGTACCTTTTATTAACATCTTATTGCACCTCTCCTTCCTTGCCTATAAGAAGAGAGGAGTGGGAGGTGAAAATGGATCCATCTAAAACTATCAAGATCTTTTGCATCTAGAGCTTCTTTTGCAGGTGTTCTTCTAGAAATTCAATGATAAATCAATCATGATAGAGAGCCAACTTGAATCTACCCTTCAATCAATGGCCAAGAATCATTACTCTACTAAAATCATGCCAAGCTCCACCAATAAGTCAATCACTTTAACCATTCATATGATCAAACTCCAATGAGCTAAGTATATGTTTTAATCATTCAGTCACTTTATTTATATTTTGAAATCAACTTAGTACAAACCATCCCTAGAATTACCTTTTATGACCCCATTAATTTCATCTTTCACCACCCAAACCCAGCACACAGTAACCATTGACAGTCATCATGATCATTGATGGTTTATTCAACTGTCAATGGTTGCCTCAACCATCGATAATCATGCCAACCACTGACGATCACACTAACCACTAACTGTCCCTGTGGTAGGAAATAACAACAAGTTATTTTCACCCACTTACCCTCAACAAAATTCCACTTCCAATTCATCTGCCTGTTCAAAGAGCCCTAACCTATTTTTTGAAGCACACTTGACCTATTTAGCACTAACATTGACCCAATTAATGTTATATTAGTCATTTTAATCACTTTTTTAAGCAAAAAATTCTTGTATTACATTTCATTATATTTTGTGATTGATGCAAGTACTTTACCTTATGTTGTATAAACTTAATTGTTTAAAACATTTAGATTAATAGCCCTCGAGGAAGCTCTTGCTTCTAGGATCTAGCTAGCACTAAGCAATCCACCTAGCTATCTATCTAACCAACTATTTACTTTAGTGTTGTCTTATTTTTAGGTCATCCTCCCAACCCAAATAAGAGCTCTTCACAATCATCTAATTCAATGCATGCATAAACAAATAGGTTTTTCAACCATACCTTTATCTAGTTTCTCTTTATTCCTTTCTTGAAATATAAGTTGAAATTGCTCTAAAACATTTTGGCATGCTCAGTGGGACCTTGAGTCTCTACTTGAGTTTCTCTTGTTTGCATCTACATGCTTTTCTCCCTATTTTATGCTCATAAATGAAATTGAAATTTCTTTTGGGTTTCAAATCAACTGCATGCATTGATTGCTTACAAGTTTAGATCAAATAGTTTAAATTAAAGTAATTCAATCATAGCATCACTTTTGTTTCACACACTAAACCAAACCACCTACATTAATCAAACATCAAATAGCTTGAGATAAGGCCAAACTAGGATTTCATCACCTAGATGTCACTTTACACTTTCCTGACGATCCTACTTGGAAGTTATTACCAAGGGGAGAACCAAATCAGCTCTCTAGTTGAGTATAAACTTTGTAAATTGGTATATATTGGCTAAGCATCTGACACCCTTATCACTGCAATGTGTGAAGTGAGGGGTTGGCCCCAATACAAAACCACATATTGATTTCTAATATAGATCCTTTTGAGAGCCTAGACACAACCTGAAACCAACCATAGACTTATTTTCTAGTACCTACTCTACAAACCAATATCAGTCACACAATTTATTGAAAGCTTAAGGCATAAGCCAAAAGAGAGACTAAAAAATCACTTTAGGACTTAACATACTTTTTAGAGAGTGATTACTTTCCTTGATCATTCATTATCTTCTCTTTATTTGAGTGGTGAGATTGTTTTTGTATTTTTTCTCCCCTAGCTTGTATGGTTCTAACTCCCCAGTAGTGAAGGAACCTAGCAGAACAAAACCCATAACCAAACCAATCAGCCTCTTCTACCTCTTCATTTATGGAGTATGTTTCTGAACCAAAAAACTCTCTTGATCCTTTGAGAAGTCCTTCCTTCCCTTGGTATGTTCCCTAAAGAGATATCGGCTTTGCCACCTTCTTATATAATAACCTTATGGCCTTTCAACATTACCTTAACACCATGCCTCACCGTTCCCCTATTTTGGCTCCACTTATGGACCCAACTGATGGCATGCCTTCCCACCTTATGGGAAACACATCTATTTCCATAGTCACCACCCAACCATTGACTACCCAAGCTTCTTCATCTACCAACAATCCCTTTGATACTACTATGAAAAACCAACCTACCCAACCTACAAACACCCTTATACCTTCCACCCCCACCAACAACTCCTCTACCTTAGGAGCAATCCAGCCACCAGCCACCTATACTCCCCTCACCATGGGAGCACCTACTACTAGTATTTCCAACATTCTTTTAGATACCCCCAATCCATTATTCACTACTTCACTTCAAAATCATGCAATGTCTATACCTTCTACCTTACCACCAATCAGTACAAAGGTCACTAACCTTCTTTTTATTACCAACCCAACCACAACTTCTATCCAACAGGTGCCCATTGCACCAAACCCTAGTTACATCCCTAACCCATGAAGGAATGTACCTCTACCTATTACCCAACCACCCACATCTACCTACCCTTACATAGCTTCCACCCAACCACCAGTGTCTATGTACTAATATGTGGCAGCTCCTTAACCTCTTACCAGTTATCAATATGTCACCCAACCACCACAACAATATTCACCTTATAACCTCTCAAATACCCAACCCAAGATAGATCTAATGAAAATGTTAATGGATAACATGACTACTTTAGAGTCATTCATCTTTGGTGATCATAACATCTTATCATATGACCAAATCTACAATGAACCCATTCATCCCTTTATCCCTATCAGACCATATCCTCCTCAGTGTGAGCTCCCCAAGTTCTCTAAGTTTTAGAGTAAGGAGGATCCCCAATATCACTTTAGGGCATTTAGGCATGTAGTTATTTGATTGCCTAAAATTATGCACTCTTTCTTCATACATTCCCCATGTCCCTGTCTGGTCCAACATTATACTAGTATAGTGCCATAACTAAACACTCTCTCCTCTCCTTCACCTAGTTAGCCCAAACTTTCTTGGATCACTTTTCAATAAACATCTCCCAGAAGTTTCCATCACTGACCTCTACTTTATCAAAAAATTTGATGGTAAATCTATTATTGATTTTTTAGCCCATTAGATAAGCCTAATCAATCAACTTTCCTTCTCTTTACCCCAACCTGAACTGATATAACTTTTTGCTCAGGCATGTGTGAAGCACATCTCTTCTACATTGTGTGTTCAAAGATTCATGACCTTTGACGAAGCTTTTACCATGGCACATAACTTTAAAAATAGAGCCATAAATGAAGGAAAGTTAAAGTTGAAAAACAAAAACTCTACCTACAAAACCAGTGAGACATTTTCCTCTAAAGCAAACAACCAAACCAACACTAGGACCAAAAGTAAGGGAATTTCAAACATAGTTGTCCTTAAGACTGCTCCTCCACCATCTATCAAGTAATCAAACTCCTCAAATCAAAACACGAGAAACCAAAACTAAAACAATTGAAAGTAATTTACCCCACTTGGGGAATCTTATGCTTTAGTCCTAGAGAAGTTGTTAAAAGCTAATATCATACAACTTCCTCCCATCAAGCCCCCTCAATAATTTTATTCTTATTATCCTGAACCTAGATGGTACAATGAGAATGACTTATGTACTTTCCATAGAGTAGTTGGGAATGACATTATTAGGTGCAATACCTTCAAAAGTGTTATCCAGACCCTCATTGATAAGGGGGATCTCTCATTGGTCAACCCCAACATGCCTCCAAACCAAGCCCTTGAAATTTTTAGACAACCTTTTCTCAATCATGCACCTACCAAAAATGAGAGTGATAAAATTAAGTCTTCTCATGACACCCATACCATCAATATGGTTCTTAACATGCTCATTAATGAAGAACCTACTATCCAATCTACCTATTCTTCATCCTCTCCACTTATTGAGGTAGTGGAGTTACCTTCTCCTCTTTTATAAATCCAAACTGAGGAAGTAACATTTTTCTCTGCTCCACTTATTGAGTTAGAGGAGTCACTAACCCCTCCTTCAACTAACATATGTGGACAAGCAATCATCACCACTTTCCGTTATCTCTTAACTAATGAGTAATTTACTTCCCCTTTGGAGAGCATTACCAAGGAATAAACCACCACACCTACACCTCCCATAGAGGAACCACGTATCCAAACCTTGTATCCTTTGATTGAGGAAAAAGATGAGGTCACCATCCCCCTTTCTCAACCTATGGGTTTATCTTTCAAATCCACTGTCTAACGAATAATACCAATCTACAAACTATTCTCTGGATTAGTTCATAGGTTTGAATTTGTCTCCAAGCCTGACATGGATCGATCCACCTTTTGGAAACAACTAGGGCTCCCTTACATCACTAAATAATAACCTTCAATGACCTCGTTGATAGGCCAACCCACCACTTTTTTTGTCCAACCCCCTATCTTATCAACCAAACCAATAAAAACCTCTACTAACCCAATAATTTATCAACTCTCCAATGCATCCAAACCCCAAACAACCAAATCACCCTCTCTAACCAAACCAACCAAAAACCTTGGCATCTTCCCTATATTGAACCTTAATCATCCATATGTGAAAGTGGAGCTAACCTCACGAAACCCATTAACAAAACCCCAGACTAAACCAACCAAGGAGGTAAAACCACCAAAGGGCCACAAGGCCAAACTTATACCTCCCTTAACCTTGCCCTATATCTTAGGGCCTCATCGTTCCACATTGATTAGGAATCTAACTACCCCAAAAAAAACTCAAACCAATGTTATTGGTTACACCAGCACATTTGCTTTTTGACACACCCATCTTCATCAAACCTTCAATAACCAAACTACCTACCATAAAACCTCCTACCTCTAACATATCAACTTCCACCTTAATAAAACCAAAACCATCAAATAAGAACACTACCCCACCCAAATATTCTATTACCAAACCTATTTCCAAAATTACTTCCATCTCACCAACCATGGCCAAAACCCCTAAACCATCACCACCTCTAGATGAGTCTTACTCAACTATTTTCCAAAGGTTATTGAAAGCTTCTTGTTTAACCTTACCTCCTATTAGGCCATTCGACCCTCTTGGTTCAAAACTAGTTTGGTATAATGACCACCAAGTGTGCTCCTACCATACCAAGGCATGACATGGAGAACTACAAAGCTCTCCAAACCATAATTCATAAACTTTATGATTAGGATGATCTATTAACAGATGGACCTCCCATGAGCTCACTACCAACCCAAAAAACAACAATCAATACCCAATACTTACCTATTTGCCCACTTTCACCTCAGAGTGAGGGAGAGCCTAACCAATCTCCTACCCCAACTCCCCCCTCTATCCATACCATCCATGTGGTCACAATATCACAATAGAAAGATAAGGGGAAGGCAAAAGTGTCCATTCCATGGACATATCCATCTTCTACCTCCTAGCCAAATCAAACCCAAAAATTTTCACCTTCAACCAAACCCAAGGTATCCATCTTAGGTACCTCTCAATCTAACCCCTACAAATCCATCAAAGAGTGGTTCTCAAATAACTTCACCAAACCCTGACAAAGATGAGCCTATATGAATTGATCTCTACCTCACCTCATCATCTCCAAATAATGATAGGAGCATTACAATCAATAGAGGTCCAACCTAAATATCCTCAACTGCTAGTAGCCTTTGTTGTGCTCTCCAAATTTCCAACCTTGTCACCTTTAAGGATTTAAAAATACCTTCTATCCATCTGTATGACCCAGATCACCCTCTCTTTATCATTGCCTACATCAACTAAACCCACATCAAACTAGTTATGATTGATGGGGGATATAGTATTAACATCATCTCCTCCCATGCTTATGATCAACTTAAACTACCCAATAATATCATGTTCAAAACCTCGGCCATCCTCCACTCCTTCAATGATACCATGGCCACTAGTCTGGGAATTGTTATCCTTCATATCCATTTAGTACCTCACATGCTCTCATAACTCTTTTATGTAGTGGAAGGTGAATTCTAGTATAATGTTTTACTTGGATGACCTTGGATCCATTCCATGGGTTGTGTAGCCTCTACCCTTAATCATTACATCAAATTTGAACACGAAGATTAGGTAATCACTATACAAGCTGACCCAAGCCCCTTTTCATCATACAACATGACTTATCGACCTAACGACGTCCTCCTACCTACATCTAGGACACACTCATCAATCAAAGATGACCTCAACCACAAAGGATGAACCCATATCTTCTTCTAGCAATGAGGCATCTACTAGTTCATCTATCCCCTCAGGCCAAATCCCCATCACAGATCACTTGAAATCCACATTCCAATATCTTTCACTAAGGGAATATCACCTCCTAACCTTTGATGTTTTCCCTACTCCACAAGAGTATGGGAAACTTAATAATCAACCTAGGTATGACCCTAATATCAGAGCCATCATTCCTTTTGGACCTCCAAACTATAAAACCCATTTCATCTATGGGGGACTTGACAAACCCCTTGGTGCTTCCACTACTTCCTCTTCACCTCGACTATTCACCTCTAGCTTCTCCTATCTAGACAACCCAAAATTTTCCAATACATACCTCCATAGGTGTGCTTGAAAAGGACTTGGTCTAGGACTATATGAGAATGGACCACATGAGTTGATTCCCATTGAGACCAAAAAGCCTTGTGATAAACATGGCCTTAGTTTCATTCTACCTAATAAGAGGAACACCAAACCATCCACCATCACCATCATCATGGAAGACATTCCTTCCTCACTAACCCTTTCTCCTCCTAAATGTGAGGATGATGACATCATCCCACCTAATTTATTTTTTCATCAACATGATTAGCCTTAGACCCCTAACTTATCAAAAGGAGGGGCAATCGTAACCATCCCTATCACCCATCCTAAGATGATAGGAGATGACTCTCCTACTACTAATAATGTGTAGTGTCAAGATGATGATTACATTAACACCTACCTAGGTGCACCTAATTCTTCCATCCACAAATCTCTACCTCCTAAAACTTTAACCATGTTGAATGAATCTATCATGGATATCAAATTGGGTACCTTGGATGATCCCCACATTGTCAAAATTGGCCAATTGCTACATTCTAAGGAACTTTAGAATTTCCCCTCCTTCCTTCAAGACCACAACATAACATTCATGTGGTCTTATAGTGACATGCTTGGCATTGACCCCTCCATCACCACTCATAGCATAGTCACCCACCATGATGCCAAACTTGTTAGGTATAAACTTAGATGAATACACACTCATGTAGCCCTTCTTGTCAAAGAAGAGCTTCAACGTCTTCTCTCTATCAATTTCATTTAACCCATTGATTATCCCCAATGGGTCTCAAATGTCATTCTTATCACCAAATCCATAAGGGGACTACACATTTGTGTGGAATTTTGTGACCTTAACCTTGCTTTCCCAAAAGATGACTTTCCTCTAACAGGTATTGACGAACTAATTGATCTTATAAGTGGCCATGAGATGTTATATCTTATGGATGGATTTTTAGGCTACAATCAAATCTTAATTACCCCTAAATATTAGCACAAAACCACATTTATCACCTCATGGGGAACCTTCTGCTATAGGGTCATGCCTTTTGGATAAAAAAATTGCTAGTACAACCTACCAATGTGATATAACCTACATCTTCTATGACTTTATCCACAAAATCATAGAGGACTATGTTGATGACATTTTTAGAAAATCTAAGCTCTAAAAAGATCATTTAGTTGTTCTTAAGATTATCTTTAAGTACCTCATCCATTACCATGTCTTCCTTAACCCCAAGAAGTGCATTTTTGGGATCTTATCAGGTAAACTCCTTGGCGTTATCATCTCCCTTTAGGGAATTGAATTTGATCAAGCTAAAATAAAAGCAATCCTTGACATGCCTCCTCCCATCCACCTTAATCAACTTCTTATCCTACAAAGGAAGTTCCAATCCATTCATCACTTTATCTCCCAGCTCTCAGACCAATGCCAACCCTTCCATCACCTCCTAAAGAAAGACATATATTGTAAGTGGAATAGCGACTGTCAAAAGGCCTTTGATTCACTCAAAGAGTACCTATTGTCTCCACATATTTTCACCCCTCTTAAGGATGACCAACTTTCATACCTTTATATCTCCACCACTGATCACTCCCTAGGGGCAATGCTTGCTCATCAAGATGAACACCACAAAGAGCTAGTCATCTGCTACATTAGCCATATGCTTGTAGAGTATAAGACTTAGTATACCCATACCGAGAATCTTTACGTATATTTAGTATTTATAGTAACCAAACTCTACAATGACCTTCTTAACCATAAAACCTATGTCATAACAAATACCAACCCACTCAAGTACATGCACTCCAAGTCATACCAAAACTAAAGTATGGCCAAGTGGCGCATTATTCTAGCTAAGTTTGACCTTGAGTTTCTTTAGCAAAAGTTAATTAAAGGGCAAGTCATTATCGACCAATTGGCTGAAGTGCCATTAGTGGGCAACCAACCTCCTCCTATTGAATTCCTTGATGAGTCTATTATGACCCTCTCTCAGGTGGACTTCACATATCAAGTCACCATGTTCTTTGATGGATCAAAGTATCAATGTGGTGGGGAAGTTGGCATCATCTTTATTCCTTTTGATGTCAAACCTCTTCCTTTGTCCTTCAAGCTAGATTTTTAATGTACCAATAACATGGCTAAGTATGAAGCCTTAGTAATAAGCCTTCAAACTCCCTTAGCCTTGGGAATCAAAATGATCAACATCTTTTGTGACTCTCAACTTGTGGTCAATCAGATCAAATGATTTTACCAGTGTAAAAATGATGTTTTACAATAGTACAAACAACTAGTTAATGAGCTCTTAACATCATTTAAACATTATCATATCCAGTCAACCTCATGATCTACAAATAAATTTGTCAACACCATGGCTTCCCTCACCTCTCAGATCCCATTTTCAGCCTCTAACTCTAAGTTATTTGTCAATATCCATAGACTTACCTAGCCTTCCTACATCAAACCTGTCTCTCCCACCATATTCAATGTGGAAGATACCCAACCTAACCTTTGGTATCAACAAACCTTCAACTATGTTAACCTCATCATCATTCCTTTTGGTCTTTTTAGGAATGCTCACAAGGCGTTTATCTAGAGTACCTCATGTTATACCATTATGGGGGGAATTATTTACAAATGCGACTTTTATGGTCTCCTCTTCCATAGCCTACGTAATCAAAAAACCTCTCATGCTATCAAGGAAATCCATGATGGGATATATGGGGGACACTTTAGTGGCCTAGCTATCGTTAAGTAAATCCTTCACCTTGGATATTACTGGCTTACCGTTAACCAAGACTATTGTGATTATGTGAAAAAGTGTGTTAAGTGTCAACAACACCAAAATTTGCATCACACACCTAGCCATAGCCTTCATGTATCCACTAATTTATAGCCCTTCTCATAATGGGGTTTAGACCTTATTGGTGAAGTTAACCCCCATTCTTCATGGTGACACCATTCTATCATCACTGTGACTGAGTATTTTACCAAATGGGTGGAGGTTATTCCTCTTGTCTCCACTAAAGCAAAAAATATTATCAACCGTCACATCATCTGCCATTTTTATGTTCCTCACAAAATTATCAAAGACAATGGTAAATATTTTAAAAACAAACAAGTTCAGGGTCTTTATGATGCATTTGGTATCAAGATAAATTTCTCATCACCCTATCACCCTCAAGTAAATAGACAAACAAAATCTTCTAACAAAACTCTTAACAACAATCTCACTAAAATGGTCAATGCATCTGGTCAAGATTGGCATTTTCACATCCCCTTTTTCTTATGGGCATATTATACTAGAATTCAAACCCCCATAGGTTCTACCCCATTATTTCTTGTGTTTAGAGCTGAGGCTATCTTTCCTTTTGAATTCCAAATACCTTCTCTTCACATATCTTTTCAGGATCTCATTTTTTAGGATGATTATTGTCAGCATTGTTTAGCTCAGCTTGAGCTACTTGATGAGCGTTGTTTAGCCACCCTCACCCATATTCATGTCTTTCAAGATCACATCAAATGTGCCTATAACAAACACCTTAGAGTGTGAGAATTTAACATCAGAGACCTCATCTTAAATGAAAATCAACATGGCACTAATATGGAGAAAAGCAAGCGAGATAAGTTTATTTTCAATTGTCTTGGACCTTATATCATAACCTACAAGTATGGATCAGGGGCTTACCAATTATCCTCTCTTGAGGGAAACCCAGAACTTGAGACCCTTAATGCTTCATATCTACATCCTTTCTTTTGTTAAAGAGGGTCAAACTCACCTTTTGTCTAACTTAAGTTCATCCCTTGCTTTTTACACCACATTCATCTCCTTGTTTTAGGGGCAACTAGTTAAAACTAAATCATGTGATTATCCATCATAATCATAGCCTAATATTGAACAATGGGTACCATGACTCTACACATAGCATGATTCTCATGGTACTTTCTACCCATTTTCATAGGATGGATTCCCATGATCATTGTCACCTAAACCTTTTTACACCTACTCAACCTTCTTATGATTTTAGTTTTACCTTCATAAAGGTGAACCCTTAAGCCTATAGAAGCAAGTCTATGTTAAGAAAAAATCAAATAAAGCAAAAAATCAAAATCCAAACCAATGGCAATTATGGGTCATTCTTAGTATTCACAGACTGCTCCCTTGAAGGATAACTATTTAAAACATATTTAAAATTGTTCCACTTAAGGTGGACTGCTCCCTTGAAGGATAGCTATCAAAAGCATTAAATAAGGCATACTAACTCAGACCACTCTATTGAAGGATGGTTGAGAAAAGAATTTTTCAAACCAAGAAATTTCTTAGAAGCTTCCTGCATTGATCAGCTTCCCCCAACCCTCCTAAGCAATAAGCAAGAGACCAATTATCAAGCAATAATAAAATTAAAAGAATTTTAAAAGCTACAATCAGCTCTCATAAGCAAAATATTTTTTAAAGCCACAATCAGATCTCATGAGTAGACTTCCTACATCGATCAGTCTATACTTTATATGTCATAGACTTACTTATACTGACTCTTTGGTAGCCTCCATAGGAGACATGCTAGTCTCACAAGAAGGTTCCATCTTTCATCCATCTCCCCTTTGTATACTATAATCAAGGGATTTTCAAGCTCACTTGACATCATGTGATCAAAACACCTCTTTAACCAAATAATGAACACTAATGCAAAGCATTTGAATTGCTTATATTCCTTAAGCGAATCTAAATTTGGGTTTGTATTAGTCATTGCCAAAGAAGAAGCATCATGCCCTTTTCCTATCCTGTCATGACTAGTTGATATATTCACTTAAGACATTTGTCTCTTGATTATATTCTCTTTCTCACATTTAGTGTTGTGATTTAGCTTACTTTATGTGTTTAACCTTAAACAACAATAACCATAATCATAACCATAACATATCAACATGTATCATGAACAAAAGCATACATCATTAGCATATCCATCATCATGTCAAAATCAAGCATCCATGCACAATAACAAAATAAATCATTTCTACCACATGTCTAATTATAAATAAGGAATCATGTACTCATTCCCATTCAACATGAACATCATTATCACATCCACATCATATGAACGTAAAAAAAGATGCATCTCATCACATGCCTAGATAGGTGTGTCTACATCAACATCCTATCCATAACATGAGCATAATCAATATAATATCATCAATGATCAATATAAACATCACATCATACAGATCAAAGCACATCATAAACCATGAGAAATAAACAAGGATCATATATATAAATCATGAGTCTAACATCATAATGTATACACCAATATACATGTCTCTCTCTCTCACAATGTACATCTTACTACATCAGCTCGTAGGTCAGTATCAAAATGATATACAACACAACATAGTATATCATAAACCATGTCATATCTATGCCCCTGGGGCACCATTGTCTCCTAGAGCACCACTAGGTCCTAGTGCCTATCCCCCTAAAATACTTATTGGTCCACCTACAAAATTTACCCACTAACCTAGTATCACCATGCTAGCACCACCTACCAAACTAGCTCTGTACTCACTCCATCGGGGATCATTAGGACACCACCTCAAGACTATAGCCTCATAGTATCTTAACTTCTCTACTATGGATAGATATCGTACCATGGGGATAGTGCGTATTGATCCTATAGGTGTTGTTTCTCCTCCTCCAACCTATCTCAAAGAGTCTCTCTCTTAAGTAACCAAGGTTAGTAAAGCCCTAGCCTAGTCCCTATCACCTATAAGTGTCACCCCCTGACCCTGTAAAGTAGCCACCTAACTCTATAATGTTGCAACCTATGCCTATGCAGTGGTTAATGCCATTCCTACCTATTTATCTAGGATAACCCATTGAACCTGTGCTCACTAACCTTTACCAATTATGTCTACATCTATAGGCTACCTGCCACCATCATCCCCACCAAAATCTACTGCCACATATAGAGCTTGGTACTATACAAGGTAACCATCTATAAAACCTACATCATCAATCATTGGCCTCATTGGCAACTATTCATGATCCAATAAGGTCTATACTCGATGTGGATCAGGTAGTAGGATCTCTACATCCTCCCACCTATATATGGGAAATAGGCCAAAGATACCTTGAACCAGGTTAAACTATCTCCATACATTGTCAAATGGGATGAGATATACCTCCCTATCCCTCTTACTAAAGATCCACTAGTGACTTTATGGGGATAAAGTCTACCTCCTATAGCTGGCCCACTTTGAAAACCTGAGATAGGGCCTCTAGGTAACATCATCGATCACCAATACATCTAGTGCACCCCTAAACTAATCTACATCATGCATTCCTCCTCCTGTACTTGAGGAAGCAAAGTCATCCCTCTACCATATGAAACCAACCAATAAATATATCTAAGCATATCCCACCCATGACAGCCCCCTCGAATTTAGCACTCAGATGTGCTCATAAGCCTAATAATGTAGGATAAGCCCAATGCTACTGTTGTACCTCTTATGAACTCTAAATCCCCATAACTCCCTGTATATTTAAACAAATATCATAGGTACCCATCTAAACACTATGCATCCTAGAAGCATCTTGACCAACACCCCTAGTAGTAGATAGGGAAACCTCCTACTACTCAAATCTTGAAGGTCAAACCATGAATCTGCCATCATCATCATAGTCATCAGTCTCCTCTGACCCCTTACCCTCTAATAGAGCATATCGTAGCTAAAACCCCCAACATGCCACCTGACATGATCATGGTCATCTCCATACATCAGCTCTAATAATTCCTCCTATTCCTCCCACTCAATGTGATATATCAGATCACCTTAAAAGGGCAACCATGTTATCTTGTACATATCCTTTAACAAGATAGTCATCTCACTAGTGGGTAGTAGGAAGGTGTTCATGGCTAGATCCCATCTCTCGATGAGGGCCATGATCATTATTGTATCTCACGGCATGTGATGGTAGTGTTGCATCACTCTGAGCCGAACCTCCTCTATATGTGCCTAATCTGCTAGAGTCATCCCCTGGTGGATCTCCATGAAGATGCAAGGTACCTAATCTCATATCTAGATTTACTCCCATGCTTGCAAGGTTTGTTAAAATACACATTTAGTTACCTTTAATATTGTCATATGTAAACTTAATTGCTAACACCCACCTCTCCTACCTTATCGTATTTTTACACTTATGCCCAAATCAATTGTTACCTATATCCTAACTGAGAGCCAATCCCCATCATTTCCACTAACAAAATCAACAAACCAACAACTACCATAACTAATTTCACCCTTTTTTACACCTACTTGACTTTACCCATCTCACCATTTCTTAACCTCCTATGCTTAATACCTAAAACTTGATTCCTACACCAAATACTTGCCCTATCTCATTTTACACTCTGATCAATCATTATGTATGTATCCCTTTTAAACCCTTAACCTTCACTTTTTACTACCTAGCTCGACCATCGATGGTCAGGTGTCCATCTCCTTATGGATGTTGGGCATCGATGGTTGGTCCCCACCATCGATGATCATTGTGGGTGTTCCACGAGTAGAACACCTAAAACCTAATCTACCCAAAATTCACCCATGCCTAACATATTGAACTCAATTTGGCCTTTCTCCCACCCCTACCTAACCTACCCCTACCTAATTGCCAAAATCAACAAATTTAACCCAATAAACCAAACACTCTAATACCTATGGCACAACACAAAACCCTCCCACCACATCCATAACACAACACTATACTATCACCATGAATGTAATACATATTACAAACTACCTATACCAATTGAATACACCACCTACCTCATTTCTTGACCATAATTGAGGAGGAATCTAGGGACCCACTACCCATCCTCATTCATGTCTATGCACACCTTACATCCTCATTGGTATACTCAATCTGCTCATCCATCTTAGTAATCAATCACTTACTTAGTAATCACTATCTACAAGTTCACCCAATATGAAAAAAATCAAGAGCTCCACCATTCAAATGCACAAATGAGTCGAAATGATTCACTTTTTGATTTTTGACCATCATGGTTTTAGGGTTTACACCTTGACTATCGATAATCAGGGTGACCATCGATGATCGCTTTTCGCCTACCTGACCATCGATGGTTAGGTTATACCACTTTTTTCCTTTTTCTTCAAGCAAGAAAACTTTCAACCCACCCTAATCAAGCACTCACCCATGGAGATTACCTTCTCTAAAAACCTTGACAACCACCTCATCACCTCCCCATTGGTCCATTTTGACCCATCTAGTATGTATTTTAAAATGACTTTTGCCAAGTCTTTTTGATTATAACAAAAATAATTACCATGTTGACCACTAATTTTGAACTTATGCTACCTCACACACACCTAACTAATTGGTTTCTTCTTGAGATCACTTCTTACCTAGGATACCCATGACTTCACCTAACCAGTTTGTGTTTTTCTCAAGGGCACTTCCTACTTTGGATACCCATGAAAACACTAACATCACTTAGGAGACTTGTGTTTACAAGTGTACCTAGCCACCATGCCTAAATGTGGTCATGCAGTCCATTTGTCACTTGTCCTTTTAGCATCAAGTTTTATTTTTACCAACTATGGCAACCTAGTCTATGTGTGATCTTGGATATTGTACTTGGTGCACTTATTTTTGCTTCAGTGCCCAACCTATCATTCACCCTTTTTATCATCAACTACCAACTCACCAAACCTATACCCAATTCTATTTTTATTGCATCAATTCCTGGTTTGAGGGGGAACACCTCTTCCTAGACTTAGGGTAACCTGACCTTCGACCTGCAATCCATTTTTTGTTTTTTAGCTTAGTGATTCAGGTTGCATAACAAAAAGGGGCAAAGTATAGACACCATAAATCCACACACAATGGTTCTAAATATCACAACTCCCTTGGACCACCTTAAGACCCCCTTGGGCCCAACCTTCACCTTTTTAACCCCTAATTGAACCTAACTCACCTAGCCTAAGTCAGTTGACCTTCTGGCTAAAACCCACCTTTTAACCAACCATACCTTTAAACCTTGACCATCGATGATTAGGGTGAGCACCGATGGTCACCTCGACCATCGATGGTCAGGTTATACCATCTAAACCACATTAACTAACCCTTCAGTTTTGACTTACTTTTTTATAATTAACTCATCTAATTCATGTGTGAACCAATGCATATGAGAGTTAAAATTAGATAGCAAGTTAGACCCCTTGTTAACATCTTATTGCATTTCTCCTTCCTTGCCTATAATAAGAGAGGATCAGGAAGTAAAAAGGGTCCACCCACAACAATCAAGAGATTTTGCATCTAGATCTTATTTTATAGGTGTTCTTCCAATAATCCAACAATTTATCCATCATGATAGAGAGTCAACTTACCACCACCCTTCAGTTGACAACCAAGTACCATTACTCTATCATAATCATGCCAAGCTCCACCAATGAGTCAATTGATTCAACCATTTATCTGATCAACCTCTAACAATCTAAGTATCTATTTTAATCATTCAATCATTTTATTCATATTTCACAATTAGCCCAACACAAACCAATCTCCTAGAATTGTCTTTTGTGACCCTATCAATCTGATCTTTCACCACCCAAACCTAACACACAGTAACTGGCAACGGTCATCCTGACCATTGATGGTCTATCCAACCATCGATGGTTGCCTCAACCACCAAAGGTCACTCTAACCATTGATGGTCATATCAATCATTGACGGTTACTATGGAAAGAAATAATAGCAAGTTATTTTCACCTACTTACCCTCAACCAAATTCTACTTTATTTTTGTCTACCTGTTCATAGACCCCCAACCTATTTTTTGAAGTACACTTGACTTGTTTATCACTAGTATTGACCCGCTTATTGTTATATTAGTCATTTTATTCAATTTATTTAACAAGTATTTCTTGTATTACATTTTAGTATCTTCTATGATTGATGCAATTACTTTACCTTCTATTTTATAAACTTAATTTTTTAAAATATGTGGATTGATAGCCCCCAAGGAAGTTCTTGATTCTGGGATATAGCTAGCACTAGGAAGTCCACCTAGCTATCTCTCTAACAAACCATTTGCTTTAGTGTTGTCTTATTTGCAAGTCATACTCCCAAGCCAAAGAGGATCTCCTCACAATCATTTGATTTAACACACACACAACCAAATAGGTTTTTCAACCATACCCATATCTAGTTTCTCTTTCTTCCTTTCTCAAAATATAAGCTAAAATTACTCTGAAATTATAAGGAACAAAAATGAGTGTACTTGGTAAGTCAATCCATAATTACCATGATAACATTTTTTCCCTCAGGTCACAATAACCTAGTAATGAAATCCATGGAAACCTCCGCCCAACTTTGGCTAGGGATGGATAAAGGCTAAAAAAGACTTGGGGTCTTAATATTTTCACCTTTATTCTGTTGACATACCATGCATTCAACCACATATTTTTGGACATCCTCCTTTAGTCCTTCCCAAAAAAAATCTTGCTTGATTGTATGATATGTTTTTGAAAATCTTAAATGAGCTCCTATTGGAGATGCATGAAGTTCCTAAAAGATTTTATGTTTGAGGAGAGAATGCTTATAGAGGTATAATTTATATTTATACCATAATGTGTTCCTCTTCCATGCAATTTTTTATACCCCTAAAAATTAAGTTGAAGATTCTAAATCAAATCTTAGGTATCCCTGTCATTCTCCCATTCTGATCTTGCTTCCTCTAGCCAATTTGTCTACCAAATGGTCATTGTGCATAACAATGCTTCAACTAATTCATCTCACCTAGATAGTACATCTTCCACCACATTATATTTTCCTTTCCTATATATTATTTAAAAATCATAGCCTAACATTTTATTCACCCATTTCAATTATTCTTTTGATGACAATCATTGTTTTAAAAAATATTGGAGGTTATCCTAATCAGTCTTTACTTGAAAGTACTGACCCATCAAATAAGGTCTCCATTACATGATTTCATGCATAATAGCCATAATCTCTTTCTCATAGATTGGATTGAGCCTATTTTTTACTCTTCAGTTGAAAATTATCAAATGCAAGTGGTCTAACTTCTTGCGTGAGTACATCCTCCATGCCATATCTTGATGCAACACATTCAACAACAAAATTTTTAGAAAATCAAGGGTAGCCAAAATTGAATTGATGCACATATCCATTTTCAATGGTTTGAGTACCCTGATAGTTGTTTCAGTCCATTGGAAGGAGTCTTTATTCAACAAAGATGTGAGTGTGGCTACAATGCTGCCATGATTTTTTATAAACCTATGATAGTAACTTGTTAGCCCAAGAAATCCCAAAAGGTTCTTGAGGGTCTTGGGGGCACTTGTCACTCCATCATTGCTTGTATATTTTAAAAATAAATTTTCACTCCTTCATGTGAAACAATATGACCCAAGTAATCCACTTCTCTAATGCCAAAATCACATTTGAAGGTTTGGTATAAAGTTGATTTTATTCTAGAATCAAATTAAAAAATGGTCTTCCCAATTTTTTTCTATAAATGAGGATGTCATAAAAAAACACCAATATAAAATTTATTAAAAATGGCCCAAAATAGTATTCATCAAAATCTAAAATGAATATGGTGTATTTTTGAGACCAAAAAGCATGACCATAAACTCTTAAGGCCTTCATGAGTTCTAAAAGTTGTTTTAGGTATGTCCTCTTCGTGGATTTGAATCTAATGATACCCAGATCTAAGATCTAATCTCATAAAATAAAAAAATGCCATGTAATTCATCCAAAAATCATCAATTATTAGAATAATAAATTTATCTTTGATGGTGTACTTGTTGAGTTATTTGTAGTTTTGGTACATCCTCCAAGTGTCATCCTTCTTACGCACCATGACCATTGAGATGTTTGTTTTGGTTGTGTCTAATAATTCTTGCCTCCAACATCTCTTATACCATATTTTCAATTTTACTCTTTTGGGCATATGGATACCTATAGGGTTTGATGTTGGGTGGTGTACTACCTGGAGGTAGTCTAATGGCATGATCATGCACTCTGCTTGGTGCAAGTATTTTTGGTATGGCATAAGGAACAACGAAATGGTCATCTAACACCAATTGTAAATAAACATGGGTAGACTCCTTGGTTGGTTGAACTTATATGGAAAACAAACACATAACAAATATTTTATCACCTTTTCTAAGCATCTTCATAATCTAGTGAGAACTAACCAATTATTGTTTATTTAGGCCATAAACCATGCAATTCAAATGTCTTACCTTCTGAATGAAAGCACATGAACAGTTCTTGGAATTTCATCTCAATTTTGCCTAAGTGGTGAGTCATTGCACTCCAAAAATAATGTCAACCCTACCCATGGAATAACAAACATAGGAGAATATAATAGGTAGTATCCCATAGTAAGCTTAATACTATGGTATTTACTAGAATAGTTGAATATATAACCATCTTCAATCATGATTTGAAATTATGGAGTTGGGTAAATGAAACAGTTCAAATGAGTAGCCAACTTATTGTTGATGAAGTTGTATGTAGTCTCAAAGTTAATCAACACAGTCACCTTCTATTTCTTGAGGAAAACCACCACTTTAAGAGTTTGAGGAGTATTATTACCTAAAAATGCATGAAAGGAAATAGTAGGTTGATAGTCTTTAGATTCATCCTCAGGCTCTTCCAGACCTGCACCTGAGACCTCATTATATTATTCATCCTCATTGGCACCTTCAATGTAAAACAACTTCTTTTCAACACATCTATGTCCTTTACTCCATTTTATATCATAGCCAAAACATAACCCTTTTGCATGCTTCTCTTCAATTTGCTGAGGGGTCAATTTTGTAGGCTAAGTAAATGATGGGGTTAGGAAATTACATTCATGGACATTATCAAAAGGTCTTCATTTGAATAAATATTTTTATTCTACCATATGTACCATTGGTATGGATTTAGATACTAAACTGTGACTAAAAGTGCTAACATCCATTTGGATGTTATCTTTGAGGTCACCCAAGAACAAGTTAGTCAAGTTTGCCTTAGTGATGTCATCCACATATAAGGAGAGATTATGGAATTGATGTATCTAATCTTCATAGTCCTTGTTTGATGTACTTTAGCTAGCTGACTGAAGTAGTTTTTAGAGACATTTTTGTGATAGTGGAGCTGTAGCTCCTTCAAAAATATAAACTAGGTAACTTAAAGGCCTTTATTTTTATTTTGAGCACACAACCATTTATACCAATTGAAATGCTCAGGTTATAGATACAAAGAGGCCATGACCACCATTTGAGCACATGGGGTCTAATGTAAATTAAATATTTTTTTGATTTTATTGATCCAAATTAGTGTATCCTTACCATCAAACTTTGGCAAGTCCACTTTTGGAAATAATTGCTTCAGACCAAGATTGGAGGTGTGATTGTTTGAATGGGGAGAACTGAGTTGTGGAAGATTATTTTACAAAGGTTGAGATGTAAGATTGGATAATTGCCTAGTTAAAAGTTTCAATTGATCCTTAAGACATTCAGGTCCCCTCTTACCCCAATGATGTTCCCATTGACTGCATCAAGATCATTTTTCTGCACCATGCTTTGTAAATCTGACTGAAGTTGGTGAACCACCTCAGAAATAAATATATCAAAAGTCTTAGAATCCATATCATCCTTGTGAAATTTTTTTGGAGTTTCTTTCCCTTTCCCACATCTGTGAGTATTAGGAATAGCCATGCACAAACCCTAAGATAGAGGGCTTCAACCCCAAAAAAAGTTTATCAATAGATTATACCATTGTGATCATCTCACCAAGATGAATCCAAAAATTGCTAATATGCAAAAGGGTTAAATTTGTAGGCCTAAAAAGTGTACTGGTAAATTATACTGTTATACTTGTCTCACTAAGATGAATCTAATGACTGCTAATTTTTACAAGGGTGAAAAATTTTCCATGCTTTTTTTTAACCATTTTTTTGCAAAAAATCACTTTGAACAATATTGCAGTGATGGAAAAATTAAATTGTTCCTAATTGTAAGTTATATTTTTTTGATACGTCTACTCGTATGAGACTTGCAACACTAGATCCAAACAAATAATACTGCATAAACTTGCTTAAATCAAAGATATGATACCACTTGTAATTAAAATACATAGTTACTCACACAATAGAATATTATATCATATAAATAAGAGTAGTTAATGTATATCCACAATAATAATTGACAAAAGAGTAGAATGCTTGATAAATATAGTTGAACTCCTTCGAGGCAGCGACCTCCACAACAATGCAATAAGAGCATAATTCATATAATATGATGATCAAATACTAACCACCGCCTCCTATTTATACTCTACTTAGCCATGTTTATTCCATAGACTGACCTTACTAAGAACATAAAAAGATATGACAAAACAATATAATAAGTATGTAAACCAAAAATTGGCCACACATATCCCTAGATGCACCATAGATTAAGGGCATAACAATCTTCTCCACTCACAAGGATATATTTTGGAATTACTAATTATAATCCTTGACTTATCATATTTATCATAGTTTTTTTAATTGGGTGAAATAATTCTCAATGGTATAAATAGTTTATGGGTTCCTTAAGAATTTAATTATAACTAATGTTTTGAATAAATTATTATTAATATTATTCCTTAATGAATTATACAAATATAAAATTTGAATTAAGGTATTCTTAATTAAACATACACATATACACATATACTGAACAAAAATATTTCATGCTCTAACTTCTCTTTTATTCATATATAAATATCTGTTACATTTTACAGTACTCTTTATTTTATATGTATTATTCTCTCTATTACAATATCTCTTTATCTCATTCTATACTCAACCTTATTCCTCATATATTCACTTATATCTTCTCAATAACTCTTCTTTCACTCTTCCACATTATTTTACATTTTTATATAGTCCTTAAAAGGTAAAGGTTACATCTCTTCATTAATAGTCATTTTTTATAACTAATAAATTACACTTATTTATCTTTTTAATTACTAATTAGAATATATTTACTTGTATGAAATTAGAAAATATGTGTGTTCCTCATATAAATTATAATATATTTTTTATGTAGTCCACCTCTCATTACTGCGAAGTATCGTACGATGCCATATAGCTCCGAAGGGTATAATCTTATGAATTGTCAATCTAGAGGTATTCCTCCTACTACAATATTGTTGGAGTTTCTGCATATTTTCTTTATGATTTTTTTTTCTACTAAAAAATTATACTAACACTTACCCAAAATTTATAACAATATCTCATCCTCGAAACATCTCGTAAGAATCATGGTAAGAGAAATCCAAAATATTTTTTTCACCTTTTACCACTTTATACCTTCAAAATAAAAAATCTCAAAATTTAATTTTTCCTATAAATGATATACTTAGGATATTATTTAGCCTTATTATAGGATTATACTCCAAAAAAATGGCTTGATTTGAAGAGTTTTAGTCATACTTCCATCTAGGACTTTAGATAGGTGTGGAGCCCTGCAAACGATAGGGTGCCTAACTCCATTCTATTTGCCACTATAATCAAGTATCTTATTTTTATTTTTTCATTTTTCAATGTATTATTATTATTTTGTACTCACCCATATACATATACATACATATATATACATATACATATATGGGTGAGTACAAAATAATAATAATAATAATACGTTGAAAAATGAAAAAATAAAAATAAGATACTTGATCCTAGTGGAAAATAGAATGGTGTTAGGTACCCTATCATTTGCAAGGCTCCACACTTATCTAAAGTCCAGGTTACATCTCTTCATTAATAGTCATTTTTTATAACTATTAAATTACACTTATTTACCTTCTTAATTACTAATTAGAATATATTTACTTGTATGAAATTAGAAAATATGTATGTTCCTCATATAAATTATAATATATTTTTTATGTAGTCCACCTCTCATTACTGCGAAGTATCGTATGATGCCATATAGCTCCGAAAGGTATAATCTTATGAATTGTCAATCTAGAGGTATTCCTACTACTACAATATCGTTGGAGTTTCTGCATATTTTCTTTATGATTTTTTTTTTTTACTAAAAAATTATACTAACATTTAGCCAAAATTTATAACAATATCTCATCCTCGAAACATCTCGTAAGAATCATGATAGGAGAAATCCAAAATATTTTTTTCACCTTATACCACTTTATACTTTCAAAATAAAAAATCTCAAAATTTAATTTTTCCTATAAATGATATACTTAGGATATTATTTTGCCTTATTATAAGATTATACTCCAAAAAAATGGCTTGATTTGAAGATTTTTAGTCATACTTCCGTCTAGGACTTTAGATAGGTGTGGAGCCCTGCAAATGATAGGGTGCCTAACTCCATTCTATTTTCCACTAGAATCAAGTATCTTATTTTTATTTTTTCATTTTTCAGCGTATTATTGTTATTATTTTGTACACATCCCCACACACACACACACACACACACATATTAGAGTTTATTTTGAAATTGTGTACAAAATTTCATATCCATACTATTTTTTATTTTTATATTTATGTACATATACACATTAAAGTGGGATAAAATATAAATATATAAAAATGTACTTTATACATTTATTAGTCATCAAATTATATGATTTTAAGATATTTATATACTTGTCAATTATTGGTCTATATTAAGTATTATTAGCACATTATCAACTTTTGCTAGTCCTTGCACTTTCCTTGAACACCCGTGTCGCCTTCTCTCATGTATTATATCCATAGTGTCATTATGTTATTTGGTCCACCCATAACAATAATAGTGTTCTTGGCCCTATTGATGTGATCCCTTGTGACTTGTCCATATAACTCTTATTCAATGTTTTTAGATTTTTTGGCTATTGAATTTTAGTTTCGGAGCTAATAAAATCTTAATTTGAACTGATTGAAAGATTTTATTAGCTCCAAAACCAAAATTCAACACTCAAAAACTCTGAAAACATTGAATAAGAGTTATGTGGACAAGTCACAAAGAATCACATCAACAAGGCCAAGAACATTATTATTATTTTTTGATTGTTGAATTTTGGTTTCAAAGTTAATAAAATCTAAATTTGAATTGATATATATATAACAATTCATTTAACATAAGATCTATTTTTCATAAAATATTATTAAGTACATACAAAGATTCTAAAAAAATATACTAATCATTTTAACATTTATTAATTCACACTTTATATTACAAATATACTATACAACTTTATGTTTATATGTTATTTGAAACTATTGTAATTATAAAAATTATTGTTTTCAATATTTTAATTGACTATGATATAAATATTGTTATCAATTCAAAACTAGGGATCAAAAAATATTTGACTATTAAAATATTTATTAAACTATATTTTATGTTATAAACATACTATACAACTTTATATTTGCATGCTATTGAAACTATTTCAATTATAAAGAATGTTGTTTTCAATATTTTAATTGACTATGGGAGGGCCAAGGATGTGGGGTATCATTTTGTTTATTTACTAATGTAGGGAACATAAACTTAAAAGAGTATACCCTCTTGTAGATTTAATTATAAAACAACTGCGAATTTTAGTCCTCCATTTGACAAAATTAAATCATACAAGTCAACTACAAGCATGCTTATAACGTTACTGAAAGAAAATCCTTGGGGGATCTTCCCTTCACAAAATGGAAGTCTCGTATGAGGGACGGTAAAGAAGAAACTGACATATCATAATGGAAATCTCATATGCCACTTTAGGGTCTTTGAAAATGAAAATACATCCTTAAGTAGAGTGTCAATCCACATAGCCACATTGTCAAAATGTATACTTTTACGTTTTGAATGTTATTGTATTAAAAAATGAATTTATAATTATGTTGATAAGTGTTTTATAATGATAATAATGAGTTGTTCATACAATGTAATGAATTTTTCATAATTGTATTTAATTTTAAATTTAATATTTAATTAATTATTATATGGTAATTTTAATCTTAAATTTGATATCTATTTAATTGATATAAGACAATTTCAATTTTAAATTTATTATATTCATAAACATTTTATAATGTTATTGAGGGGTGGAGTGTAAAGTAGTGAGTTCTACTTCAAATTTGACGTCCATTTAACTATCATATGATAATTTCAACCTTGAATTTTGTTTATTTAACTGGCACATGACAATTTCAAACAATCACAATCAAAAAAAGTGAAAAGGAGTGGATGGGTCTTTCCTAAATAAAATGAGAAAGAAAAGTGATTATTTAAACCATACACTTCAATTCAAAAAATTGTTTGGACTGTACAATTTAATTCAGATAATAAAATTGAAGACTAAAAAAGTGGAGGCTATATTACATATTTTAAAATAAAAATTTAAACTTCAAAAATTGACAAAAATATCAATATCACCTGATTTAGCCAAAATTAACTAAACATATAATTTAACATAAAATAAAACCATGATCACATTATAAAAAACTACAATTACTAAACCATTCTCTAGAGTTTTTCAAAATATTGATATAATTTTTATTTAGAACAACTACCATATTACACTTCTCTAACCAAAAACTCCTTCCAAAATTATTAACTTTCAAAATAATTATATTTAAATTGAATTTTGAAAAATGTTAGGAATTATGCAAATGCGTTGTGCCCTCAGTGTCACCAAGTGGAAAACAAAATATTCCAAAATCATTAGCTTCAAGGATAATTATACTTGAGCTTAATTGGAAGGTACGCACATAGTTGGCTTTTGTTGTTATAGATTCTTAAACTACTTATAGAGACTCCTCTATTCCCATGCAATATGGTATGTGTTGTTCCATAATTTCTTTTATGTTGGGTATGATATATTCACTTTGGCATATATATATATATATATATATATCTATCTTGTGGATTATGATATATCTACTTGTATATCTACGTTGTGGATTTTAAAGTTTAAAAAATTTCGGTGAAAGATGTGTTAGATTCCGATGATAGTGAAGGCGGGTGGAAGAGAAGATCTAAATTTCAACCCGTAACTACTTTGAACTAAGATTTCGGTGAAATTGACAACCCGTTAATTATTCCACTAGACCCTTCCACTTTCTCTAGATGACAGATTAGTTAATCTTACCTTCAATTGTGAAATGACAGTTTTATATGTAACCCTTGCAAATAGAGATTTGATATAAAACAATTATTTTAGTAGACTTATTTTTGTAGAAGACAGATTTTGTTTACATTTAATGTGAAATGTAAGTTTTATCTATAATATTAATATATATATATTTATTGGAAGTTTGATATAAAGTAATTAGTTGGTTAAGGGTTTTGAGTTTTTCTTATATAAATTTTAAAGTTGATTTTTGCGGTTCGGATTATTAAAGTTGTTCGGTGTGTGTGGATTTCATCGGCAGTCTTCAGAAGATTAGTCATGTCTTTGTTCGCCCCAATAAATTGCTAGACGGAGTCACAGTGTCTCAATTGACATCGGAGATACCTTTAAGTTATGTGTGTGTGTGTGTGTGTGTACACCCAGAAGAAAATAATTTTTTTTGAAGTTGTAGAAATAATTTTGAGACTATTTATATGAAACTGTTTTTTTGATTATATATATATTGAGGATGGAGATTTTTAAAGTTGTAGAAATAATTTTTGAGACTATTTATATGAAACTGTTTTTTCGATTATATATATATTGAGGATGGAGATTTTTAAAGTTGTAGAAATAATTTTGAGATTATTTATATGAAACTTTTTTTTCGATTATAGGTAATTATATTTATGGGATTGAGTTCTTAATTATAAGGTTGGTTGGTAGAGATTATAAATTAGATGGATAGACTCACTAGATAGATTGATTAGATGGGTAGATATTATAAATGTATGGGGTGTTAATTTGAAGATAGTTAAATATGTTGGGGCACTTATATTAAAATTAAAAGTTTGGTTGAGAAAACACCCATGTTAAAAGAATGAACATATGTATATATTACATTTGAGAGGCCAAAGACATTTATACCCTTTATACTGATAAAATAAAGTTGAAGAATTAGAACTCTCCCAACAACCTATCATCTATCACTGAGAGCAAAGCATATTCAACTTGGATAATAACTATATATTTAAAAATATTTGAATAAATTTCTTTAGCACTCTCTTAACCTCTTTATTTATTTGAAGTTCACTTATTGGCACTTGTACTTTTTCTTCTTTGTATTTAGTACTTAATTTATTTTATTTTCAAATATTTTAAGAGCCGCCTCAACAACCCCTAATAAGATTTGTTGAATTATGAAATTACAAAGAGAAGGTGAATACATAGCCTCTTTAAACTATTAATGTTTGAGGTCAATATTTTTCCCAACTCCGATAAGAATTTTTTTCTTACCAAAATAAAAGTATTTATAGAATGAATAAAACATTTAAGGAATAGCTCAAATAAATATTCCATGCTTACATATTACAAAACTTTTAATGTCTCCTGCCAATAAATGGCATGTAACTGTAAATATTTTTGGGGAAAAAAAAATTGTAAACATTTTTAAATGGTCATTCATATTTATTAATTGTTAAATTGAATAATTTTAAAGTATATATATATATATATATATATATATATATATATATATATATATATATATATATATATTATTAGTTTAAATTGGGGGTTATTGGGATTTTTTAAATTTTTTATCTGATTTCGAGATTTAACAAAAGTTTTCAAGAAATGTACTCATGACAATTATGGGTTTTATGTTGTCATAATTTAGGGTGCACCATGGTTTATGGTCTTGTCTTTTTCACTTTTTTAGATCGTTTGATGCATGCTTAATATCAATAAGGTTCTAATTTAAACTCAAGTCATATATGAATACACAATCATCTTAATACATTTAGACATGTAAAGATTCTCTAAAAAAAAATATCATTTATTGTTTATAAGACACTATTGAGCATCTATAAGCATTTTATATCAAGCATTTATTCTAGCATTGAAGTTCATATTGGTGACAAATTGTACAGTGCTATTTTTTTCGGTTGATGAATTACTATAATTAGTAGAGTATTTATTTCTATATTTTACATCGTTGAAGGGTTTGGAAATATCAAGGAATCATAGTTATTCATTTGTGTAATGTGGGACCTAAACATATTGTTTGTCTTATCATTTTCAAATCTAGTTTCCCAATTAAGGCAGTGAAAAGAAGTGCATTTTTTTTATGATTAGAGTGAATTTTTCAAAAATTGAGTGAGATTTTTTGGCCCTAGATCTAATGAACATATTCGTAAAAAATTAACTTGCCTAATACTTCCTCTAACTGCAATCACTATAGTTATGACAGCTAGAATAGGAACTTGGTGGTTAGGATAAGGTCCTTCATTCACCATGTGTTTTCATGGATCTTGTTGTCTTGCCACAAAACCTTTGTTTACATTGTCATAATTCGATGAATATCTCCATATCTTACTTAAGATACATTTCTAAACCCTCATTTTATCTATTAGTACTCCGATTTTTAGAAAATTAATTACGTGTGATTTGTTATTTTACATTTACTTAGGCCTAGTTAATTTTTTATGGATATTTGTAGTATAATTTTATTGAAATCCATTTATCTTTTTCTATATTTTGGTGAAGTCATGTTCTTTTACAAAACTTCTAGGGTTAGATATTGCTCCATTTTATAATAGATATAGTTTTATTATAACTAATCATTTGACATGTTTCCATAAGGGTTTCACAAAACCTTGATTTGTTATGCCTTATCCCCTAAGATTAAATGTTACTTTTTATAGAGTCAAATTTAAGTTTATTTAATTTTATAGGGTTAATTATATGGCATGCTTCTATATTTAATATCTCTATCTTCCTTCCATTTGATTTTATTGATCCCAAGCCTAAGGTCATTTCAATTTCTTAAAATAAAGAAACCCTAGTATGCTTGTAATTGCTCACCCTACAAATGTGTCATTTTAAGATGTTGCAAATGTTGGTGTTAATGTTTTGTCTTTTTAAAATGATGTGGATGATAGTGATTATGGTGAATATGATAGTGAGGATGATATTGATGCAAGGTTAGGAAAAATAAGATTTATCTCAGTAAGTTTGAGAGAATATACAAATGACATGGGTATATTTAGTTATGGTTCCATTTACATAAGCCTTCATGATTATGGAAACTCAAATTTTGATAGGAGAAAAATAATTAATAAGGGAAAAATGTGTTAGCTTTAGACAAAATATACTAGAGAAATATGGATTTGGACTTGGATATGTATATAAAATTATTCCTCATCATAATGCTTCAAGTTTTTAAGTGTGTAAAATAATCATAACCAAATCTCTATGTTTTTATATCCAATTATATGTGGTAATTCTCGACAACTATGTAATGGTCGTAGTAAAATTAGGAAATTAGGACCTAGAGAATAAATGGGCATGGTAAATGAATAAAAGACACGACCCACTTATAAAATGTGCACATAAACATGCATCAAAATTAGGTGCAAATAAAAAATCAGGTTTTTAAATATTCACCATAAATTGGACCCAATCATCTAACTACAATATGAAAGTGGGGTGATTATGGCACCATTCACACTTAGAAATCAAGGAAAATTTAATGTGGATAATATAAATAACTGATTATTACTTGGTGATTTGACATGTGACTAGAAAACATACATTAAATTCGCAATAAAATGGGCATCATCAGTGAATGAAAAATAACTAAAGTTTGAGGTGGGAGTTTACACTATTTGCTAGTTGGCAAAAATTCACCACTAAATTTTTTCTTGTTATACATGCCTTGGATTATCATAATGTTTCATCTTATATGTCTTTTGATGTTTATCATCATGGATCCCTTGGTATTATTTGGAAGCTTTGTTAAAAAATCCCTTATGATGGAAACAAAATATTTTCTATATATATGATTCATCATATTCTTTTTGATTTTAGGACTTTATATGTGGTTTATTTACTTGTTGTTAGGTTGTGGAGCTAAAAGCTTCACAAATGCAAATGGAGGAGGTTGCTCAGTGTTACAGTAACTAACGTCGACAGCGCAACTGACGTCAATCATATCCAGTTACAGAGCAATTGACATTGGTCAGGAGTCGGCCGACGTCGGTCACCTCCAGACAAATAGGATCAACGTCGGTCACCTATGCGTTCCAGAACTGGTTGTTGATGAACAGTTAGTTTGTTAAACGGGTTGTTTGCATGTAAAGACTAATTTTAGTTTTGAGCTACGTGTCTAATTATTGTTTAGTATGAGATCTATTTATAAACTCATTGGGCATGTATTGTAATTAAGGACAAGGAAGAGATCCTTCCAATTGTAAGATCAGGTTGATCTGCAGGTTGTGCAAGATCAGGGAGAAGATCTACATGGTAAGTAAGATCATTTGATTTGTAGGTTGTTGCAAGTTCATGGGAGATCTACTTGAAGTACTTTGAGTACTTGTGTACTGGTAGTATTGTTACTGACTGGTGGAGGTGACAACAACTCTGTGTTTGAGTTGATTGTTGTGACCGTAATTGAGAAAGAACTCTTGATCGAGAATTATTGGAAGTCCTAGAGGTGTGGGAAGCCTTAGAGGTGTGAGAAGAGTGTGGCATCTTCTTTATTATATTTTATTTTTGGATGAGTTGAATACAAGATTGTATTGTCTCTCAAATTTTGTGTTATTTTTGATTTCTTGTTACTTGTTACTTTTAGTTAAATTTTGTGTTTAGTTGATTATACAAGGTAATCAATTGTGCTCCTAATCCTGACAAAGTAGTATCAGAGCTAGGGTTATAGGTTCACAGAGCCTAGTTCGGAGCAGGTTTACTAACACCTTGGTTTCAGAGTGTGTTAAGTGTTTGTTGATTACAGGTCACTCTTAGGGGTTTCTGATTGAGTGGGAGTATAGCAATGGCAGAAAAAAGTAAACTTAGAATGGATAAGTTTAATGAAAAGAATTATCAATTATGGAGGATGCAAATAGAAGATTATCTGTATCAGAAAGATCTGTACTTATCGTTGGGTGGGGCTGCATGTAAGCCCATGAATATGAAAGATGAAGAATGGAAGGTTCTTGATCAGAAGGCTCTAGGATCTATAAGGTTGAGTTTGGCATCATCTGTGATTTATAACTTATCACAGTGCTAAGACAATGGTAGAGTTAATGGGATCTTTGGCAAATTTATATGAAAAACCCTCAGCTTCAAATAAGGTATTTCTTATGAAGTGATTATTTAATTTGCAAATGCAGGAAGGTGGATCGGTACATAGTCATCTTAGTAATTTCCATGGATTAGTAAATCAATTATTTTTAGTCAATATTGTTTTTGATGATGAAATTAAGGCTCTCTTAATCTTGTGCTCCTTACCTAAAAGTTGGGACAGTTTGGTAATGGCAGTTAGTAATACTGTGTCTGCTTCAAATATCTTGAAAGTGGATGATGTTGTTAGTGTAATCTTGAATGAAGAAATTCATAGGAAAAGCATAGGTGAATCATCAAGGAATGCTTTAAGTGTTGAATGCAGGGGAAGGCAAAGAGAGAAGATCGAGCAAGGGAGATCAAGGTCAAAGATAGGTAGGAGATCCAAATCTAGGTATGGCAGAGTAATTTGCTAGAATTGTGGAAAGGCAGGGCACATAAAGAAGGATTGTAGGTTGGTTGAAGATCAACATGAAGGAAATGAAGAAGCAGATGTTGCAGATATTGTTGCACAAGATGCTCTGGTACATTCCTTGGATAAAGTAAAATCTTGGCTATTAGATTTTGGTGCCTCTTTCCATGCAACCTCAAATAGAGCATCTTTTCATGATTATGTCCAAGGAGACTTTGGAGAGATTTGTTTAGGGGATGGTAAGCCTTGTCAAATGGTTGGCAAAGGGAAAGTGCAGCTGAAATTGTAGACGGGAAACACATGGGTGTTGAAGGAGGTCATGCATGTCCCAGTCCTGAAGTAGAACTTGATTTCTGTTGGAAAGTTGAGTGATGAGGGATGCATAGTAACTCTCACAGCAGACTCTTGGAAGGTTACCAAGGGTGCACTTGTTTTATCAAGAGGTAAGAAAGTAGGTACTCTTTATCTATCTACTTGTATTACTGATTCTCCTTCTGGTTTATCTACTTCAGCTGTAGATTTAGAGATGTGGCTTCATAGGCTTGGTCACATGAATAAGAAGGGGATGCATGTTCTTGAGTTAAAGGGTAAGAGTTCAGATCTAGATAGCATAGATCAAGATTTCTATAAGCAATAAAAGAAAGTGAGGTTTCTTGAAAATGAATCTATAAAAAAGGATCAGAGTTTATTGCACAAAGAGGAAATCTGATGTTTTTGACAAGAATAGGAAAGCCTTGGTGTTCAAGGAGAAGATGACGGATAGAGATCAGTCATAGGGGCTAAATTTTTTTGAGCAAGGCAGTTTGAACAAGGTTTTGATTCAAAGTAAGCTCACAGTGTAAAAGTCATCACTCACAGGTAAACATAGGTACCGACATTAGTCAAGGAGAACCAATGTCGAATAGATAGGTACTGACGTCAGTCATGTGTAGATCAAAGTTGGTGGTGTTAGGTAGGTGGTGACCAACGTTTGTCAGAGAACCGATGTCAGTGACAAAGTGGACACCGATGTCGGTCAGTGAACCGACATCGACAGTCAGGACAGTCACATGGAACTGACGTCAATTAGATGCAAACTGAGGAGGTGATCGATGTCGGTCACTAGAACAGATTTTGGGTGGACAACAAGCTATCAAGGAGTCTCAAATGCACCTATGAAGGAGGACTAAAAGGGTAATTAAGCCTCAAATTAATTTTTCTCCCTTCTTTAGATTACTTGTTGCTCATTGATGGTCAAGAACCAAGAAGTTTTAAAGAAGAAGAGCAGGTAGAATCCAAGAAATAGTAGGAGCATGGCATGAATTCTTTGGATGAGAACAAAATAGGAGATTTGGTAGAGTTGCCAGCCAGAGAGAAAGCACTAAAAGATGAATGGATTTTCAGGTCAAAGAAGAGAGAGAATGGATACGTGAGACAGACGGCTAGGGTATATGGTCTTGAGCAAGCTGCAAGGACAATGGAGGTTTAACCATTGTGTTTCCTTTAGCAAGTTGGATAATATTAGCTAAATTATCCTGTTACTGTATGTGGTGTGTATGCTTATTGTAGGGTCACACATGTAGGGAGTTACTGAGCTAAAGGTAAAGTTAGTTCAGAGGTGTGTCATGAGGAATCTGGGAGCAGCAAGATTCTTTGGCATGAGTATGTCTAGAGACAGAGAAGATCACAAGTTTATGTTGTCTCAAGATGATTTTGTGAATAAGGTAGTGGCACGGTTCAAGATGCGGGATGTAGAACCATTTTGCACACCTATGGATGGACAGTTCACAGAACAGTGTCCCAATTCACATAATGAGGTTAAGTGCATGGTATGTACTAGACCTAAGTTTTCCCAAGTAGTGGGTGTTGTCAGCGAGTTTGGGGTCAATCTAGGAAAGAAGCACTAGAAAGCAGTTCAGTGGATTCTCAAGTATTTGAGAGGGACCAACACCATGTATACATGCTATGCAGGGTCAAGCACATCTCTACATGGGTATGTAGAATCGGATGTGGCAGGGGACTTGGATGACAGGTGGAGCACCACAAGTTGTGTGGTGGTTGGTCTTCAAAATTGATATTGAAGAGGGATACAAGCCAAGAAACAAAATTAGATGATGTATAGGTACAGATACAGGTGCAGCTATTTATCTCCAAGTGGGAGATTATTAGGTTGTGGAGCTAAAAGCTTCATAGATGCAAATGGAGGAGGTTGCTCAGTGTTACAACAACTGACGTCGATAGTGCAACCGATGTCGGTCATATCTAGTTACAGAGTAATCGACATCAGTTAGGAGTTGATCAACATCAGTCACCTCCAGACAGATAGGGACTGACGTCGGTTGCCTGTGCATTTTGAAACTGGTTGTTGACAAACAGTTAGTTTGTTGAATGGGTTGTTTGCATGTAAAGACTAATTTTAGTCTTGAGCTATGTGTCTAATTATTGTAATTAGATGTCTAATTATTGTTTGTATGGGATCTATTTATAGACTCATTGGCATGTATTGTAATTAAGGACAAGGAAGAGATCCTTCCAATTGTAAGATCAGGTTGATCTGCAGGTTGTGCAAGATCAGGTAGAAGATCTACATGGTAAGTAAGATCATTTGATTTGTAGGTTGTTGCAAGTTCATGGGAGATCTACTTGAAGTACTTTGAGTACTTGTGTATTGGCAGTATTGTTATTAACTGGTGGAGGTGAACAAGAACTCTGTGTTTGAGTTGATTGTTGTAATCGTAATTGAGAGAGAACTCTTGATCGAGAATTACTGGAAGTCTTAGAGGTGTGGGAAGCCTCAGAGGTGTGAGAAGAAGTGGCATCTTCTTTATTGTATTTTCTTTCTAGATGAGTTGAATACAAGATTGTATTGTCTCTCAAATTCTGTGTTGTTTCTAATTTCTTGTTACTTGTTACTTCTGGTTAAATTCTATGTTTAGTTGCTTATACAAAGTAATCAATTGTGCTCATAATCCTAACACTTGTCTTGTGATTTTTATAAGTATTTACTAGTTTTGCATTATACATGTGGTGTTTTATAATATGATATAATCCTTATATTACATATTATGACTATGGGTTGTGCTTTTTCTTGATCTTCTTTGGTCCTGTGCAGGGTAGATCATGCACAATAAATAGAGGACACTTACACTTACAACACCAACATATCACTTAAGCCTCAGGACTTAAGCACTCATATGAGTTGCAATATGTTGATGTTTAAAATTGTGCTTTGTTTCAGACACCAACAATGGGAAGTTTCAAGATGTGGGACATGCGACTTGAAATAACCTCCAGATTTTTAAGAAGTTGGTCTCTTCTTTATATCAAGTGTTTGGGGAAAAAGGATAGGAATTTTAAATAGAAATGCAAATGTAAAGAAAAAAATCTAACTATGGCGATGCACCTAAATGTAATTTTGATCCTTAATCCTAAGCACAGTGAAATTATATGTAAGATTCATTTACATTAAAGAGTAGACGAGGCATGATCAATGTAACAAATAGAAATGATAGAAACAGAGGCTCACAGCTTAGACTACTTTCGAAATGATACTGAAAACATCAACAAAGGCACAAAACTCTGTCTTCTCATTAATTCTTCAGCCATATAAAAGGCACAGAAACATGCACAGTTACATAAACTTTACAACTTAAGAAAATAGAATAAAGGCAAATGATATTCCTAATCGCACTGTAGAAAGTCTAAAACTCTTTACAATAATTTTCTCAAAAAATTCTCCCTCCCTCCTTTTTTGTGGTGATCCCTACACTCCTCTTTATAGCCTCAGATCTCTCATTCCATCACCTCCTTTCTCGTGCAATTATCTATTCTGCTTTTATCTCACAGGGGACAAACAGACGATGCTTTCAATGTTTGCATGCTCCAAAAATCTACTCAGTGAACTGCTCCATCTACTAGAAATAACTCCCATTGAGTTTCCCTCCAAATTTTCAGTGCGTTCCCAAACTTACGGCCCAAATTAAACTCTAACTAAGCTGGAAGTGTCTAAACAGGACCCTCTATTCTGTTGAAACAGAAGAGGACACTTAGTGAATTTCTTGAAAATCTGCTTATTTCTTAGGAGGCACTAGAGAGTGACACTTGGCACTTTCCACACCTTTTATCAAAGACATGTGGCACTTTTTGCTTTCCCTATATTCTTACTATATCCTGCTCAGGAACATTTTGCCTTTGACACCTATTGCAATCTACTTCTTTGATACTTAACGACTTAAATAAATAAGACTCACTGCATTTCTTGCTTGAGCAACCTTAAAAAGGGGGCATGGAGACAGGTGGCAATCTCCGCTTCTCTTCAATAAATGACACGTGGCAATCTTTGCTCTTTTTTGCTATGCTATGGAAATGTTTGAGACACATGCTAGGCTCCTATGGATGGTGACACTTGGCACCTTCTGTAGACTTCAAAAATAAAACTCGAGACCCCCCATAGTCTTTATTCAGCAATGAAACTTTGAAAAATATCCTTTAGATGTCGACACATGGCAGCTTCCGCTACTTCTAATAAGATACGTGGCATCTTCCGCTACTTCTAAGAATGGAGTAGAAAGGGGCTCAGTTGATGACACTTGGCGGCCTCCGCTTGAATGATTTGGTTGCGCCTTACTTTCCCTCTAAAAGGGCACTTGTCCTTTGGTCTTTGGGATGCTCCTTTGAACTGCCCATTGAACCGAAAATGGTTTAATGGTTCAACGGTTTAATGGTTCAATACTACATGCCATTTACACATAACTCAAGGTATTGAACCAAAAATATTGAACCAAGGCATTAAACTGCCTTATTGAACCAAGGCATTGAACCACCTTATTTCATATGTCAATACGTGGTGACTTCCACTTTCTCTTACAAAACAATCCAGAGCCTTCTGTGATTGCCACTTAGCGCTTTTCGCCTCATCCTGATACTTAGCTCCTTGAAGACTTTCATTGAAAAATAAATGAAATGTGGGTGCCGATATGAAACGCAGATGCCGACACATGGTGCTTTCCACTGAGTTGCTATTGAACACATGGCATGTCCTGACCAACTTGTAAGAAAAATTAAAGGTGCCTCAGACGATGCCACTTGGCAGCTTCTGCTACCTTTCGACACTTAGCCAAAATTGAAACAAATGAATCAAAAGGGAAATAGAACCCGTGTCCTATTTCTGAACAAAAATTTCAGTTGCGCGACTGAAAATCAAAATGCAACGTAGAGTAAAAAATTACTCTACACAATAATAAATCACTAAGAATTCCATTGATATAGAGAGAAATATTAATAAATAAAACATGCCCTAAGAAAGACTCATTCACACTTTGACAAATAATAAGTGAGCATCACATCCATTTCAATTAAATTTCCTTTGTATTAATCAATAAGTGTTTATAAACATGTAAAATTTCCATGAATATTAAATCCATTACACCAATTCCCTTATATATTCATGCTACAAAGCATACATAAATATCACACAAGCCTTTCATGGATAAATGTCTATGCATATTCGTAGAATATACCCTCTTCTAAGCTTGAACTTGGCCCATTTGTACAATATTTATTTTAGTTCTTGATACTTATAAAATCTATGTTTATTTTGATTGATGTATGTGTTTCTTGATAGCATAGCAACATCTTTCAAAAGTGTGCTTTATCTATATTGCACATTATGTGTCTTCTTTAGTGTACATTGCACATATCTTTCACACCATCCCTTTTTATATTTTGCAAGATTACCTAATATGAAGGAGTGTCTCTCACATGCATACTTTCATACTTAGCCTTATTTTTATTTTGATTTTATATAATATTTGAGGGTTAACACTATGCTATAGTACACATTATATATTCATGATTATCTACATATATATAAATTTTCTACTTTGCTATTGTTTCTATATATGCTATTGATGTCATTGTCAAGATCGATGTAATATTTGTCTTCAACATGTTATAGGTCATGATTGTGGCTTCACAATAGGTTGGGGTCACATCCCATGTTCACTCAAGGAAAACATTGGGGGAAAATGGGGCATCTATTGGTCTCACTTAAGGATATTAGGATTTCATTGGATACTATGCTTTATATATATGATGTGTGTTCTCTTTTATACCTTATATGTTGGATGCATCTTGCATGCTTCATGCTCTTATACATAATTCATATTTTTTTCAAGTGTTTTCTATATCCATGTTTTAAGCTTTAAATTTGTTCTTGGTCACATTGTTAATGTTTTTTCTTCCTGTTCAATGTATATTTAGTGTGTTTGATGTGCTTGCTTTGTGTTTTTTATTTATTCAATATTCTTGATGTTCTTATTTGGTGCTTGATGAGTCTTCATCATGTTCAGTACACGTTCATTTTATTATATGTTTTCTTAATGCTTGGAGAGAATTCACTATCTTATATGTCTTCTATTTTCTTGGAATGATCGTAATGTTTGAAGAGTTTGTAACTTTATTTTATGCTTGGTCACATATGTGACATATTTTTCTAGTTATTCTCATTGGTTTTTTATTTATTTTTATAGTGCCATGATCTATATCATGCATAATGCTTTTATTACTTTCATATGTTGTTATGATTCCTATAATGTATGTATTAAGGGAAAGAACTCATATTTTTACTTTACATTGCTATAACTTATGATACCACTATTACATTACTTATATTTCACCCTTTTGGGGCACATTATTCCTGCACTTAATTTTTTCATACCATAGGCTCACACAAGAAAAATTATTTATAACATATATGCTTCCAAGATCACATATTTTTATGTTAGACATCATTGGTTTTATATCTTATATTATGCACAATGTGTGTATTCCCTTTTATTTTGAGATAAGTGATTCACAAGTTGATGCCAAAACTCAAAAGGGGAACATAAATCTCACTCATCACATTTAGATACATGTTCTTGGGGCATTTGCATTAGTATATTCAACAAGATGGATGTGAAGGCCCATGATTGATAAGTTACCTAGCTCTAATTTTTAGTGTTTCATAGTTTATTCAGATGCAAAAACCCATATCTTTTAAGGTTTTATAACTCCACCTAACATTGATATTACATTATATCTATTTAGGATTATATGTATGGTAATATTTAGTACTATTTAGATTAGTCCTCAAAATATTATTTTGGTTTTATTTTTTTCACTAAAAGTTACACTCATAAATGTATGAAGGATTTAACACAAATTCATAATCATGTGATCTCACAAGGGCATCACTGTATATTTAATAAAATCAAGTATATTATTATGAACTTATTATATTTTAATATATTATTATTATTATTATTATTATTATTATTATTATTATTGGCACTCGCTCATGCATGTGTAGAAAAAAAAAAGAATATTCTTACATGGTACACAATGGCACTTGGAGTTTGCTTCAAGATCTTTAGGGGCACAAAATCTTATACTATCTGTATGAAATAAAAAATACATCATGTCGATAAATCAATCCTAGCTCAGAGAATATAGAGCATACCTACACTTTCAATTGGGGATACACTTGTTAAGAGGGAGCATGACCAATATGGGGATCCACTAGACTCATTTAGGGGATCACTTGTCACTACATATCATGCTAGGAAGGGTTCCAAAGCCTATAGTGAAACATAATTGCATAACAACCCTAATGGAGCCCTAAGGTTTAAAGCATTCACTCTATTCTAATAGCAAGAAATTAAATCTAATCTAGTGCATACCAAAGCTTATGACACAAAGTGGGGGTTAAAAATAATAAAACAAACTAAATTAAACATGTATTAGAAGACATATACTCACATCAATGTATACATAATATTAATACATGGGAGAAGAATACAAGTACATTATCTATCTACTCTTACAAAGGAGAAATAAAGTTAGGAATACTTACCTTTGAATATGAACCCGTGGAGCCTCAATCTCTCCCTTAGCCAAGGTGCTTCACAAGAGATTGTTGTGGTATGTAAGGATAACCAACATAAATCATCTCTGGGCTACAAAACTTATCTAAGCATCCAAAAGACTTATCCAAATAAAAAATTTGTATATCTAAAAAAATTATGGAACACTGAGCTTTATTCCTCAAGTATAATAGTCAATAAGAAGATGTTTTCTCACACATCTTCTCTATTAATTCTTCTCTTATGAAATGGTGGGAAATGAACTTGTATATATAGGAAAATCTTTCCCTAAATCCTCCCAATAATTTTGACTGTACAGGGTCAACCCAGTGAGTTTTTGAAGATAATTCACTAGGTCTAAGCTAGGTCAGTCGAAAGGCTAACAAGCTAAGAAAGTGAGGAATACCCCTAAACTTTACTGGGTTGACCCAATATAGTCGACTATCCAAAAGGGTGTTAAGGCAAGAAAAAGAGGAATGGAAATAGGAAAAGACTAGAATAGGTATGACTAAGAAGAATAATCTTAGGGTAAATGGTTTTAGGAGACAAGTGTGTAGATGACAAGTGGAAAAAGGGATAACAATCTTATGAAGCACCGATGATTTGCCCACCCCTTTCCCAGTGCACCCCTTAAGGCATGCACTCAGAGAGATTGAGACTCAATAGATTATTGAAAGATATAAAGTGTTAGTAATCAATAAAAGTTTGAAAATATTATGTGTATATATATACCCCACTCAAATCTCATCACGTGTCACGTAAGTGCAAAACAGGGTGGTGCTTTGGGATAGAACATGATAACACACAACATTGATGATAAGTAAAGTGCAGTAAATAAAAAATAAGATAAATGAAAAGACTGAATTGAAAAACACATACCTTTAACTTACCTTAGAGTTATAGATGAAGAAGTAGACTACAAGATATGTGAATGTGTCCAATGTAGACAACACTAGACGAACCTGTAGAAGTTAGTGCAAAAATAGCCAAAAATCAATTTTTTTGGGAAATAGGCATGTAATAGTTAGGAATGACAAAGAAGATAATTGGAAATTTAGGATTGGTAAAGGAAGGTTTTTATAATATTGAAGGCAAATATGTGATAAAATAACGGCAAATGAATGATAAAATACTGGCAAATGAATGACAAAAGATAAGAAATAAATGACAAATGATATTGGAAAGCATGTAAAGCATAAATGGCAAAAAGGAATGTTAATGCAATAAAACTCTAAAAAATATGTAATAAAGTGAAAATTAAGCTCATGTAAGATAGGTAAAAAGGAAAACATGAAAGAAATAAAATGAAATGTAATTGAAAATGGAAGACAAACATGAAGAAGGCATATATGCAAGAATGGCAAAAGGATGTGGACTCAGTTGTCCACAATATAAGTGTAATAAAATAATGAAAAATTAAAGAAAATATTGATCCATAGTTACTCAAACATGTTGTTTTCCTCTAAGGATAGATAAAATTGAAACAAAGTAGTGTTAGAATGTTTTTAAGAGATAAAGAAGAAGGAATTTAAAGAAGAAGGGAAAACAGATTTGGAATCATAATTTGTCTATCAAGGGGGGAAATGAAATGGGTGGAGGGGAGAATGAAGTAAAAACCAAGGTAGAGGAACTCTTTATCAAATTTAAGACACTCAAATTATGTTTGTCAAAATAATAGGACTTTCAACCTTAAGGACTATGAAGAACTTCTAGTAGCAACACAAGTCTTAGGTCAAAAAATGGAGTATATAGATCATACCATGAAGGTTATATGCATGAAAATTAAACTGGACCTACATCCCCATGACATGTTCCCCATTCTTTAGGATCCCTTACAGAGTCATCGGTCTACTGCAAAGATTAGGTATTTGCATGAGAATGTAGATAACACCATAGAGTTTTTTGAAATCCCCTATTCCAATCTACTAGCCTACCACACCCCAAAGGATCTAAAATTTATGTGAGGCTAGTTGTAGAGTTTGAGCTTAGATTAGAGATAGGATATGTGTTTCGAATCACATCTTTTGGTGTGATATTTGACTTTTAAGATTTGTATGTTGCCTTTTAGATACCATTGCCTTTTGTTTCAAATGATTTGGCTTTTAACTTTCTCAATCGATTTTTCTATTCCTCCATACAAATTTAGAAGACCAAACATGGGTGCTAAAGATTAATTTCATTTGAATACTTGGGACAAGGTTGCTAAGAGAGAGAAATTCAAAGAGAATGGGGTCTAAGAGTCTTATAAATCTAGGTGAAATAAAAGTGTTGTCTTGACTTCGCCCTTGTTTTATCTAATGTGGAGATGAAAGGAATCTGAAATCAAGAGGAACGACACATAGAACAATTTGAATCAATTCAAATCACAAAAAATGTGACAAAGGGAAAAGAGGGATACAATGACAACAAAAATTGATTCCTTATCATAAAAATGAGGGAAATAAAGGAAAACATACTAACATAGATTGTTGTGTAAATTCCATCTAGAAAAAGAAGCAAAAGCTAAAGTTAAGAACAAGGATCAAAAGCATTTTTTAGAAAAGGAATGATAAGATGGTAATTTTATGAGGGCTGGGTCCTATCCATGGTCTTACACTATAACTCACAAAAGAGAAACCTGAGGGGTGTGATAAGAGAAATGTAAAACATATGTGAGAAAAATAAGTAAATGGATGGTAATTTTATGAGGAGTGTCAGGTCCTATCCACAGTCTTACGAAACAACTCACAAAATAAAAACCCACAGGGGTGCCAAAAGAGAAATGTCAAAAGATAAAGAAGACTATGGTACATCAAGAGGTAAATGCTAAAGAAAGGGGCAAAAATTATCATAAAGATACTAAGTCAAAGAGTGACATAAAAATATAAATGAAAGAGGTATATAAAGACAAAAATGAAAACAAATGCCAAATGTAATGTGGAAGAAAACCAAAGAATGTAAAGGAAAATAATTATGCTAGTAAAATGAAAGTAAAGGAAGGAAATAAAAATGCACAAAAACAAAGAAACATGAGACAAGAGAAACAAGTAAGACATATGCTAACATCTGTATCAAACATGACCTTGTGAAATACAAGTCTATAGGTCTCAAAAGGTCTCTTGAAGCTGGATTTGTTTGTTATTATGCATTGTAGAATAAGAGTGGGCATCACAAGATGTCCCAATGGGTAAGTGGATGCAGGGATGGGCATCACAAGATGCCCTAAAGTCTTAAATGACATGTGGATATGCATTTCACGATGCCCCAACATGTGAGTTAGATTCAGGTAACATTGAACCTTTCAAATGATTTGTATTGGGTTGGTGGGTGCATTTTGAGATAGGCAAATGTGTTGATTTGTTAGATTTTAAGGAGGTTGAATGTGACATATAATGGGTAGGAGAGGTATGAGTAGGTAAAAGAGGTAAAGGAGGACCATATATGATATGCTTTAGAGTAGGTATTTGAACTAGGTACTCTTTTGGTTCATGTGACTTAAGAGGTTGGGGTTCAATAGATGCCACAATATGTTTAAAATTATTCATGTGTGTTATCCTTTACTTATTGGTGTAGGAATAAGGATCAATTGTGGTTTTTAAAAAATTAATAAATGAGGTGCAGGTATGGGATAATTTTTGTTTATCATTAGGTAGTTGATGTTGATGTTATTGTGGTTCTTGAGATTGATTTTGAGAAGATTGAAGATAGTCTTGATAGCATTATTTTATTAGAGTATCAAGATTGAAATATGGACCAAGCAAGAAAGAAACAAGAAATTGATCAAGATCACAACAAGACTCATGAGAATGACCTATAGTAGCATACCACCAATAAAATTTATCTAGATTGTACCATTTGGGAGGAGGTTTGGAAGGATCAAAGCTCATGGGTTTAGAGGGTGGCAATTTATTCTTAAGTTATTATAGATTCAAGGGTGGGTGGGTTGGCTTAAAATTGGTTGAATTAGATGTTCCACTTTGAGGTTGGGGAGGCTTAGATGAATCAATGATATGAGAGGATGATTGGAAAGGTAATTTAGTAGTTGTTTTGGATGGTTCAAATTGAGTCATAAGAAAGTCTTGCCTTTTTGATTGGTCTAAGGCTTCTTCTAAAGTTTTAGGAGAAAAGATTCAAAAATTTTATTGAAGGGAAGGTTTAAAAGTAGTGACAAGTAGTTTCAAAAGAGTATCATCCTTCATGTTATGGTCCACTTTATGAGAAAGATACTTCCATCATTTGATATAAGTATGAGAAAATTCATTAGGAAGTTGCTTGGCATTGATGAAATGGGTAAGGTAGTTTTCAAGAAGGTCATCATTTTGGAATTCCTTCACTAGAGCATTTTACTAAATCCTCTAGTTGTGAGATGGGATGTCTAGGAAGTTGGTTGTACCATTTAAATGCATCACCAAAAAAGGTTTTGGATAAGAGTTTGGTGGTAGCAAAGGTGTCAGTTTAGACCGATTCCTTATAGAGATTGACAAATACTTTAGAAAGATATTAGGGTCCTTAGTCCCATTATATGTGATAGTTAGAAAAATGTTTCCAATATCTATGGATGCAATAAATGGGGCTAAAGGTTCATTTTAAAGATTTTGAGGCATTTTGTTATTCATTAAAGCTTGAGGGATGATATTCCCATTGGAATCTCTAAGAGGAAGAGGGAAAAAATTTATATTTGGTTGAGACATGATGACTTGAAGTGGTTGACTAATCATGTTGCATAAATATTGTTGAATGTTCATCACTTGAGATTGATTGTTTGTTGCATGATGTTCACTTGATGTATGACTTATGCAAGAAGTTGAGTTGTATCGATAGATGGGTTTGAAGGTGGGGTATTAGTGTTGTTAGGAAGAGGATTGGTAGTGTTGGTGGGAGGAGGATTCTTTATAGGTGGAGGATTCCCAACATTATTATTAGTTGTCTTAAGTGTGGTAGAAAAAAAATGAAGCTTAGTCAAGCCACAATTCTTGTGAGGAGTGTAAATAATATTATCACCAAGGTTTTTGAATAATTTGGAACCATATAGATTATCAATTGGAGTGGTTTCAAACATGTTACTTTGGGAATTGATAAGATTTGGTGATCTTGTTATGGGTGTAACAAGAGGATTATGAACATTGGTTATAAGGGTATGAGTTTTGATAAGAGAGGGATTAGTTGGTGTAAGATTCCCAAAATTGGTATTGGGAAGAAGATTAGGATGAGTGACCTCAATTACATTACATTGTGTAGTGAGTGGTTTTGGTTTAGGAGAAGGGGAAGGAAGAAATTGGATAGTTTCATCTGAAGTAATGAAATAAGTGAGGTTATTATCCAGATCCTTGGTTATGAAATGTTGTGTACTAATGGAAGGCTAAAAATATGTCATCATGATGAAACAAGACTAGATAACCACACAAGGGGAATAAAAAGTGATATAAAATAGTACAGGGTCAACTGGGTCGATCCTGCACAGCAAATAGGGGCTGAAAAGGGTCTATAAATAGTACAAAGTCAACTAGGTCAATCTTGTATAGCAAACATAGATTGAAAAAGGTTTGTAGATAGTATAGGTCGATTGGGTTGATCCTGTACAATGAACAGAGGTTAAAAATAGGTATATTTCTTGTTTTGCCTATATCTTTGTTTCTACTCATTCATTTCTAAATCATAAAATGTGTTGGATTCATGATGAAGTAGAGAATCAAAATAGGGAAGATGAAAAAGTTGATAGTAAGTTATGAATAATATAATTTTTCAAGTAATATGAATAAGTAAGTGCTAAAAGGAAATAAATAGTCAATTAGATCAATGTTGGCAAATCCAATTGAAGCACACAAAGCAAAACCTTGCACTAACATCGGCTAATAAAAGTTTTGGTACACACAATTGTTTAAAGAGAAATTAATCAACTTAAAAATTAAAAAGCTAACTAATTGGTCAACCTAGATGTTTATTAGATTATTAAGAAATGATGTTTAATGTGATTGGAAGTTGGCTATAAGCAAGGAACTAAATAACAATCTAAGGATGGTTTCAGGTAGTTTGGGATGAAAGGGACTGTAGTGGCAATGATATAGGCTTGGTATTGGGGCCTACCCCCTCACTTCACACACTAAAATAATAAGGGTGTTAGGTGTTTATCTATAATATAACATTAAACATTCTTTATACCTAACTAGAGTATTGAGTCGGCTTCCCCCTTAGTGATAAAATCTAAGTAGGTTAGCCTAGGGTAGACAAAATGTTAAACTGCTTGTTTATGTTTTTATGATTTAGTTGTGTGTACATAAAATAGAAATAGTGAAACTATGTGATTAATTAAAAATCCCCTAATTAAACTATGTGAGCTATTCTAAGCATGAAAATAATAGGAAAAGAAAGTGTGAATTAATTACTAATAGATATGAGTTTAATTCAAACTTGAAACAAGGTATAGTGTTGACACTATATGAAAAAAATATCAAATAAGGTCGAAAATATATTATAGAAGCAAAGTCTAAAAATGAACTAGGTCGACAGTGTCAATCTAGTTATTTCAAATGGCACACAAAACACAAAATTGGGTTAGTAGTGGCGATCTAGTTGACTGTGCAAGGGTAGTTTTAAAGATTTCAAATTGTGAAAGGAAAGATAGAAAATAAAGAAATAGAGATGTAGAAAGGAACCTTGGTGGATTAGAGATGCAATGAAGGAATATTGATAATGAATAACCTTGACGTATGCTTGAAAAACCTGCAAACTGGGTCGATAATATCGATCAAGCTATATAAGAACCTACTAAAAAGTGCTAAAACTGTAAGGGGTCAACTGGGTCAACCTAGTAGGTTGAATTGGGTGTTTGAAAGGTTGGAAATTTATACTAGGTTGACTTAGTTGATTTATTTTCTTGTTTCTAAAAACCTATGCATAAAAAAAAATATTTGGGTCAACAGAATCAATCCAGTATGTCAAAATATATGATCAAAATGATTATCAAAAGAATGAATTAAAAGAATGAAAAAGAGTGAAAGAAATCCTACAGGGGTTAGTTTCACATTGAGTTCACCAGAATGTAATATGAAGGTGAAGCCAAAGTGAATGTTAATACTAACAAGAAAAGAAATAAAATGGAAACACGAAGATAATCCAACTAGTGGTTGGATAGGATTTACGTTGGGTTTACTAAAATGTATGTAATCATAAATGCATCATGTCTATAAATCAATCCTAGTTCAGAGAAGATATAGCATACCTACACTTTCAATTGGGGATACATTTGTTAAGAAAGAACATGACCAATATGGGGATCCACTAAACCCGATCAGGGGATCACTTGTCATAACATATCATGTCAAGAAGGGTTATAAAGCCTACAGTCTAACACAATCACACAACAACCCTAATGGAGTCCTAAGGTTTAAAACATTCACTTTATTCTAATAATAAGAAAGTAAATCTAATTTAGTACACACCAAACCTTTTGGCACAAAATGGGGGTTAGAAATAATAAAACAAACTATACTAAACATGTATTAGAAGACATATACTCACATCAATGTATACAAAATCCTAATACATGGGAGAATACAAATGCATTATCTATCTACTCTTACAAAATGGAAATAAAGTTAGGAATACTTACCTTTGAAGATGAACTTGTCAAGCCTCAGTCTCTCCCTTGGCCAAGGTGTTTCACAAGAGATTGTTGTGGTATGTAAGGATAACCAAGATAAATCAGCTCTAGGGTACACAAACTATCTAAGCATCCAAAATACTTCTCCACAAGATAAAATCTATATCTCCAAAGAAATTACAAAACCCTAGCCTTTATTCCTCAAGTAGAATGGTCAATAAGCAGATATTCACTCACACTTATTCACCATTAATTCTTCTCTTATAAAATGGTGGGAAATGAACTTGTATATATAGGTGGATCTTTCCTAAATCCTCCCAAGAACATCAATTGTATAGGGTTGACCCAGCCTATCCAGTGTGTTTTTGGGGACAATTCACTAGGTTTGAGCTAGGTCAGTCAAAAAGATAATAAGCTAAGAAAGTGAGAAATACCCCTAAATTATATTAGGTCGAACTGGTTGACCCAGTACAACTGACTGTCCAAAAGGGTGTTAAGGCAAGAAAAGGAGGAATGGAAAGAGGAAAAGACTAGAATAGGTAGGACTGAGAAGAATAAGCTTAGGGTAAATGTTTTTAGGAGATAAGTGTGTAGATAATAAGTGGAAAAATGGACATCTTATGAAGCACTGATGGTTTGCCCACCCCTTCCCTGGTGTACCCCTTAAAGCATGCACTTAGAGAGATTGAGACTTGATAGGTTCCTGCAAGATACAAAGTGTCAGTATTTAATAAAAGTTTAAAAATATGTATACACTATCTATCCATTAATTTTTTTAATTTGATATGTATGCATGTGCACACATGCACACACATTAAATTAGAGTATTATGTAGAGATCTAAGAGTGTTCCCTATTCATTTATTATTCATTGAATTAGATAATTCTATGTGCCTTTGCATTTTTAAGTCACTATCTAAAACATGTGTTATTGGCACATTTTATCATTTGCCATTGTATCCTCCTTCTTCTCTCTCTTTATTTTGAGGTCTTGTTGTGGTTACCCTTTTTAAGGAGCCATATTTTTGTGGCTATTTGAGGTGTTCAACAAGTGCAACAGTCATGGTGATGAATAAATTTGAATTTTTGTTTCCACTCCTTGTTGCTAATGGATTAATGCTTACTAGTAATTTAAGAATGATTAATTAAATTAAAATTATGCGCCTTCAAAATATATTTCCATTTTTATAAAATTGATAATATTTTAAATATATTTATAAGGGTCATTGGCCTCCTAGAAAGGATATGATCCCTTTATAATATTCTTTCTATGAAACCTACAACCCTTAGGGTCCTAACCTATTTGGTAGGCTTGACCCACTTGATTGAGTGTTTTGGAATTTGTGCAAAGAGAATTAATTGTGTGTAAGAAGCCCACATGGGCATGCAAGTGAATTGATTATTATGTAAGGCATGTTGCTTGCAATAAAGCCTTAAGTGTACAAGATAAGTGGGTCCTTTTATGACATGAGTATGACCCTTATAAGGAGGGTGCCTCCATTCAATCAGTTTTGGGGAAGAAAAATTTGACTCTATTTTTGTTTCAATTTCTTGGTCATTATTGGGTGCATTCAATTAGGGGAGGGAGAAAGATCTTGTTGTAAGAAATAGGATATCTTCATGGAGCTTTGGATCTTGTTTCACGCAAGTAAAATGAATTAGATGAGGTAAGTATTATTTTAACACATCTTGTGGAGAAGAAATAGCTAGTCAATTTAATAATGAAAATGAGAATTAGAACTAGTAGTTGTTATATGTTTGAACTCTCTCTTATCTCCTTCCCCTCCCTCTCTCCCTCTTTGATAAAATTTATTAGGATTTATTATAGTATATAAAGACATCCTCTCGTGTTAAAATATTGAAAATGATGTATTATTCCCTCCTATCTCGGTTGTCTTTTACATATGTACAATTATTTTTCTTGTTAATAATAAGTTGATGATTAGAAACATATTTAACTTACTATCTCTTATTCATAGGTTATTTCAAATATTGTTGAATGGCACAAGAATGTTGATTAAAATGAACAATTCAATATGATGATACTCTTGAAATGAAACATGTGCACTCTTAATATCCTTTTCTTCACAAATTATTTGATGCACTTATTGAGTAAAATTCACTAATTGGTATAATGCAAGAGTTTTGTATTGATGTTTTTCAAATTAAAAATGGAACTGAAACTTTAATTTTGCATATAGATGTAACTTATCTCTTTATGACAAATGGATTATGAAATCTTTATTTTAGGAAAATTAAAATAAAAAATGAAAATTTATGTATCTTAAAATATTTATGATTGAAAATGTGAATTTTAGTATGTTATATTCATTTGTTACATTTTGATCTCCTTATCTCTCCTAATGTCCTCATTTTTTGAAAATTATGTATGGGTAGAGAAATTTTTTTATTATGAAAGTTATGGTTTACAAATCTACATATGAAGACTATTAAACTTAAATCTACCTCTATAATATATTAATGGACATATATGTGTGTGAGTGCACATATATAATGAATAATTAATCAATTAAATTATACACCCCCCGCCCTACACACATTATTATAACAATTGAAATAAAAAATAAATGGGTATATATATGTATATATATATATATATGTATGTATATGTATATATATATGTATGTATATGTATATGTATGTATATGTATATATATATATATGTATATATATATATATATATATATATATATATACACACACATATGTATATGTATATGTATGTATATGTATATATATGTATATATGTGTGTGTGTATATATATATATATATATATATATATGTATATATATTTGTATATACATATATATATGTATGTATATATATGTGTATATATATATATATGTATATATATATGTATGTATGTATAATTATAATTTATGATGTAAGACTGAATAATAAAATACTTATTGAATAATAAATGAATTAAAGAAAATATAATAATAATAATAATAATAATAATCTCCCATTAATAGTACAAGGGTGGACATGGAAAATTCCCCTGCTCATGCCATTATTACCAAGAACCCTCCTCAAGTTGACTTTTTAAGCTAAATTTTGATGGGGTTACCAAAGAGAATCTAGGGGTATCTAGAGCTAGAATACAGTACAAGGGCTTGCTCAGGATCTCTAATTCATGCCTTATTATCAAAAATTCAAGATAGCACCAATAATGAGGCTGAAGCTCAAGCTTTGGCCTTGGGTATTCTATTGGCTCATCAATGCGGGATTGAGAATCTGGTTATTGAAGGGGATTCTAAACTTATTGTGAATGCCATATGCAATCACTCAACAAAGGCTTGAAGGTTGAATAGAATCCTTAGCATGATTTGGCCAACCTTTGATGAACTTTGTTGGTCTGTTAACCACTGCTATAGAGAATACAATCAATAAGCATATTTTCTTTCTAATTAGGGAGCAGGTCAAAAGAGTGATTAAATCATGGATAATTAGTTAGATACATGGCTAAGTCTTGATTTGATCAATAAAATCAAGGTCACTTTGATTGTAAAAATATCATTACTCATTTGAGCTTAGACACATGTGCCTTTAGTGCCATCATAGAAGCGTTTTCAATATTTATGCATGCAAATGGCATATTGTGATATGGATGTTTTGAGTGCATAGGGATTTTCAAGGATTATTATTTTTGGTTGGTTTTTTTTGTGCATCATGTTGAAAGTTCCTTATTTGTGGTGGTGGTATCATTTCATAGCTATGGATTTTATGGAAACCATCAAATTTGTGCTCTCCATATGAGCTAAAAAATGGTAGATGGCATTCTAAGATAGTGTCACTGATCATTAGGTTTACTTAATTTTTTGGATGCCCAATTTGGAGGTTCTTGATGTAGTGAAAGTTATCTTGGGAACTGAATACATGTATATAGTTTTGAGGATAAAAACAAATGTGGATGTTACTTATGTATTTGTGAGTAACTTATTGCGCACTATCAAAAATGGTAATGTAATGCATAAGGTGGTAGAGACTATTGTTTAGCCTGGGTTGCAAGGTGGGATATGTGCTTGGCTTGATAGATTAGTTACGTAAAATGATTTTTATCTCCCCTTTTTTGGATCTCAGTGTTTGGGTCTAATTCCCCTCTATATTTTTATATAATTAGAATTTGTTACATCATGATTTCACCCTAAGTTTTATAACCTTTGAATCTGTGGATTATTATGGTTATCATTTGATTGTTATTACTTTGATTGAGATTTATGACATATACTAACTATGGGATAGTGATATGTTGATTAGTTTACATAATGGAATAATCATGTGACAGTTTTCAGGTAAGTGCACAAAGTTGGGGGACAAAAAAGGGCCTGTTCGTGGACATGATTTTTCTCAAATATCAAAAATTTGAACTTCTGTAGATAATTTGAGATGGCTACACTTAAAATTTGAAGATGGTATAAAAATATGAATTGTAGAATTTTGAATCTAGTTTCCAAAAAAATTATTATTTTTTAAATAATGGTTGAGTATAAGTATGTCAAACATCTAAAATTTGAATAGGATCTCATGTTATTTTAAGAAAACATAGTAGATAGATAGTCGTGCGGCCCACCATTTTTTGAGCATCATTAAATATTGTTTGAAACCCTTTAGTTAATATTTACATAAGATCTAGTGTGTTAAAAAAAATTATATATTTTTTAAATAAATATTTATTTTTATATTAATTTTGCAATTAAGTAGATCCTAAAAATTAACAAAAAAATGGATAACCGGTCATGCGGCCCACTCCAACTACCTCAAAAAAAATGAAAATTGATTTTTTCTTTTGAATGTGTGTAGAATTAGTCCTACTTTGTTACCATATATATATATATATATATATATATATATATATATATATATCAATGAAAAACAAATTAGATAAACATGAATAGGCATGTATAGGTGCGGCATGTAGTGGCCTAAAAAGGTGTAGTTAGAAATAAATATAGTTTGAACCCTTCAAATAGCCCCAAAATTATAAAAAAAACATATATTTAGAAAGAGGATGCCATGCTCGTCATGATGGTAATAATTTTTTGAATCTTGACGTTGAAATCCATAGTGTATTTGGTGATTGAAGTTAAAATTTGTTGGTTTTTCTCAAAACTCTCAATCTCGATTGTAGATGCACAGTCACAAGCCTTTGGCTCATAAATCCAAGCCATTTCTAAGCTTAAAGGCTCGATTTTCAATTCAAATTCAAATAATGTATATGAATTTTAGAATGCATACGTGTTATATAATGTATTATACGTGTACACGTTGCTTTGTTATAAGACCAAAACCATCTCCATGCGTATGTGGGAGTTACACGTGAAACCAACTTTGGCCATAAGCTTATATTTACTACTCTAAATGTTATTGTTACATGTATTTTCTTATACTTTAAATTTATGTTAGTAAATATAATAAATTAGGATCACTCAACATCTGATAGAGTTGGTCTCACAATTGCATGCCTTACGATGTGGAAAATAGTTTTTCAAAATCCAATCAGGTTAGTAATTAAGCATTTTTAGGGTCTAAGTATTAAACCTATGGATTTCAATAGATAAATTTTGTAATTGATATTCATTTTTGAAAAACATATAATCATTTTGTAGGTTTTTGTGCCTTCCAAATTGATTTCTAACATTTATAAGAGTCTTAGGTTTGTCAAAATTAAAGTTTTCAAATCACTCACTTTGAAATTGATGCAAAGTGGTGTTATTAGGGTATCATAGGTCACATTGATGACCTGCACACTTCAAACAACCACTTTACATGTTAATTTCACTTGATCATTATCCCTCTTTCATCCTTGATAACTTCTTGCTCATCCCTCATTACCCCTAATCACTCTCTCATCACTCCTCATTGTTCCTAATCACTCCCTCATTGACCATCACTATCCCTAGTCATCTCTAATCACTCCCTTATCATCTATAATCACTTCTCTATTAACCCTCACTATCCCTCATCATCCCAAATCACTCCTTCCCCATATTTCATCATCCCTAATAACTCTTTCCTCATCCCTCATCATACCTAATCACTTACTCATCCCTAATCACTCTTTTATTGACCTTAATTGTCTCTCATCATCTCTAATCACTCATTTATTGATTATCACCATCCCTTATCATCCCTAATCACTCACTTATCATCCTTCATAATCCCTAATCAATCTTTCTTCATCCCTCATCATCACTAATCACTCCCTCATTCACCCTCACCATCCCTTACCATCCTTCATCACTCCATCATTGACCCTCACCATCCCTTACCATCCCTAATCATTCCCTCATCATCTGGAGTAAGTATATACTCTAAATATATCTTTGATTCCAATCATATGTTGTTTAATTCATTATAATAGAAATTAACTCTATTCTAGGACTTATGTTCTCAATACCCATTTGTGATAGTCAATTTTATTACTAAATGAATTGGATGATCCTCCAAATTTATAGTCAAGTAACATAAATATTAACACAAAATATAGTTTAAATTTTAGTTCATAGAATTATATTTGTTGTGAAGCTGACTAAATGAAACTTTATTTGGTTCCACCTTTGGTAGTTTGGTTCAAAAGATAAAAATTAAACATAAATCTCTTGTATAATTTTCTAATTCTAAGAAGATTTGAATCAGTTGCAAAGTTATTTAGTGTTTCCCATTCATGTATGAATTTAATCTTTGTTAGGTTCACACATGCACTCATGTGTGTAATGTGTCCCAAATATTTTATCTCTTGCATGAAAAATGAACATTTATTCATGTTATCACAAAAATAAGTTTATGCAAAATGTGAAACACTAGTTTAGCATGGTGTAGATGTTCATCCCATGTTTTCTAAATATTAAGATGTCATAAAGGTAGATTTAAAAAATGACATAGGTAAATGGCATGAGGATGTCGTTAAACATCTTAAAATGAATTAATTCATTATATGAGTTAACCTAAAAGGCATAACCAAATAGTCAATCAATCTTTCCTTTATTTTTAAGACGATATTCCAAATGTCTAGAGGTTTAACATGTATATGATGATACCCAAACATAAGATCAATTTTGGAAAAGAATTATACACCATAGATATGGTATAAAAATGCCTTAATATTTAAATGAGGATATTAGTTCTTCAATTTAGTCTTTTTAATATATTTTTAATTGATTCACAACTTTAGCACAAACACAATTGGTTTTTTGCAAGGTAATGATTTGGGTATGATGTGTCCATTATCCATGATTTCATGGATCTACCACTTGATCTATTATTTCTCTAGAAATGATATGCTGTATAGGGAGGTTTGAGGTAGAGGTAGTTAAGGGATCAAATAAATAGTATTGTTTAGTGTATAGTATGTAGGAAATTATTCAGGTGACTGAAAGATATCCTTGTATTCATCTAGTTTATGGTTCAATTATTTTATCTTTTTTCTTGTTTCATAAACCACACTATGATATGGTGACATAAGGATGTCATTAAACATTTACTTATTGAAATTAAGAGTATACTTCTTACTAGAACTAACAATATTCTTGCACTTCCTGGCACTAATAACTGAAAACTTATTAACTAACTATGATATATGGCATTTCAGATCATGGTAATCTATCACAAAATTTCAAGGATTTACTTCATAGACTACATGTCAATGGTAAATACATGGTTTATCACATATAAAACATCACACACCTATAATGGTGAGATGTCACAAAGGATTGCATCTTTAAAAGGTTTGATTTGTACACCAAGTGGCACTACTAGGTGATCCATTTCTCAAGGCCTACACTAGACCATACACTAGCATATGGTTATGGATGATGTATAAATTTCAAGTTAAATTTTTAAAAATATGATTTAGGAGAAATTAAATTCTTTTGACTTCCATTATAAATGATGAAGTGTATTGTCTCACCATTGATCTACATTTGTTAATGAAACAATATTTTTAATTCATATAGTTTTTTGTTTGGGGAAGTAGAGATATTTTTAGTACCAACCATATCATTGGGTTCATAATATATTATCTACTTAACTTTTTATAGTGTTATATAACTTGTACCCACTTCTTGAGATGTGAAAGTAGAGATCTCATAGTGTGATACTCTTCATTGGATTGAATATTGAAGTTATGAATTAAGCACCAATTTCCAATCTTGGACTACTTATTATAATCATTTGAAAATTATTTTCCACCCTCTGGTATGATGACTCAATCAATATACATACAAATAGAAGGCCTTAAATATAATTATTCTGATCATAAAATGTCCTAATATGAAAAGCAATTGATTGGTTTTAGGAAATCACATAGCTTGGTGATCCCCATGTATTTACTACCCATTTTTGGTGATATGGTGGTTTTAATTGCTTTTATTTTTCTATCAGATTTGCAATTGTGAATAACATAATTTATAATAGGCCCATATTTTTTCATAGGTGTTAAATATTTATGTTTCAAATTTGCCTCCACATAATTTTGATCACTATGTCTTATATTGTATGCTATCACTCAACTCTCCATTTGTAGCTCATAACATTGTTAAACCCTAACAAAATACCACCATCAAGGTATTGGATAGAGTGACTAAGGATGAGGAGAGCTGAGGAGGAATTGAGTAGAGATGATGAGGGAGTTAATAGGGATGATGAGGGATGGTGAGGGTCAATGAGGGAGTGATTAGTGAGGATGAGGGAGGGATTAGGGATCATGAATGATGGTGAGGATAAATGATGGAGTGATTATGGGAGATGAGGGATGAGGAATGAGTGATTAAATATGATGAGGTATGATGAAGCAGAGATTAGGAATGATGAGGTGATGTAGGAGCATCACTACCCAATATAAATAGTGATCTACTTTACATGTTTTGAGTCTTTAGAAGGTGGTTAAAGTCATAAAAAATCTATAGGAGTTTTTCTAAGTGTATATTTTTGTGTAAATTTTGAATTAGAGTTATATTGGACTTTCTTGCCAAATCTTTCATTTGAATTTTTGAATTTTCATAGAGACTTCAATCTTGTTTCAAGAATTCCAACATTGAATTTGATGTGGTTATAATTCATCAATGATTTTATAATGTTAAAACACATATACCTAAACTCATATTTGAGAAATATGTTAGTATTTGAGTTAGTTGAGGACACTCTCAACATATAAAATAAGTTAGAATTTAAATAATGGTTATTTGGTAATAAGAGTCTTGTCTATGTCTTATTTTGTATTCAGAGCTATATTCAAGAGAGTTTAAGGGGGTAGGATTTGAAAGGATGAATGTAAATAACCATAAACAAATGAATAAATACAAATTTTGATTATTTGTAGATAAGAAAGCAAATAGACCCTACATCTTCTTGAATATGTGCAAAGATAATAGACAGTGTGTATGATCGTGAAACATTATTAGTAACAAGTTCTTTGTGATATTGGTGTGAGTGGTAAGTTGAAATAACTTTTCTTTAAGATGGTGATTATATAGTTTTTCATTTGAATTTCAAATCTTTTGAATGTTCAAATTATAAATTGTATACCCTATGCTTTTACAAATTGTGCCTTAAAATCTAAGTGAAGGTCAGAGTCTTGTGGAAGAGGAGATTATATTTGGTAGGATTTTACAATGTATGAGTAATTATTAACTTCAAATAAGAATTCCTTAATAGTATTTAAACATTTTATTTTGTTATTTTGCTAAAGACATGTTGTGTTGAATAACATAACCCTATCTTCTATGAGCAAAAGTTGAGTATACATCTGTGTTAGAAGGTATATGCATGTATTAGATTGAAAATTCAAATATATATGTTGGTGATCTGATTATAAAATGATCACAAAGTATTATAGTCTTTCAAGTAAAATTAATATATTTGGATGAGCAAAAAGAAAACTAATAAAGTCCTTTAGTCATCAAGAAACTTAACACAATCAAAGTGGTATTTCATGTAAATTGGCAAATTGAGTGTTATAGATGGAAGAAATTGATTTTTTAAAGTGTGTAAACATTGTGTAGAGTATTTTAAACCTTCATGTTGATTTAGAATGCTTTTTGGAATGAATTAGAACAAATAACCTCTTCTCAAATTATTACAGACCTATGACTGAGTACACAGTCTATTCAAATTTGGTTTAGTCAATCTACTGTAGCTTAAAAAGGGAAATATAACACTTGGAAAATGTGAATACATTTAAATAAAACCTAATCCAATATTCAAAGTCATTTTAAATTACTTTGGAAGATTGAAATCTCATTTTGACCCTTTTTGGGTTTGTAAAACTATTCGAAACCCTATATTAGGGTTTCTACTTTCAAAGTGAGTTTGTAGGAGTTGTAATCATCAATAATTCATGAAATTTGTTGCAAAGTTTGAATTTAACATGAAAAAAGATAATATAGTGTTTTTAAGTTGTGTAAGTATGGATAAGTATGGATGGGGGAGGATTGTGTGGTAAATAGGGTAGAAGGAAACCTAAAGACCTAATCTGATAGTAAAAAGAGCCAAAAGAAGTTATCAAATAGTTGAACCAAAGCTTGTAACTTTGTAAAGAGATGGGATATGTTATAGGTTATCCATTAATGAGGTTTATTTGATGATTTGAGTTTGTATAAGAAGAGTCTTTGATAGAGTAAGAGGTAGTGTATGATATGACGATTGTGTTGTGAAGTTAAGTAGGGTTGAAAAGAAGTTAGAGAGAACTCAAAGGAGTGGAAGGAAGTTTTTTAGAGCCCTATTAAATCCTAAAGAATTGGAGAAAATATTTTATCCAAGTTGTTATAAAATCATAAAGACTAGTAAGGGGGATAGTCTAAAAGCAAGATAGATTGAATGCATTAAGTAAGGAGAATAAAATGTAGAGTTTAGTGAGACCATCCGAAGAATGGTGGAGAATAAATGAAATGAATAAAATTTAGATGTGAATTTGAAATGTATTTAGGGTCTAAAGATAGAGATCAAACAAGAAAAGATAAAGTGAAAGCTAGGTGAATATTGGCAAAGAGCTTAGACAAGCATAATATGCAATAGGGATTTGTATCATGAGGGATGGTGAGGGGAAATGAGGGAGTAATTATAAATGATGAGGAATGGTGAGGGTAAATAATGGAATGATTATAGATGATGAGGGATGAGGATGGAGTGATTAGGGATGATGAAATGGTGATTAGGGATGGTAAAGGCTAATGAAGGAGTGATTAGTGATGATGACGGATGGTGAGAGCCAATGAGGGAGTGATTAGGGATGATGAGGGAGTGATTAAAGATGATGAGGGATGGTGAGGGTAAATGAGGGAGTGATGAGGGATAAGGAAGGATAATGAGTGAGTTATTAGGGATGATGAGGCATAGTAAGGGTCAATAAGGGGGTAATCAGGGATCATGAGGGAGTGATTATAGATGACTAGGGATAATGAGGGTTAATGAGGGAGTGATTAGGGACAATGAAGAATGATGAGAGAGTGATTAAGGGTGATGAGGCATGAGTAAACAGTGATCAAGGATGAGAGAGGGATGATGAACAAGTGAAAAAACACAGAGTGGTTGTTTGATGTGTGCAGGTCATCTTTGTGACCTATGCTACCCCAATCACATCACTTTACAATAATTTCAAAGTGAGTGGTTTAAAAACTTCAATTTTGACAAACCTAAGACTCCTATAAATGTCAAGAATAAATTTTAAAGGCACAAAAATCTAAAAAATGACTGTGTTTACCAAAAATAGATATCAATCGTAAATGTTATGTCCTAAATCCCTAGGTTTAATACTTAGACCTTGGAAATGCTTAAGTAATGACCTAATTGGATTTTTAAAAAAATATTTTTCACATCGTAAGGTTTGTAACTATGATACCAACTCTATTAGATGCTAAGTGACCCTAATTTATTATATTTACTAAAATAAATTTAAAGTATAAGTAAATGTAAACTTATACTTAACATTTAGAGTAGTAAATATAAGCTTATGGCCAAAGTTGGCTTCACATGCAACTCCCACATGCTCATGGAGATGGTTTTAGCTTTATAATAAATCAATGCATACGTGTTATATAATGTGTACACATTGTATAATACATTATGTAACATGTATGCATTATTTAAATTTACACTAAATCATATGCATTATTGTTTTCTTAATAATGTGATCACGTTATGGCTCGGTAATCACCCAGCCATAATTTAAATAATATAATCATATTAATTAAATAATGTGATCATGGTATTTAATAATGTGATCACGTTATTTAATAATGTGATCGTGTTACCTAAAATGTCTACTAAATTATCCCCTAACTCTATGTATATACCTTGTATTTTCTCATTATATACATTATGGATGAATACTTGTTAGTTATGCATTGTTAGTTTTTGATATGTATGATGACTCAAACTAACTACCTATATGTCATAATGTGGATGAAGGATTGATTCTTCCTTCAGAACATGATGGAGGGATAACATCATCAGAGAGGATAACATAGATGGGATGATTGGGGGATGACAGAGGAATTAGTAGCAACCCAACACACACCACAGTAGAATAACTTATTTAAACTCTCTATTATATTTAGATAATTTAATTTTGAGTGCTAATATACTTCTGCTATGATCATGTAGTCATTTCTAACACTAATCTAGTTTTCTAACTCAGTGATAGGTTTAAATGATATTCGACAAATATCATTGTCTTGATTTAATGTCTTTATGGATATGAAATAGTTAAAACATAAATATAAGTCTATAATTGAAAAAAATGATATATAAATATAAATAATCCATATAAACTGGTATTAATTAAAATAGTTATCTTGAAATAATTGGATTATTAATTTGGCTCGATTTATCTTTTAAAAAGATAATTACCTATTAAAATTAAATTAATAAAATTTAATTATCAAGATAATTTTAACTTAAAGTGATAAGTCCTTTGCATGGAATATGTTGAGTACAAAGGTCTAAAATTATTTTTTTGAAATACAAATGAACTTAAAATAGTAATTAACTCGATCTTAGACTCAAAGATTTAAGTAGGCAATAAATATGAAAAAATAAAAGCTCAAAGTTAAGTTAATGGATTTTTATGGAAAACTAAACGATAAAGTGAGTAAATTTTTGCATGAAAAAGGATATAAATAAAACTCAAGTAAGGATTTTAAAAATTAAAAACTAAAAAAGTAGCAACTTATGCATGGAGTGAATGGAAAAGGAAGAGGAGAATATAAAGAAGATATACAACAAAGGAAAGGGCAGGTATAGTGACAAAGAGAGTACGATGAGGAGAAAGGAAGGAGGTGAGCAAGAGAGAGAACCAAAAGGAAAATCCACTCAAGAAGAAGAAGAAACATATTGTAGGAAATTACCAGTAGGTGGTGTAATTTAATTTATATTATTTATAAAATGAAAAATTTTGTGCATACTTTAACCTTAGCGATTATGAACAAACTATGTGTATATTTTTTCTTGTTAATTGATAGCATATTTTAAAACTTCTAAGGGACCTTAATTAGTTTATATAGAAGATTACTAAATAAATTTCATAGGTATATACATGTAGAAGAGATGCCAAAATTGTAGTGGCTTATATGTAGTATAATACAATGTTTATCAAAAAGTGAGTCTAATTTCACGAAACCAATCAGAATACCCTAAGCCCTTTTTTGCACTAGTTATGTTTGTGAGAAACCAATTAAGAGGAATCCCTTGTGAATCATAGCAGTCATCCCATAAGTATAGAAAATAATATACATACAGTATAAATGGAATGATATGAAGTAAGTATGCTAAGCATAAGTAATGTATTCCTTTGTGTAGAATTTGCCTACTAATGACCCAATGGTTGCATATACAATGATTTTTTATGTATATAATAAGCCATTAAAGTATATATGAACCCTCTTTTCTTAATTATTGTAATTTTAGTGTGCAACAATTTATATATAAAAAGTAGCGGTCCATAATTTTAGCATAATGACCTAATTTAAACATACAATGACCTGGTTTATGCATTTAACAAATTAGTTTAAGCATGCAACAAATTAGCATTTGTTATCAATAGACAATGTGTATGAAATCGCCCCATTCTAAATTAAGTTGTTTATTAATCATTGAATTATTTATTTAATCATTGAATTTATTAAATGGTTGAGTTTCTTTAAATCATTGACTCTAATATGGGATAGATCTTGTACAATGGGTTTTATTGCCAGTATATTACCGAAGAATAAATCATAGACTTTAAAAATTTTCCATGGTATATCGATAAGATTAATCAAATAGGCAATCAATATATTAATCGCTCAATATGTCATCTTTAGCATTATAATTAGTATTATCCTTCCAAGGTATTACTATTACTATTAAGTAGTGTATCGATGTATTAAAAAAATATAATGGATATCATTGCATTAAAGTATTAGAATATATCCATTATAGAGTTATCATCGTATTACCAGTGTTTTCAACAACCTCATAAGCAATGGATACCAATTGAAATTATAGTTGGTTATAATGCGATCTAGTCATCATATATATGTTAAAATTGTTGAATTTTTGTTATGGGTTATTATGGTATTAATAGTTGTGCCTAATATGAATAAACTAATAAAAGTGCCATGTTCATGTATTTAATAACCACTAGATAATATATATATTATTGATTATTAGATATTAATAACTTGACATTTTATAAACTTGGTTACTAGTTAGTATACTTTAATCAATATGAATAAACAGGTAAACACCATGTATTTGACTATTATTGACTAAGAATATTGGTAATATGACTATCAACAAACTGGGAATATGAATATTAATATGGTTTTCAATATATAAAAAACATATCTATATGTGGACTTAGGTATTCATTTACTTAAATTACTTTTATAGGTGTATTGGGTCATATGCATATATCCATAGTTATTGGATTGTTAAACAAGTTATAGGATTATGTGGAACAATAAATTATAACCATATAAAAATAGTCACCTAAAATAGCAATAAATTATTGAATTATGTTCATATGAGGTATAACTTGGTTGTGTGTTACACAAACATGGTGACATGGTCAAATCTATAGCGTCGTATAAAGATGAAATGCATAGACTATGTAGAGTATAAATACATAAAAAAGAAATTTGAGAATGCCTTTTACGGTGATTTTGAGTTAGAGGTTGTTTTATTCTATGTTAATAACTATCAATAATTAACGAGAATGGAATATTGATGTCTAGAGAGGTCTGAATGACTCTAGTACTCAAGTTATATCTTAAAGGTTCATAGAAGTATTGATTATGTAAATCTTGTAAAACCTTACTTGTGTCATGAATGATTGTTAGTATATATATGCAAATAATATTGAAAACTTGTGTGCATTATATATTATGATAATATTAATAAGTTTAAGTGTTTAGACATTTATAGCATAAAGTAGTGCATCCTGATGTGTGCCTAGAGATTATGTTTCTTTTAATTAGTAATTTACATTATAATCTAGGGTATACTTAGGCGGTATAATCTCATACTTTTATTATTATTATTATTATTATTTATAAGTGTAAGATTGTTATTCATGTTTGAGTAGGGTGCCCATGCACAATGATATTTGATATTATTGGATGTCATAGAGTTCTAAAATATAAAAGTATGGTATACTCGGATGGTACATACTATAATTGTTATGTCTAGACCCACACCTATGTAAATGTTTGCATGTTGATCATTACTTTGAATAGTTGTTTTATGACAGTTGGTAAGACTCTATGTAAGCATGTATACAACCCTTGTGAGTGTAACAAATGCTAAGATAAAAAATTGTGTTTCATGGGAATTGTGATTTGCTATATCTTGTTGCTTCAGTCAAATTAAGACTACTTTATATGATTGATTATGGTAAATTAGTAGTATTGTCTTAGAATACAAGACTAAGGTAATATAGGTTATCATACAATGTAGTATGTTTGAAAACTATTTTTGGTAGTTAAAATCTATAGTTAAATATGTATTTTACTCATGTGGTATAAACTATAGTCATTATTTCCAGCATAAGATAGATAATAATGTAAACTTTATTCATACGTTGACAAAATAAATGTTTGTTTTGATTACTCATGTGTTTAGCATGTTAAGTGATATGATTTATAGTAGGATATAAATTGTATTAATCTTGTGATTAAATTATTTATTAACCAATTTCGTATTGCTTATACTTATTAAAGAGTGAGACGAACTTCATTGACTTATTAACATCATAATGCCAGATGAAGGTAATTTGATCAAGTGGTGTGTAAGAATTTGATTGATCTTTAAATCACTATTATTTATTATTCTCAAAAATTTTGGTCAAAATATGTTTAGTGAGACATTATCTTTTCTTGATTATGATTTTCATGTTAGTGCAATATCTTACAAGAGATTGATTTTTCTATGATACACTACATGTTTTAGTTTAGAAAATATACATCATATGGTTACTTGCTTGTCTCTCTAGATTCTCGCACCATCACTATCTCCTCATTCATGAAGGGAGGGTCATTCCCTGATTGGATTAGTGTGGGGGATCATTGTCCATGGTTGGTGTGGATAAACACTTGGATGATGCTCTTCCTTTCCATAATATTGCTTATTTGGAGATGATAGTTGAGACTACCATAGATACTAGAGAGTCCAGGGACTCATGCTCTAGGGAGCCATGTATCTTACTTATGTTCATTGTATTACATTGTATTTATTAGTAAAAACTTTATTCATGAAGAATTATATTTACCTATTTACTATGGATTAATAGCAGTAATTGTATATTGTACCAGTAATGGTTGGCTATTTGTAATTACTTTTTATGATTGTAGTATGATGCATTTTTATAAATTAATAGTGATCAATGACTATTAGATGTCACTTGCTTATTTACAGTTATCACTCTTAGAGTATTTGTATGATTATTGTTTATATTTTTATGGTGTAATCTATTTATAGTACATGTTTTTTTCTTTTTTTAATTAGTACCCAGTGGGGTTGTTACATGTGGTATCAAAGTTGTGGCTTAAACTCTAGGACCTAATGAGTTCATTAGCATTTTTATATCTTTTTGTTTATCAAAAAGGAGAATTGTGAATATGTGTGTGGTACATTGAGTGTGTACCTTAGGATCATTCATACCCCCTTAAATTTATTAAAGGGTTGGTTTATCAAGTGTCTATGATGGTTATATAATGTGTTTGGGTAAGAAAGTTCATAGCATATTTCATGAGTTCTAAATAAGAGTTTCCTACCATATTCTTGATCTTTTAGATTAAACACATCGAGTATGATTATGTCGTTCTTGGTAATTGACTCACCTTCACCATTTATGTTTTGTGTTGTGAGTGTTTTAAAAAGCATGGAGTACTTCTCACTTAAGTATTTATGCATTAGTTTTGTGTCTTATATACAAAAATCTTAGGAGTGGGAAATTTTATAGACCATTTTTAGTTTGGTACCACCTAATGTGATGAGAATTTTCTTGTAGTTGATTGTATATGTCTTGATTGAAAATTATTATATGTTAAGAGTTTGTTTATTTAGATTAGTATTTTCATTTTGGTTGTGGAAGTAGGTTTTGATACCACTCTTATAAATTTTGGTAAGTAGGTAGTGATTTGGCATCCTTGGTTGCAGTGTTTTCTTTTACCATCTAAGAGTATGTAGGAGTTTTTGACATGTTAGTTATTTACTTTTCACTTGCAACTTTTTCAAGTCACTATATTATATAACTTATGAACTTGACCATGAGGAATGACGAAGCTTTAATTTATATTAATTCTAGTTGTTTATACTTATTATGTTATTATATACCTTTGTGTAGAGTGATATTATTCTCTTTTTAAAGCATGTTGTTTTGATGAAACATTTATGTACCTTTTGTCAGGAGCGAGTAGTGTATGGAATGTGTAGAACATCTTGGTAGTCTAAAAGGGTTAAGAAAAACTTTTAACTTGTTGAGTATTAACTAAGCAAGGAGACATTATCTTGCTTGTTCCTTTAAAATGTTGTAAGGATGGTGTGATCCTTGGCCTTTGTATGTTATGTTAATTTTAACAGTATTTCCTATTAACTATGAATATAGCATTATAGATTAAGTTGTGGAATATGATACTAGTTATGTTTGATTAATGATAACTTAATACAATTAGGAAATGATTGTATGATTTTTATTGAATGTATGTTGGTACATTTGGAATTATTTAACATACAATATTATTTTTCATAATCTATTAGTATAGAATTGTGATTCATTGAACCTTGTGCACATTTTGGAGATCATTAGGTCATGGAGACCTAAGGGAAGAGTGGTAAATTAGGAACGTGAGTACTGAGTGATAGGAGTGGATCCTACATAGTCTCACATTGACTTAGTAGTTAATGAGTTTGGATCTGACAGATGAACTTATCAAATTTAGTCGTATGGCTATATACATGTATATGGTGGAATGTTTATTCCATAATTTTGTCTACATTGGAGATATAGTATTTTCAATTTTAATTCATCGTCATACTTGTCATGAACTCTATGGAGTAGTGACAATATTGACATGTTATACTTATCAGGAGCTATGCAGAGTAGCGATAGTATTAACTTATTCACATCATTCTTACTAGGCTTCCTAAATACTTTTCTCTGAAATGAGAAAAAAAAATCTCTAGGTTAGATAGATTTACAAATGGGCTAGAATATTTTGTAAAACTCTCCCTATTCATTTATTTTGGCCTGTATGATGATCTCATGTGCTTTTGGGAAGTCAATGAACTTCTCGCCAAGGTATGTGGGACCAATATTCAAAAAATAATACTAATTAGGATAACTATAATGAGTTCTTCAAATAAATTTTGCATTTATTTACTTGATTTGATATCTTATACTATGTTCTTATTTTGTTAAACACTATTTGTTATTTAGAACTATTATCTGAATAATGTCATCAGGATGATGACAAGTTTTAGGGGAGAGGATGTTACATCCTAATTTCACCTTAAGTTTTATAACTTTTGAATTCATTTATTATTATCATTATCATTTGATTGTTATTATTTTAACTGATCTTAATGACATATACTAGTTATGGGATAATGATATGTTGATTAGTTTACATAATGGATTAATTATGTGATAGTTGTACTTTTTTATTATGTACATTATGGATGAATATTTGTTAGTTATGCATCATTAGTTTTTAGTATTTATGATGATTCAGACTAATTACCTACTTATCTTGAGGTGGATGCATGATTGATTCTTCTCTCAAAACATGATGAAGGGAAATCATCATCAGAGAGGATGGCGTAGATGGGATGATTAAGGGATGATAAAAGAACTACTAGTAACCCAACACACATCACAATAGAATAACTTGTTTAAACATTATGTTTAATTTAGATAGTTAATTTATTTTTGAGTGCTAATATACTTCTACTATGATCAAGTAGTCAATGCTAACACTAATCTGGTTGCCTAACTCAGTGACAGGTTTAAATGATATTCGGTAAATATCATTGTCTTAATTTAATGTCTTTATAGATATGAAATAGTCAAAGCATAAATATAAGTCTATGATTGAAAAAAATGATATATAAATATAGATAATCCATATACACTAGGATTTAATTAAAATAGTTATCTTGAAATAATTGGATTATTAATTAGGTTTGATTTATCTTTTCAAGAGATAATTACCTATTAAAATTAAATTAAACATAATTAATTATCAAGATAATGTTAACTTAAAGTGATTAGTCCTTTGCATGGAATACATTAAGTATAAAGGTCTAAAATTATCCTTTTTAAATACAAGTGAGCTTAAAATAGTAATTAACTTGGTCTTAGACTCAAAGATTTAAGCATGAAAAAAATATGAAAAAAAAACTCAAAGTTAAGTCGGTGGATTTTTATTGAAAACTAAACGATAAAGTGAGCATATTTTTGCATTAAAAAATAAAAATAAAACTCAAGTGAGGATTTTAAAACAAAAAAATAAAAAAGCGGTGACTTATGCATGAAGTGAATGGGAAAGGAAGAGGAGAATATAAAGAAGATATATGACAAAGGAAAGGATAGGTACGACGATGGAGAAAGTACAATGAAGAGAAAGGAAGAAGGAGGTAAGCAAGAGATAGAATGAAAAGGAAAAGCCATTTAGGGAGAAGAAGAAATATCTGGGAGGAAATTACTGATAGGTGGTGTAATTTCATTCATATTATTTATAACACAAAAAATTATGTGTATACTTTAACCTTAGCAAATATGAATGAACTATGTGTGTATTTTTTCTTGTTAATTAACAACGTTTTTTAAACCTTTTAAGGGACATTAATTAGTTTATATAGAATATTACTAAATAAATTTTGTAGGTATATACACATAGAAGTGATGCCACAACTGTAGTGGCTTATATCTATAGTATAATATGGTGCTTGTTAAAAAGTGAGTCTAACTTCATGAAACCAACCAGAATATCTTGAGCCCTTTTTAGACTAGTTATATTTGTGAGAAACCAATTAAGAGGACACCCTTGTGACTCATAGCAGTCATCCTATAAGTATATCAAATAATATATATACAGTATAAAATAAATTATATGGAGTAAGTCATTCTGCTAAGTGTAGGTATAAGTAATGGATTCCTTTGTGTAGAATTTACTTACTAATAACCCAACAATTGCATATGCAATGATTTGTTGTGTATATAATAAGCCATTAAAGTATATATATGAACCTTATTTTCTTAATTACTATAATTTTAGTGTGCAATGATTTGTATATAAAAATTAGCTATTTATAATAGTAGCACAATGACCTGGTTTAAACATAGAGTGCCCTGGTTTAAGCGTGCAACAAATTGGTTTAAGCATACGGCGACTTAACATTTGTTACTAGTGGATAATGGGTATGAAATCACCCTATGCTGAATTAAGTTGATTATTAATCACTGAATTATTTATTTAATCATTGAGTTTATTAAATGGTTGAATTTCTTTAAATCACTAACTATAATATGGGATAGATCTTATACAATGGGTTTTATTTCTAGTATACTACCAAAGAATAAATCACTGACTTTAGAAATCTTCCATGGTATATAAACAAGACTAATCAAATAGATAATCAGTAAATTAATCATGTTATATGTCATCTTTAGTGTTAATTAGTATTATCCTTCCAAAGTATTACTATTATTATTATTATTACGTATTGTATCGATGTATTTAAAATATATAATGGATATCATTGCATTAAAGTATTAGAATATATCCATTATAAAGTTATCATCATATTATCAGTATTTTCAATAACCACATAAGCAATGAATGCCAATAGGAATTATAGTTGGTTATAATGCGATTTAATCATCCTATATATATTAAAATTGTTGAGTTTTTGTTATGGGTTATTATGGTATTAGTAGTTGTATCTAATATGAATAAACTAGTAAAATCACCATGTTTATGTATTTAATAACCGCTATCTAATATAAATTATTGATTATTGGATATTAATAACTTGATATTTTATAAATTGGGTTATTAATTAGTATATTATTTATCAATATGAATAAACAAGTAAGCACCATATATTTGACTATTGTTGACTAAGAATATTGGTAATATGACTATCAACAAATTGGGAATATGAATATTAATATGATTTTCAATATATAAAAAATATATCTATATGTGGACTTAGGTATTCATATACTTACATAACTTTTATAGGTTCATTGGGTCATATGACTATATCATATAGTTATCAAATTGTTAAACAAGTTATAGGATTATGTGGAACAAGAAATTATAACCATATGAAAATAGTCACCTAGAAGACTAATAAATTGTTGAACTATGTTCATACAATGTATAACTTGGTTATGTGCTACACAAACATGGTGAAAGGGTCAAATATGTAGCATCATATAAAGATGAAATGTATAGACTGTGTAGAGTATAAACACATAAAAAGAACTTTATGAATGCCTTTTATGATGGTTTTGAGGTAGAGGTTATTTTCTTCTGTGTTGAGAACTAACATTAATTAATGAGAATGGAATATTGATGTCTAGAGAGGTTTGAATGACTTTAGTACTCGGGTTATATCTTAAAATTTTATAAAAGTATTGATTGTGTAAATCTTGTAAAACCTTTACTTGTGTCTTGAACGAGTGTTATTATATATATACAGATAGTATTGAAAACTTGTGTGCATTATATATTGTGAGGATATTAATAAGTTCAAGTGTTTTGAATATATAACATAAAATAGTGCATCGTGATATGTGCCTAGAGATTATGTTTCTTTTAATTACTAATTTACAGTATAATCTAGGGTATATTTAGGTGGTATAATATTGTACTTGCTTGATTATTATTTATAAGTGTAAGATTATTATTCATGTTTGAGTAGGGTGTTCATGCATAATTATCTATGATATTATGGGATGTCATAGAGTTATATAATATAAATGTATGGTAACCTACATGATACATTTTGTAATTATTATGTCTAGGCCCACACCTACATAAATATTTGCATGTTGATTATTACTTTGAATAGTTTTATGATGGTTAGTAGGACTTTATGTAAGCATGCATATAACCCCTATGAGTGTAAAGAATGCTAAGATAAAATACTATGTGTTTCATGGGAACTGTGATTTTATATATCTAGTTGCTTGAATAGAAACTTATATTTCCATATATTTAAGACTACTTTATATGACTAATTATGGGAAACTAGTAGTAATGTCTTAGAATACTATACTAAGGCAATATGGGTTATCATACAATGTAGCATGTTTAAAAACTATTTGTGGTAGTTAAAATTTACAGTTAAATGTGTATTTTAACTAGGTGGTATAAACTAAGTCATTATTTTTAGTATGGGATAAATAATAATGTAAGATTTATTCATACATTGATGGAACAAATGTATGCTTTGATTACACCTGTGTCTAGAATGTTAAGTGATATGATTTATAGCAGGATGTAAATTATGTGACTCTTGTGGTTAAATTATTGATTGACCAATTTTACATTGTTGATACTAAATAAGGAGTGAGACAAACTTCACTAGCTTACTAACATCACAATGTCAGATGAAGGCAATTTGATCAAGTGGTGTGTAAGAATTTGATTGATTTTTAGATCGCTATTATTTATTATTATTAAAAGATTTGGCCAAAGTATGTTTAGTGAGACATTATATTTTCTTGAGTATGATTTTCATGTTAGTGCGATATCTTGCAATAGAACATGTTTTTTATGATACACTACATGTTTAGTTTAGAAAACATACATCACATGGTTACTTACTTGTCTCTCTAGATTCCCATGCCATCACTATCTACTCATCCATGAAGGGAGGTCCATTTCATAATGAGATTATTATGGGAGATCATTGGTCCATGGTTGGTGTAGAAAAGCGCTCAGATGATGCTCTCCCTCTCCACAATAGTGCTTACTTAGAGATGATAGTTGAGACTACCATAGATCCTGGAGAGTTTGAGGAATCATGCTCTAAAGAGCCATGTATCTTATTTATGTTCATTGTATTACATTATATTTATTATTATAAATTTAATTCATGAAGAATTGTAATTACCTATTTATTGTGGATTGACAACAATGGCTGTATATTGTACTAGTAGGCATTGGCTATTTATAATTACTTTCTATGATTATAGTATGATGCATTTTTATATATTGATAGTGATCAATGACTATTATATGTCACATGATTATTTAAATTTATCACTCTTGGAGTATTTGTATGATCACTACTTAGATTGTTGTGGTGTAATCTATTTATTGTATATGTGTTAAGTTTTTTTTTACATTTTTCTAGTTAGCACTCAATGGGGTTGTTATTGAATCTAAGTTCATTAAACTACATAATGTGTTGATAAATATAACAAATGGGACTACAATTTCCATGGATATTTCTCCTTTAATGGAAATTCTCATGGACCCTCTACCATCTCTAGAAAGGACTGTGGGAAATTTGAGTCAAAAAATATGGTGCAAGTTACTAACTATCAGTGTATTTTTGTAATACTAGAGGTGCAGAGGCAACAATGAAAGAAGAAAATGACAAGAAAACTATTATGGGTGTTATTTCCTCTCTATTTATTCATCATGTTATTTTTTATCACATGCAGAGACACCTACAGGCCATGGTAGATGTTGTTTTTCTTAGATGGGGTTTTCTTCTAGCAAAAAGGACTTGGTATGATGGTGAGAAAGCAACAGGTGGTCTCCCAATTTTCAAGCGTACCCCTTGAAGACCTTGTGTCAATGTCCTTGTTATAGGTGATACTAGTTATCTATTTCCTTTTATTTTCCTCATTGTTGGATGTTGATTGTGCTAAGGTGGATGTCACCTTAGTGGTGGGGGATTGAATATCTCCTCTCCATTCTATTAGGTTTATTATTGGATGGGCCATGTTGGATAGCTTTTTAGTTTTTTCTATTTTATTTTATTTGGGATTTATTCTTTGGCATTTTGTGGGCTACTCTTTACTTTGAGGTAAGTTTTTAGCTATATGGGTTTAGTATGTTTTCCTAAACCGTCATTTTGTTTTGATCACTATATATTTATGAGCGAGGGCCCTTTTTAACCTCATATCAATCCAATAATAATAATAAAGACAAAACCCATTATTATTATTTTTTAATAATAAATAAATAAACAACTAATGGTAGAGGGTGGCCAACTGGTTGACCCCCATCCCCCTTTCATTGTATATAAGGGGAGGGGTCAAACAAGTTGAGCCCACCCCAACACATATTGGTATAAACAATGTTTAAGGGATATGATGGCTTCATCGTCCATGTGTTGTAGTCATGACCATCATCCCTTTCCCTCCTTATGCTCAAAACAACGTGCCATGGTAAAAAATTAAAACCAAAATTTCACACACACACAGACACACACACACACACACATGTAAAACATATATTGATTTGGAAAGGGTTTTCCACATATATATATATATATATATATATATATATATATATGGTTGAATTTATTAAAAATATACATATACTTACATACATATATTCAAATAGGATCTAAAATTAGAGATAAATGAAGGAAATTAAGGGGAAAAAAATGTAGATATTCTAAACATTGAGTATATACATTTTGTATATACTTGTTTTATGAAAAAATGGTTCAATAGAAAAAACACATTAAGAAAATCAAACATTTGAATGTAATATGACAATATTTAGATCTAGGTAATGTAATACAATATTCTGACAATACATTAATTTAAGCATGTGCAATAAATATAGAAATGATTGTACATCTACATAACTAAGGGATAAGAAAGACCATATATTGTTTTTTTTTTGTTCTAGACTTTTAATATTTCCTAAATCCCTCTCAATCTTTTAACCCAGCTCTGTGTTCCACTCGTTCAGGATTTTGACTATTTTTCTTCCTCATACACTTTGTTTGAAAAGGGACACTTGTATCAATGTTAGTGTCCTCCTTTGGATGTTTATATCCTTCCAAAAATATAAAAAAATTTATGGATCTATAAGTTGAATTTTCATGGGTTTTTCATCAACTTTTTACTAATGTCTTTGGATCTTGCACACAAGTTGTCTCTCTTTGTCAAATGATTAAACCTTAGCTTCCTTACCTTTAGAGTGACTGTGGGAAAAATGGATTAGTGGGCACATAATGTTGATCTACCTCAAGGACTCCTTTATTAATATGCATTGCCTACATAGCCACTACTTTGAACAGGGCCTCAGACTTATGTAGTTATCCCCTACATTTTGGATTATGTGTGTATAAGGAAGCAATATGTGATAAGCATGTACATAGAGTGACCTAGCTTATAACTTAGAAAATATTTCTCATGGGTTGCTCCTTCAGTACTTCAAAATTGTAGATAGATTACTCCTATGACTAATATGAAAATATGAATGAATATGGAAACTTTTCTCACTTGAATGCTCAATTGATAGTTCTTTTGTTGTTTTGTATGTGAGAGGCATGAATTTTTCTAAGTATTTTATAGGTGTGGAATGAATGAGGGTTGATCTTGTATATATACCAATCCCTTTTGAAAATATCTTGCACGAAAGCACTTAGTTCAACCTTTAGGATATGTTTTATTTATGAATTGGATGACTTTTGGGCACTGGACATTTAGTTTGAAAAAGGACACTTGAGTTGACGTAGGCATTTGGTTAGGAAGCTAGAAAATAGGTACAAGTCCAAATCCAATAGAGAAGGATAATGATTAGGTTTATAGCATTTTTCATAATATAGAAGACCTTGCCATTAGGATAACAATGGTAGACTAAGAGATAAGAATTTTAGGGACAAGAGATAGTGAGCACTAGCCTTTTGGAAATGGGAAGGTCTTAGAACTGAAGGGTACAACCACAACAAGTACTTTCAAAGTATACAAGATCGAGGTACTATATAATTCAGCTTTAGTGTCTACATTTACCCCCTTTTAATCTAGTAATGAAATTATTATTTTAAATAAAAATAAATGTGTACTTAGGTGTGTATAACACACCTTACCTTTGTGTGAGTCCAACTTGAGTGATTTTATAGTGACTAGCCTGCAACCAAAAGCATGATATAGTATATAATTAGTGCATATAATCTAAAATTGAAATAACTTGAAATGCTTGAAAGTAAAGAGAGTAAGGTTAGGAGCACACTTGTGTATTAATGTAACCATCTTGCATTTTGGCAATTTGATTTGAATATATGCTTCATTACGAAGCATTGGAGCTAAGATTAGGATAATTTTTAAACCTAAAAGTGCATGCATATATAGATATTGGAGGCCAACATGCCCACAACCTTAGTGAAAAGGTGAGTTTCCAAATGGTCATTGAGCTCATCTCAATCATGTAATCCAATCATACTTATAACCTAGAAAGTGTGAGTGATCCAATCAAATCACACTATATATCTAGTGCATGTGGATGATTTAATCTCTTCATCCTATGAATCTGATGAAGTTAGATGATTTAATCAAGTCTAAATTTTAAACTTGGTAAGATTGAGTGATTTAATCACCTCAACATTGCCAAAAGGTGAACCACTTACTCCACTAGATTAACTCAATAAAGTCCATAAAAGTCTATCTTGGGTATGATAACAATCCATAATAGTATTTTTAATATGAAAGTTGATTTTATTTTACAATTTTAGGTATTCTTTGCATGACATATGCACCTCATATATGTTTTAAGCTAAAACTTGGGTATAATAATGGTACCAATGTATATAATGTTTCCAAAAATGTGTATATGAATAATATAACTCTGAAATTTGGCTAATTTGAAAAATTTCAAGTGTGGAGAACATGTTCCCATGACATGCCCCCACTAAATATGTAGAATCTGAGAACTAGTGCAATCGTGGAGAACATGTCTCCATAACATGCCCCCACAATAATATGAAACTATGAAAATATGGAAACCATGCCTCTATGACATGCCCCCACTGATATGCCCCCTTTATAAGGTGAGGGGAAGTAGAAACTATTAGTTACATTAACTCAAAAGGATAAGATAATTATATAATCTGTGTATGGATCATGTAGCATATATGAATAGGATGTCTAGATAGATATAGTAATGACATAGTATGTGATCACATTAAGTCCTAAGATGCATGATGTAAATCCTGGAAAAATTTAGAGAGTAAAAGTATGAGCTCAAAAATCAATCAAGCACACACACAAGAGCACTCAAAAATAAAATAAAAGGCAATGGTCAAAGGAGACCTCATACAAGGGGTATGTTCAAACGCCTCATGATCAAAGGGATGTGACTTAGTCAAATGTCCACAAATCATAGAATGAAATGTTCAAATGTCTATATATAAAAACCATAACATATGTAAATATTGAAATAGGTAAACATAGGCATGAGGGCCACAATCAATGGATCATATTCAAATGCTTGAACAATTAATACTCTGTAATACAATAACAAGCAATGAACACATAAGTGCAAAAAAGAATGCATGGAATCATAATCAACCATCAAAAGCATATCATATCAGTCCCTGAATATATGTGTTAGTAAAAATTTTAAGTACATATCATATCAACTACACTGGGAAATATATAGGCATGGATAAAGGCATGTTAAGTACATAAGCTCAGACATGATAATGCAAATGATCATAGAATAATGTAAATTGGGTGTATCATGATTAAAGAAGTGGATGTACCCAACGTACGAGTGATATGAGTAGAGGGAAAACCCAACATTTTTATGTGCATAGATCATGTTCCTGAGTATGTCTGCATTACACTCAAAATATATATGAAACATATGTGTGTGTATACAAATAAATGAAACGTTATCTATCAACATGGAATTGACAACATAAATGCCAAGGAGTTAATAAAAACATGAAAATGCTATTATTTTGAATTTTTGAATGTTTTAATTTTTTTCGTATATTTTGAATATTTGAAAATAAAATAGTATCCTATGATCTCATCCAAAAGATGGTCATAGTTATCCCCCCACTCAGAACCTGGTGCAATAAATTGGTGGCATTGCCAAGTTTCATGTATAAATGTGATATATGGCACTATTGTGATACTTTGAATATGTATAATATGACTCTATGGTTGTGAGGAAACAATAGAAGGAACGTTAGTTTGTGCAAACCATCATTGATTTCTCTATGGTTTCTATGGAATAGTAAAAATAGTAACATGTTTGGTTGTTCTAAGTAACTGAAAATGATGTGCAGTAGTAGATGACGATTCTATGGAATCCACTATGTATCTATAATGTAATGGTCTCTTAATTATTGGTTGCCTAGGAAAGGGGATTGTTTATTACTTACCCCTTTACAAAGGTTTAAGCTTAGTAGGTTTGATAATTAGTTGCCTTGGAATACATTGTTTTTGTTCAAGTGGATGCTCATATGTAATTTTGGAAACTATAATTACCTATTGGCATAAATATATTTAATGCACCAATGCATTGTATAAGGTACTACATATATTTTATGTATATTGTTTCAAATAATTTACTTTTGTTCATGTAATATGTTTGAAATATGATATTTACTCATATGGTAAAGTATTGATAGTTGGTCCTTTAGTTTTATTTAGGTATAACTGAGGCAATCATCATACATAATGGAACTAGTTGGGAATAAGAAAGGTTGACTATAATGATCATTTGGTAATGGAGCTTTTATTTTTTTTCTTTCACTGAAACTAATGTATATATATCACATATATCTGTTTGATCTATATCTATACATGTCTGTTTTGGTACCCAAATATGATTTGTGAATATGTGAGTAGGTTATATCAAATGCATATCCATGTCTCCTCCATGTGTCCCTATATCAAGAGCATAATCAACAAATGATTCCTTGAAGTGTGGGAGAGATTGGTATTGGTATAGGGTACATTAGGAGAAGGATTTTGACTAGTGGTTAAATTTTATGAAGGTTAATGGACAACACATTCTTTAGTAAGAGTAGAATGGGATGCATTGACCCTCTTAGAATAACCTCTAGAATAATTAAGGGAAAGATACCTTGTTGTCTATTTATTAAAAGATATAACTCCTCTATATGTAAGTTGTGTAATATTTTGCTTTAGAGTAAAACAATCATTATCTCGATGCCCATTAATACCATGGTATGTGCAAAAGGGTTGTCTTTTTACCTTTTCAAACCTATGTGGTGGATGGTAGAAATTAAGAGGAAGGTTTATCATCTGTTTATATAATAGAGAATGAAATATATCATGTGGTCTATTTTTTAACTACTAAAATTGAAGTGGTTACCTTTTAGTAGAGGCATATGGTTTGATTGTAGGAGGTACTTTGTACGTGGAATATTTTCCTATGTGTAAAACTTGTATTATTTATTATTGGGTAGCTACTACTAGTTTTTTAGAAGGTATTTGAAATGGTTCCTGGCCCTTCTTGGTTTGCTACTTTACTTTGGGAAAATTGTTTGTAAAATGTTTTCCTTTTGGTGAGAAAAAAGGTAATTCTAGTTTGGTATTTGTCAAAGCACATGAATATTTACGCACATCCCAATATAAAGTAATGAATGAAAAGGGCTCATGTAATTCTCTTTCTCTAAGTGGAGATAGAAGGCCTATGCTAAATATGAATTGTACTTCCAAATCTAAGAGGTGGAGTTTAATGATTACAAGATATCCTTAAATCTAATGGCATCATCTTGAAGGGATTCATCCTCATTTTGAGTTAAGGCATACAAATGTTCTAATGGTAGCTTGGGTACTATGTTCTTATGGAAATTAGATAATAATACATCCTCAAGTTTTGTAAAGGTTGATAAAGAACCATTTAGGATTGTATAGAACCAATCAATAACCTCTTGAGCAAAACATATATGGAAAGCTTTTAATAACAAGCTCCCATCTTTAGCCTAATGTTTAAAGGACTATATATTATTTAAAATGATTTGTAGGATCTCTTTTGCCATCAAAGGAAGAGACATATGTTTGCTAAAGGTGGAAGGATATGGATAATAAAAGACATCTCTAGTAAGAAGTTGGCCCTATAAGATTTATCATTAAAATTAGCCTCATGGGAGAAAACTTACAACTTGATAATAGTCATTTGTTGTCCCATGGTAGTCATTAGAGATAGCATATCACTAGGAGGTGTTGGTAAAGAGATGAATAAATGTTTAGTGGTTGTAATTTTACACCCATATGGAACATAGAAATGATAGGCTCCTTAACACCCTTATTGTATTTTAGGATAGGATCATCATGTGGTTTATAAACATTAGGTAAAGGGATATCCCCTTTGCATGATGATTCAAGAGGGATCATTATTTAATTTTATATATCATGAAGGTTACTACAATCAATATTTGAAAGATCCTAAGTAATTGGATTGTTATTACATGCAAGAGGGCTAGAAGATGTAATTTCATTGTTTTCATCTATAATTGGAACATGCTTTGTAAATGAAAATGTGAAAGGAGAAAGAGGAATGTTATCCACTTTGAGTAAAATAATATCATAGGAAGGAAAGATGCAAGATTCATTTTCATTTTTGAACTCAAAATAAAATGTGATAAAAGATGCAATGTCACTTTCTAATTTAGGTACATCATTGTTATAAGAGAAAGGAATATACACATAGCTATCATATGCAACATTGTTATTTAGATAAGGGTCAAAGGCACACATGTGGATGACAATCACACCTAAGTCAAGCTCGTTCCACACTAAGTGTCATGATAATGGCACTCATTTAAACTTTTATGATGATAGATACCATCCCAAAAAACACCACAGATATAGTAGTTGGATAAAACAAAATTGTAGTAGCTTGAAGCTCCACTCCATACTTTGCATTTCTCACTACCCAAGTAAGAAGAAGATCATAGTCATGGGAGGTAATAAGGACATGTGTGAGCCAATCTCATGTGATAAAGTCTAAATTAATCACAAGGTCTAAAAGAATCTTAGAAAAGGGGGGCTCAAAAAATTCATGATTTGCATTGAAGGCCATGATAAAATGTTGGCTAAGGATTTTGCCATGGGGTAAAAATAGAGACAAGTCACATTCAAGGGCACCAAAGTTGACATCACTAAGGATCTAGTCAGGGAAGTCATAGGTATGTCCTATGAGGGCACCAAAGCCTTCAAGGATAAGAGGAGAAAATAGGAGTTAATATAAAATTTATTCAAAATGGACTCAGCCTTCTAAAATTATAAGAAGGTGTACCCTAGAGCCAATCTTCCAAGGCATTGGTCGGACATCTATCTCCAAGTAATGAAATATTTAACTTTAGAGGAAAAATTTACTCACATATTTTCCCATCATCTCCTATTAATAAACCACTTAAAGGGACACTGTATTATCCTTCTTTACTACCTACTCATGTCCTTTGAATGATTTATCTTGACCTTTCAATAAAAACCCTCCTTTGACATGATACACCAAGGGTTAATCTTCTTCCTCACCAAAAAAGAGAAACCATTGAGGGACATTGAGATCACCTCAGGTGAAAGAAGGTAAAACATTCTGAGGAGGTCCCAAAAAACTTTGTTTAAGACTAAGAGGAAGAGCCATCTTCACCTTCTCCCTATCTTGTCTCCCCTCCCCTTCCCTGAGCTGTCGATAGGAAGGGAGAAAGAAATACTTGTGACTGTCCCTCCCAAGAGAATAAAATTGAGAATAAGGTAAACATAAGTTTGGAGGTTCCCTAGGGTATAAAAAACCCTAACTTTGAGATTTATGAGATGAAGGTGACATAATTTAGGAGGCAAGATGATGATAGAGAAATGATGGATCTCCCTAAGGAATTAGGCAGAATCTACTAGACTTCCATAATAATCTTTAAATCATGGGACAACAATTGGTCCCTCGAATGGAATAGTGGAATACCCTAAAATTGGAGTCAGATAGGTTGAGGGATGTTTGAGGAAATCTTAAGTTGACTGAAGACAACAAGCATAGGTTAGAGGATACCCCCATCAAAAGAGGCAAGGAAATCATAACTATCATTGTAGTGAAATCCCTTATAAGCATCAAAAAGAAAGAGAAGATAAGACCTGAGAAGGACAAGGGAACAATGGAATAGAAAACAACAATGGTGGAAGGCCCCAACATCTGAACCAAAGGAAAATCCAGTAGTATCAAGAATAAAATTAGCATAAACAAGAAAGATTCAGTGCTTGTTAGGAAAAAAGATGGATTTGGTGTACCCTCCAAAGAAATATAGTACGTGTTAGGGTTTTTGAGTCCTAATTTGTAATTTGGTCTTATTTTTCTTGAAATTCTATGGATATTTAGTGTTTGGTTGGCCTACTTGGCTTGGTTTCATTTTGTTCCTTATTGTTTGACTGTAGTTCTTGTTTAAACTTGTGTTTTTAGGTCAAACCTAACATTCACTTTATCAAATAAAAAATATACAACATTGCTATTTTTCTTAGGAAATTCTTTCATCATGAAACCTTTAACAAAGATGTTTTTTATCTTCTTTTGAATTGAAATAAAATTATAAGAACATGCATCTACACTATTTTTACCATAATTATAATTTTGATCTTTCCATCCTATAAGGATAGGGAGAGAAGTATTACATGCATTTGTATCATTGAGATCTAGAGAAAAAATTTCACTATTTTCACTTGAGTGGTTTAAACAAGGAATAAGCTTTTCAACATTATCATTACTTTGGGAAAAAGGAACACACTCACTTTCTTCACTATTTGCATCATTTGAAAAGGAAGAGAAGAATTTAGTTTTTTATTCATCTTGATAATTTTTGCATGAAACATTGCTACTTTTATAATCATAAGTGCATATTTCTTGCATGTCTATTGTATCATCTTTATGTGGCACACTAACAAAATTTATCATTTGTAACTTTTTAGGTCTTTCACTATTGGAAATAGAGGAAATATGAGAACTAGGCTCCTAATATTTACATTCAACAGGGGTATAATCACATTCATAACCATATGTATTCATCCTATGATTGTCAACATATTCATTTAGACTTGCATTTTCATCATTAGTTTTTTCATTAGCATGGTTATAAGCAAAGGATGAAGATTGATCAATTTTTAGAGATGTCATAAGATCATCATATGAAATGCATTGGTCATTGGGAATATTAAACCAATAATCCCAAAAATGGGGCTTCCTAGGGATTGTATTAGAAGGAAGCATGGTGACGAAGGCTACAAATTTATATGCAACCACATAGAGGAGAATAAAACTGCCTAGGGTAAAAATAAAAGAAAACATTACTTAAGCTATGCCCATGCAACAAATCATATCTAACAAAAAACAACAATATAAACCAGTTTGTTTAAGAGAATGAGAAACCCTAGATTGTAATCTAGGGTTTGGTTCAAACAAGTCAAAGCATAAGTTCACCAGAATGTTTAATGCAAAATTGGTTCAATACAAAAAACACATTAAGCAAATAAAATGTTTGAATGCAATATGACAATATTTAGTTCTAGGCAATGTAATGCAATATTTTAATAATGCATTCATTTAAACATGTGGTTTAAATATAACAATGATTATACATCTACATAACCAAGGGATAGGAGATACCATATATTATTTATTGTTTTGTTCTAGACTTTTAATATTTCTCAAATTACTCTTAGTCCTGCAACCCATCTTTGTGTTCCACTCATTCAAGATTTTGACTTTTTTTCTTAGACACTTAGTTTAAAAAGAGACACTTGTGTCAATGTCAGTGTCCCTCTCTAGACGTTTCTATCCTTCCCAAAATATAGACTCTTTTATAGATCAGTTAATTATACTTTTCTAAGTTTTTCATCACCTTAAAGTTGATGTCTTTGGATCTTCTGCACATGTTGTCACTCTTAGGTAAATGATCAAACCCTAGCTTCCTTACCCTTGGAGTGACTGTGAGAAAAATGGGTTAGTGGTCACATGGTATTGAGTTGTCCCAAGGACCCTTCTATCAATGAACACCCCCTATATAGCCAATACTCTGAAGAGGGACTTAAACTAAAGTAGTTATCCCCTACATGTAGGCTTGTGCATGCATATAGATGCAATGTGTGATAAGCATGTACATAGAGAGACCTAGCTTGTAACTTAAAAAATATGGCTCATGAACTACTCCTTCAGTAATTTAGACTTGTATATAAGCTACTCTTATGACTGATATGAAAATAGGAATGAATAGGGTAGTTTTACTCACTTGAATTCTCTATTGGTAGTTCTTTTGTTGCTTTATATATGAGAGGTATGAATTTTGCTATGTATTTTCTAGGTGTGGAGTAAATGAGTGTTGATCTTGTATATATACCAATCCTTTTTAAAAAAATATCACACTAAATTACTTAGGTCGACCTTTAGGATATGTTTCATTTACAAATTATATGGATTTTGGGCACTGAACACTTAGTTTGAAAATGAACACTTGTGTCAACATAAGTGTCTAACTGGGACATAAGTGTTTAGAAAACTAGAAAATCGGTACATATCTAAAATTGGTAGAGAAGGATAATGATCAAGTTTATAGTATTTTAGACAATATATAAATCCTAGTCATCAAAATGATAATGGTCAGACTAAGAGATAAATAATTTAGGCACAAGAGATAGTGAACACAAATCTTTTAATAGTAGGAAGGTCTTATAATTGAAAGGTACAACCATGATAGGTATTTACCAAGTATACAAGGCTGATGTGTAATATAATTTAGATTTAGTATCTACAATACTCTCAATATATATATGAATCTTTAATGTATTGGGTTGTTTTCTTTAACTCTATATCTAAAACCTACAAAAATGAAAAAGAGAAAATGAAAAAAGAAGAAGAGAGTGTGACTTTTTATCATGCCCATAAAGAAGTTTAGGGAAAGCTTTTGAAACCTAGATATAGTGGTAGAGATCCATCCAATCCAATGGTAGAGATTGGACCCACCACCACTTAAGTCAAGTGAAAACTTTTTATTATTTTTTATTACTTTAATTAATTAACATTTAGCCCTTTTCTATTAACTCACCTTATAATTAAACTCCTCAAGCATACTATTAAACTGAGCTATAAATTAATTAATCTTTTTTATAATTAACCTTGGTTCTAAAAAAGTATCTTTGTATTTGAAATAATAAAATAATTAAATTTTGACAAATAAATTTTAAAAGGTTAATCAAATAGTTTACTCTAATGTCTTCCTAACCCAGTTAAAACTCATTCAAAATCAAAGGAAAATAAACATCTAAATTAAGAATTTGTTAAAACTAAGATTTGAAACTAATTTTATTAGGTTGTGCAATATGCAAACAATATTTATAAAATTTATTATCCTGTCAAAAACTATCTTTTTTTAATCAATTCTAAACGACATTTGCAAGAGCAAAATTACAATTACCTTTCTCACTTCTAAAGTCTTTTCTAATCTGGTGTAAAATACACATTTAAATTTAATATTTTCAAAATCTAAAACTTCAAAATAATTAATTTTTGGATATAAAATATGGCATCAATAATTAGATAATTTTTAGTTTCATCAGGGATTGTTATTTTTGAACAATTACGAGAGATAATTGTAGGGGGAAAATCCCTTTATTTCTCCCTTGTCCCCAAAGTTGATTTGGAATTGATATAAATTAAATATCAAAAAATATAATTTCTCAAAACTAAAAGTTTTAATCAATTTATAATAACTTAAAATTATTAGTATAATAATAAATAAATTTTATCTCAAGTACAACTATTTTTAGCAAGGTAATTCTAAAGCTAATTTATGAAGAATTTTTGTAAGACAATTTTAAGTAGATAAATTCACTTTGAAATGGTAAACACATTTTTAGTTTTAATCACAAAAAAAATATTTGTATGCCTTAAACATGATAATTCTATCTTCAAAAACATGTATCTTATTATAAATTAAAAATAAAGATGTTTTTGTACCTAGTTTATCCAACTTGGAGTTGGTGTGCCATGTAGCACTTTGGAGCATCGTTGGTCATGAAACTTTGTTTAAGTATATATTTTTTATTTCTAAATAAATTAGTGGATAGCTTGCATGTTATTAGCTTTATATAATTTTTATAACCTTAGATCAAGTTTTGAGGTGTAAACGCTTTTAAACATCTAATGCCCTAGTTGCACCTTATTAGGTCATAAGGAGCACTTTTAGTAATGGAATTGGAGTGTATTTTTGGAGTAAGACTTGATTTTCATGCTCGGATTGAGAAATCTAAATGCATATAGTTTCCATATGTTTGGATGCCATTGTAACTCTTAACAATGTCTAGATACATTTGGGCCAACTAGTGGCCACAATGTTACCTGCAAGGGGTAATTATGTTAACTTAATCATGTGACTATTTGGTGAAGGCTAGATGCCTTCACGTTTGATCTAACACTCATTTAAGAATGGGTAAACTAAAACTAACCCTAATTATATGCGTGAAGGTGAGCACCATAAATCTGCAGGTAGCTCAAAAAATGGGTGCAATCATAATGATCTAACCCTTAGGATGCTTTCCTAGATTGAACATTATGACTAACTAACTTTGGGTGCTCTTAGAGTAAGTTCTTGAGTTTAATAACCCTTAGATCAATCACATTAATGCAAATGATCTAAAATTCTTCTTTTTGTATGTGTATCTTTCTAGTTTCTAGTCATATAGAATGCTTAGATGTATAGTTATTGTTGGGTAGTGATCCTCTTTGATTCTTTTATAAGTAATATTGTTTTATTATGTCCTAACATTGGTCACTACTAGAGAACCACTCATGAGACAAAGCTTCTCCAAGCAGTATAAGCCAGAGATCATTGAGACTTTGGTGTCGTTAGATTAAAGGAATGAAGGTTCCTTGTTGTTGCATTGATTCTCATATGTGTTTTTATGTGGGAGTGATTTGGGTAAGCACACACACTTTAAAATGTTAAGGTGTTTGTGATAAGTAACATTTAGATGTGTCGTTTCACCTTTAGTAGGTGACTAGAGCTTTAGAAGCTCACTTGAGTGACATATTAGATCTTTTGTTAGCTTAGATCGCTAACCCTCTTTTGGTGATGACATCTCACGGATGTGGCCATCACAATTTTATAGAGAACTACATCAAACCTTGGTTAGGAGGAGCAAATTTGTAAGCTACCCAAGCTATGGTGGGGGAATCATGTCTTGGCTATAGGTTAGGCTAGGGGTGCCTTATCACCATCCTTTGAGCTAGTCTTTTATGCTATTGTTGAATTAACCCTTGTGTAACATAATAATAAGATGTGAGATTAATCTATTGTTGATTATAATTAGTCCCTATATATTAAGTTTGATTTGCTTTGATGATAATTGCCTTGTAATAAATTTTATATTATAAACTCCCCTTGTTTTATGTGCTTTAGTTGTGTAGTGCTTTAATAAGGACTCTCCCTTGGTGAGCCTTGGAGTGATAACTTTATTATAAATTAAATTGTTGCCTTAGTTTTTTATTATTTTCCTTTGTGTGTATTGACTTAAGATATATGTTTGAATGTCTTCATGATCTAATAAATCAAGAAATTATAATTAAATCAGACCACCTATTCAAGACATCACATTAAAGTGACTTGTTCCTCTTCCTTACCAAGGACATTAAGTAAAATATTTTAGAAACCACTTTTGATCTTAACATCACTCCAATATGTTTGTATTTCGCTTCCTAGAGATTTTTTTGGTAGAAAGTAAATGAATTAAATAATCACATAATAATTATGTGCCACACTTCAGCTGTCCATTGACCAAATTCACAATAGTTAAGCCATTAAGCAACCACAATTAATAAATAATCATCATTGAATTAAGTTAACCAAAGAAATAAAAAAATTACATGAGTTTTTCAATAAAATTTTTGGACATAATACCATAAATGTACTTGGTACATTTCTAGGGCCTATACAAGTACTCAGTATAGTTTTGGGGTTTTATGTGGTTTTAACAAGTGAGGGTGCACCCATGGTTTGTGGTCCTTTTTTTTTTACCATTTGATGTGTATAACAATAGGATCCTAATATGATTTCAAGTCATATATGCATAGATCTTAAGTACATTTAGACATTTAGATATTATTTGAAAAGATATCTAGTATTTATTGTTCATAATAGTCTATTGCGCAGTGAACATGATATGGTGTCATCGTTGAACATGTTATGATGAATAAGAGGGTGGCAGGTTATGGTGTTGAGGCGAGCTAGCGATCAATAACACTCTACAAATTTTTTAGAGAAATCAAGCATTTGTAGAATATTCATTGTGGTATTGAAGTTCATATTAGTGACACATTGCATTGCATTAGTTTGATTGGCTAATGAGTTACTATAATTAGCAATGTTGTTTACAATATATATCATTAAGGGCCTTGACAAATATCAAGGAAGCATAACTTTTCCTTGGTGTAACATAGCCCCCCACAAATATGTGTTTCCTTATCATTTTCAAATCTAACTGCCTAATTAGGGTAAAGAATTGGAGTGCATTTTCTTGATGATTAGAGCCAAGTTTCAAAAAACTGGACGAGGTTTCTACAACGTTGTATTTGATGAACATAATCATTAAAAAATTGATTGTCTGAAATTTTTTTGAACCATACTCACTCTGGGTCTCGCACCTAAAAAAAAATCTTAATGTTTTGGATAAGTTTCTCTATTTACCACAAGTTTTCAAGGTCATTACTATCTTACCACAAAACTTAAATTTCTTCTATCAAATATAAATAACTGTTTCTAAATATTTTAATATTATTTTTGAAAAATTAATTAAATTAAATTTATTCTATTATATTTGTTTAAGACTAATCAACTGTTTACAAATATTTATATCACAAATTAATAAAATCTATTTATTCATACTATAATATCATAATGTAAATAGAAAAAAACAATTATAAACCAAAAAAAAAACAATTGTAAACATACCATTATTTCTTAAAATAAAACTTATAATAATAATAATTATTTTTTAAATAAATTGCATAACTATTAATGTAATTGTATTTTTTTAAAATAAACAATAATTTTTTTTTTAAATTTATTTAAGTTTCGAAACTAAATTAATGTTTGAAGTTGAAATAATTATTAAGCATATGTGGCCCAGGGAACTGATAATGTTCTATTCTTATGCCTCTTGGTTTTTCAAAGACCAAGTCTTTCCACTCAATAAGAGTAGAACACATTCAAACAAAATAGAAAAAGCTAACATCTTTGTTTATAATAACCTATAACATTGGCTTCATTGATAAAGCCATAATGCAACTATGACAAACACCCAAGTTTAAACTCATAAAGGTGAAACATCCAAATAATACTCTCACCAACACCTCTAATCCATAGACAAGGAAACACCTATAGAACTTTTGAGTGCATGGACAAAGTGAGTTCATTAGTGGTAACCTCTTTCAACCACTTACATTTTCATTTCAATGGACTCTTTGTTTTAGGCAGAATTAAAAATAAAAAAATATATTATAAAAATAAAAAATAATAAATAAATTATTTATATATATATATATATATAAATGTTATTTAAATCAATGTAGATTAAATTATATTATAATGTAGCATATTTATTCATAAAATATTGTAATTAGGTGTAATCAAATTTAAAGAGTAAATTTAAAGTTAATTTTAATTAATAATTTCTTTAATGTAGTAATAAATATTGTAAGAAGAATCTTTGATTTCGTTGTATATGTAGAGACAATCATAAGAAATGACACTTCAATGCAAGTTCAGATTACACACAATAAGGGTGAACAAAAAATGGTACTATGATGTACTCTTCTGTAGAATAAGGAGGTCTAGAAGAGTAGGGTTGTTTTTGAAAGAGTAGGGCCATTTTTGTTGAAGTGCAAATGCACGAAAATCGATTTGGCGATCATGTCCATCTATTTTAACACTCCAAAAATTTCATCCACTTTTCCATAATTCTAAATTAATTATTGGAAAATTGATGTCTTTTTATTATTTGAACGCTTCACATTATATTAATAAAAAAATATAATTAAAAATGTTTACAAAGTAAAGTAGTCAGAGAAATCATACCTCAAACAAAAATTTGGCTCCACAAAAATAAAATTATCCGGTTAAGGCATGACCCAAGCAACTACAAACAACCATAAAGTAGAACTTTTAGGCACAGGGCACTGCCTCAGGGGGCGAAGGCGAAGGATCGTCTTTGGAAAGCACTGATCAAGACCATCTGGAATATTCCAACCATCTAAGAGGTCATCATGAATAATGATAAGCCAACCATGAGTGGGTTGCACAAGAACAATAGTGTTCGTCGGAGACTGTAGTGAAGGCCCAGTATTAGCCTTGCCATGAGATCCCCAACGACCCCCTGGAGGAGGGCAAGGAGAAAAGTGGCCCCTACGTTTAAACCGATTTTTGCTTCGACATCTCGTGAGAGGTTGATCTCCTTTTCTAAAACGTAAGACTTCTCAAAATCAAATGAATCTACATATTTATTGACTTCTCAAATTCAAATACACCTACATATTTATCATGTCGTATAAGTACTCTACCAAATAAAAACTAATGATTAAAAAGATGGAGTACAAATATCATACAAGATTATAACTCACTTTAAAAAATTACAAATTCTTCACAATTAAACTAACTCAAATATACTTAACGTATAAACCTCAACCCCAACCTCGCAACCCAAATTATTAAACGGGACCCATACAATTCACACTTAATACTTGTGCTCACCCTTGACAGCGAATTGAAGAAAAAGAAAGAAAAAAAGGGAAAAAAAAAGAAATTTGCAAACAAGGGCATCGATATTTCACAAATCCAATGTAATATACTAATTCCATCCTTACAAGTTAGCGTAATTTAAGAAAAGTCCAATTCGAACCCCACATGTAGCAGAAATAAAGGTTCAACTTTTCTTTACTTCCATGCCAAGAGACATCTCCACATACTAAGATTCTACAATACCATCATTAACATACTAACAAACCTCCAATTACATTCAGACATGGACTAAGTACCTGCAGCTATCAACGCCAGTTTTTCAAGCCTTTCCCCATCACTCATTAACCCAGTAACTTGCTTTGATAATCACCATTTCTGCACTGGTCAAGTGGGTTCTCTCTTTTTCAGAATAAACAATAACCTTGAGCTGCAAAAGATCTGTACACAAGCTGTTGCTTATTGTCATATATTCCAAGCTCTGCCATTTTCTGCAGATTTGGTTGCATTTTTTTTAGAGGATGGTGTCACCAACAAGCTTTTTCTATGCAGTGAACGGCAGCTTCTTTTTTGGGAGTTGGATTTTTCTTATCCTGTCTTATCTACCTTGAATTATCCATTACATCATTCTGAAGGTATATACTACTGTTGTCATTCCTTCATTTTTTTATCCCTGTGATTGATTTTGGAATATGCCTACATTAGACACTAGTGCTGATATTTGTGCCTCTGTTTTTGGTGTTTTGTGATTTCTGTAACAGCTCTGTGTGCATTTGGGTACAGGGATAAATATATAGAATTTCCAAGGCTTACAGTTTTGGAGCTCTGGAAATTTTTGGTAGGAAATGCAGAGATTTTGATGCCATGGTAAACACAAATCACTGCCTTGGGCAAATCCTGAGATGGGTCTTAATGCTTTTTATCCAGTTTGCACATAAATCCTCAGCTCAGAGTCAGACCACTGCATTTGAATTCCCACTGCTCACAATCAGAAATCTGACACTTTTGGGAGATGCCCATCTAAAGAATGGAACGGTGAGTCTTAGCAGGGAGCTGGGAGTACCCACTTCAAGTGCAGGAAGGGCACTGTACAGTCAACCGGTTAGATTTCTGGACCCTTATACAAAAATTTCAGCTTCTTTTAAGACATGTTTTTCATTTTCTGTTACCAATTTGGGTCCTGGCCCTGTTCCTGTTTCAATTGGGGATGGCCTAGCATTTATCATTGCTTCAGATGACAAGACTGTTGGGGATCCTGGAGGGTTTTTAGGAGTAATGACTCCTGCTACTGGGGCTGCAGAGGTTCCACAGGAAAATCAAAATACCATTGCTGTGGAATTTGATACATTGTTGGATGTAGAATTTCACGATCCAAATGGAAACCATGTGGGTTTGGACATTAATAATATGACCTCAATTCAGGTGGCAGATTTGGGTACCATAGATGTAGATATGAAGACTGGTAATGTCATCACATCATGGATTGAGTATGACAGTATAGAGAAAATTTTGAGTGTAAGCATGAGCTATTCCAGTCAGAAGCCTCTAGAGCCTGTTCTGTCTGTGAGAATTGATTTATCACAGTATTTAAATGAGTTTATGTATGTCGGATTCTCTGGTTCAACAGGAGGAAGCACAGAACTTCATAATATTGAGTGGTGGAGTTTTTCAAGCTTTGGGCCACCCAGCCCTAACAAGAGTCCTTCAATTTCTCCAGTTTACCCACCTGCCGGATTCATCTCTCCACTGAACACTGATCAGAAATCACCTCGCTCTTCAAATCCTGTATTGGGTCGAAAAGGAGGCTGCCATAGACGTGTATGTGTCAATGGAGGAATAGTTGCAGGCCTTGCAGCAGGAGGTGCATTTTTGATTGCATTGTTTGCTGGATCTATTGCTTGGTTTTGCCATGGAAAGTCTAGAGGATTGAAAAGGAAAGATTCTTTCAGCTCTGATATTGTGAAATTGAAATTGCCTCGGAAATTCACCTACAAAGAGCTTAGCACTGCCACCAAAGGATTCCACACAGCTAGAATAGTGGGCCATGGAGCCTTTGGAACTGTCTATAAGGGGATTCTTCCTGACAATGGAGCTTTGGTGGCTGTAAAGAGATCTACCCATAACAGTCAGGGGAAGACTGAGTTTTTGTCGGAGCTTTCCATTATAGGATGCCTCAGACACAGAAACCTAGTGCAGTTGCAAGGATGGTGTTATGAGAAAGGAGAGGTTCTTCTAGTATATGATTACATGTCAAATAGTAGCTTAGATAAGGTCCTTTTTCAAGAAGGTGGAGGACTTGTGCTGTCATGGCAAAATAGATGCAATATAGTGATGGGGGTTGCATCTGCATTGGCATATTTACATGGAGAATGGGAGAAGCAGATAGTTCATAGAGACGTGAAGGCAAGTAATATAATGTTGGATGGAAGCTTCAATGCAAGGCTTGGAGATTTTGGGCTTGCTCGGCTCACAGAGCACAACAAGAGCCCTGATGCAACTCTAACAGCAGGAACAATGGGATACCTAGCTCCCGAATATATTTTGTCAGGAAAGGCCTCAGAGAAAACTGATGTTTTCAGCTTTGGGGCAGTTGTTTTGGAGGTAGCCTGTGGGAGGAGACCTATTGAAAAGGAAGTTGGACCCAAAGGGAGTAATTTGGTGGATTGGGTATGGGGTTTGCACAGAGATGGGAAGCTTCTTGAAGCTGCTGACGTGAAAATGGAAGGAAACTTTGATGAGAAAGAAATGATGAGAATGCTACTTGTTGGACTACTCTGTTCACATCCCGACCCCATAACCAGACCTACAATGAGACAGGTTTTGCAGATTCTGAGTGGCGAGGCTCCGGTCCCTCATGTTCCTCGTTCCAAGCCTAGTATTTCATTTCCATCTAACCTTCTCCTGAATCTTCAGGACATTGTTTCTGATTGTGATCAAAGTGAGATGTCCAGCTGCTCCGCCAGCTTCAAGGACCAATATTCTAGATGACATACGACCTATAAAAGTTACACTCATGTTGCTTTTCATTTATTGAAATTTGCATCTCTTCTTGCTTTTATTCGGAACAAGGATGATCTTGTAAGATAAGGAAAGAAATCCAAAACCATGCACCCCATGTTTGATGAGATGCACAAGTGGTCATCTGCCAATGCATTCAATCTAGCGCCTGACTTACCAAATAAAATTTACTCCAACTTTTAGTTCAAATACTATGCAGAGAAAACAGGCCGCCAGAATCACTAATGCTCTGGTACGTATACCATGCAAATATTTTTGGCGATGATCTATTTATTACTGGAGGACCCCTGCACCATGCCGCGCCTCAGCTTCTAGACTAATTATTGTATCTGAACTTGCAGGGAGGGCTGCATCATGTATTAGTGTGATTTATTTTTCTACTTTGTTCTCTTGCTGGTGGATAGAAGCCTGTAAAATGAAATGGACAAATGCAATTTTTGGGGAAAAATAAAAAATTATCAACCATCCCTTAGAAGAGTTAAGCTTCTCTAAATATATTATGCACATACTAAGAGAGATTTTTCAAATTCTCAAGGCAAAAAGTGCTTTTTATTAGCAGGGATGCTTTCCATATTCCATTGGTAAGGACTTCAGTGAATAAATAATTTGTCTCAGAAGTCATTTCTTGAGTCTGGAATGTTCAATTTTCAGTTTGTGTTTAGTACCTTATTTTCTTCTTGTTAAGAGATTTTATGTAAAAGAGTTATGTTTGAACAGTTTTGCCTGTTGCAACAGCAAAAGGCTAATTTGTTTTTGTGAACTCAACACAGTAGAAAACCAGCAAAAAAATGATTTGGAGACTACTAAAAGGACTTCTTGCCATCTGTAATGGATAGTGATTTGCGTATGCAGATTTTTTCACATTGGTCGATTGTGTTTTTCTCCTTCAATTTGTAACAGTCTTCACGCACTGTGTAAAAATGAAATGAACTAATTGGTTTATGGAAATACAAAAAAATATACAAAAGTATGTTGATGGTGCCCTGTCTTATATAATGTACACCACTATATATTAAATATTAGTATTGCAGCTTCAATGTTCAAGTAATTTTCTTGGTTGAGAGTTTTCTTAATTTTTTTAGTCCTGTACAAACATTCAGGTCTCCATGTCACTCAAGATTCTAGTATTCTTTACAAGCTATTATCTTGGGTCAAAATTAACCTAATAGGTTAGCTTGAATATTACTGTGTGCTTTGGAATTGCTCAAAGTATGGCTTTTATCTTCTTCCAGATAATTATCACCGTAGTCTCCATTACCTTTTGTACACTTCAATCTTAAGTTGGTAATATTATTTCTAAGGCCCTACAAACCAATCTCCAGTGAAACTCTTCTACTTCTGCACCTTCATCTATGAACAGTCAAAGCCATGATAAACCTTTTTCCTGTATTGCTGTCCAGCTTTTTTGCCTTCAATAGTCGAGACAATATTCATTATCAGTTTGTAGCAGAATATTAGAGAAGATTAGAAGGATTGAGGACAGCTGATTCTAATGGCAGTCATTTTGCTTTCTAATATGTGTCCTTTGATTCTTGGGTCAAGGAAGTCACGGGATTTTAAGTTTTTGGGTGCCTTGATGTCTTGTCTTTGTGTCTCCTCTGCATTAATTTATTTGTTTTCTAAACAAACAATCTATGGAATTGATGGAAATGAGAAAGCCATGCTTAAATAGTTCATTCATATTCTTACATCCAGAAGAAATCTGCCCCAAACGTTTGCAACACAGTTATCATCCAGAAGCCAAACAAATTTTGCCAAATCATATTCCTACATGATTGTTGGAAATCTCGTAACTTATTATAGAAGAGACAATTTGTGTTAAAAGATCTAGATGTAATCAACTCAGAGTTAGTATAAAAATTAGTATGATGTAGGTATCGAAGATCTAAAACAATGTCCATTATTTGAGATAAGGTTCAGTGGATAGGTTTTTTAGCTCCTCCCCCTCGTGCCAAGATTGTAAAATAATTCAATGTTAGCTGCTATTCAACCCAGAACTTTTTATATGGGAGTTCTTTCTTCTCTGTTAAGCAAAGCAACCCTTATGGAACAGTTGGCTGAATGAGAAAAGGTGAACTTTGAAATTATGAGGCAGAGGAAGTGTACCTCCACTCTGTCAAAAGATATTCCATCTCAAAGCATCATGGTGCCAGCTCCATGATTTCAGTGAAAGGCACTTTAATGAACCTTTTTTTGTACTCAAGGTATTAAGAAAGGCATCCTTGGACTCTCCGGTTTGGACATGATTCCTGCCAACGATTTTTCTAAGGCTTTGATTATTGAAATGCTTTGAATGCCTTTTCAGACAGGAGTAGTGAATTGTTGTCCAAAAAAAAACTATCGTAGACACATTATCCCAGAATGCCAAACGCCCTTCTTTTGAAATGTTGGGTAGGGCCAATCATCATTCATCCAGGTTCAATTTTCCTCTATGGTAGGTAGAAAAAGGGGGCACAGCCTATCTCCTTCAATCTTGGGATGCCTGCAGTAAGGGCCCCCACCCCACCAAGCCACCATACACAACGAACACCAGGTATATAGTACAGTCGGCTTTAAAATAGTAGCATTGACAAATTCTAGAAATTCCCAAATTTGAAGCAGGCTTTGGGGTGCAAGTTTGAGGGTTGATGCATTAGCATTCTCCCTCTCTCGAGTACTAACATTGCTGGTTGTTTAGGTGTCATGCCTTATGGGCCCCCTCTCTAGTTTGTGGTTGTTATTTATGTGAGTCAGAATTTTCAGACTATATGGTCAGTGGCATATCTCTATGATGGGAATTCCTTCCACATTAGGACTCTCCTAAAGGGGTCGTGTTATGAATAGCATACTTATGGGAGTTAGGTTTGCCACATGGAAAGGCGAAACCAAATCACGGTTTGCTATGTGTAAAGGCAAAACCAAGTCACATGGAAAGAGAAAGTGAATGCAAAGCTTAGACATCCTGCAATGTTAGCTGTCCAGTGCAGTATCAAACTGGATACCACAACAGGGGTCCATGCGGCACCTCCAAGGAAACCAACCCAGGAAAACAATGCAGAGGGTCCCATGGAAGGGGCTTTTTCCTTCAATTTTGAGTAGTGATGATGAATGGAAATAGGATTGGTTCGTTTGGAAGAAGCGTGTGGTCCCATGGATGTAGAAAAAATCTGTTTAAGATCTAGATTAAATATGGTGGTTGTTTTAATTGACTTTGAGACTTTGATTGCAAGTAATTCTAAAATGGATATCTCATGAATATTTCTAGTCAAGAGTAGCATCAGTGTGACCATTAAAAAGCTCAATAACCCTAAAATCTTATATGCTATTTCTCTCTTATGGCCTTTTTATAACCTCAGGTGCATTTACATAAATACGAAGTAATTGTATCAAAGATGAGAGTGTCATACCCTTTACAATGTAATTGTATCAAAGATGAGAGTGACATATCCTGATGTTGATGTTGGGCAATGCAATTGGTAAGGTGTTGATGTTGCAATACAGGTCAGGAATTCAAATTCCATCAAAACTTCATCTCAATTCTTGAGAGAGCAAGATTAAAAAATAAAGATGAGAATGAAATTTATTAAAAAAAAAGGGGGAAAGGCATAAATATAAAATTGTATGTAATTTGATGAGAAGAAATATCATTATAATTTATAGCCAAAGGAGATTAAAATTTCTGGATAAGGTAGCTTTGACATACTATAAGGAATATCACTTTTAACATTTAAGGATAATGATTCGTCATGATAGGTATGTCACTAATAGAAAATTTAGGATCCTGTAAAATAAGGATTACATAATCCTCACGTCTTTTCATTTTCGATGTGTCATGGTCATGACAAGAGGAAGCAATAAGTATGTACTTCCAAAACTGAAATTGATAGAAACCTGCTTTTTTCGGTACTGTGTCTGAAAGGTACAATTTTATTGGGCAAAGTAGATGGCCATGTGAGAAAGAACCAAACTCAATATATATGGGTCATTGGGAATATCACTAGGTCCATATCAATGCAACCTCCAAAACTGAAATTGATAAGAACCTTTGCTGTTTTTTTTTTTCTTTTTTTTCTTTTCACTTTTTTTCCCAATGAAACTACAAAGTAGATGCTCATAACACCATAGAACCAAAGTTATGATTCTGGGCTCAAGAGGAAACTTAGGGAATAACACACCCAAATGGATTTAAATTTGCTATAGAACATGGAAAATGTATTAGATTGATAGAAAGTTATATAGTTAGCGTGCTATTTATAATGTAAGAAAGATAAGCACAAGAACAATATGATACCATGTTGGAACTATAAGTTATATAGTTTGCAGAATTATGGGTCTCTCGCACTCTCCCCCCACCCACAGACACACACACCTCATTGGCCCAAACTATTTCTAGGGATGTTTTGAACATACTAATACACATGTTTACAAAATTGTTGCTCTCTTTACTAATGCATCGATTTACCATTACACCATTACCCCTTAAATTATAAGTGTATGATAAAGCCATTTGATTATAATTTTTTTTCACTAAAGCAATTTTTTTTTTTTTTTTTTTAACTTTTTTATTTGCAACATAAGGTTTTGTTCCAACAACCCAAAAAAGAAAAAAAAGAAAAAAGAGGTAGGTCACTTTTATTCTATTTTTGAGTTTGGAATCTTATGCTAAGGCTAAGAGGTTAATAATGGTATTTGAAGCTATAGCTTGTATTGCCTTCTTCCTAAAAAGATATGGTAAACAACTTGCTAGAACTAAAAATGTTTTTAAACACTTAATTTTATAAGAATTTTCCAAAACCCTTATGTAGCTCAAATCATAGTCATTCAAGTCATGTCAACAATTAAGAGTGTGTTAGCTTAAACATAACATTAAAATTGTTGAAATTCATGTAAGAGGAGCTTAAAATAGAGCTTAAATGCATTGGTTTAAAATTGGAGACAACAGTTCTAAGGAAATGTTCAGAGCTTTGCAGACTAAGCATGTCGTCGAGCTGATTAATGCTATTAAAATTGCTCATGGTAGGTTCATTACTTTACCAAATCTTGCTTGGGATTTTGTCAAGCATTACAAGCTCATGTTTCAAGTGCATAAGCTTTCAATTGAGAATGAAATGGCTCTTCAATATTTTTCTTGTATGATGTTTCCTACAAACTCAATCTCAATGGTTTCTTGTTGACCACACATTTCTATAGATGAGATGCAAACTGTTTAACCCTAGAATTTAGATTAGGGAATTTAGGGTTAAAGGGGTAGAGATAGCCTAGGGTAGAAGGATGGTAGACTATCTATAAAGCAAACCAATTAAGTTCAAAACTTAGATAAACATACATTGAATTTATTATGTTTATATATACTAAAGATAGAAAGTACAACTATGCTAGATATTGCAATGATGATGAAAATAAGATATTTAACTAGTTCTGATGCTAATATAGATCTAGATTTGGAACAAGAAGGGAATAGACTAAATTTGGATTCTAGATCAGTCCCTTGATTTAAAAAATTGTATTTTTGTAGCCATGGACACTTGCGTTGACGTGGGACAGTTGTGTCAATGCTTCTATCTAACTCGGACACAGGTATCTAGTACAAAATACCTATTGAAACTAGATGCGACCATCTAGATACTTCTTGGTTCTGTGTCACTTTTGCTCCAGTGTATTCATATCTAGATCATGGACTATTACTCCTTGTCAAATAACAAAACTCTAGTTCTTCATCTTCATAGTCGTTGTAGAAAAAATGGGTTAGTGGGTGCACGGTGTCGAGCTGTCTCAAAGACCCTTCTATCAATGACCAGTGCCTACATAGACAACACTCTGAAGAGGGTCTTAGACTTATGTAGTTTTTCCCTATGTGTTGGCTTGTGTGTGTATCATGCAATGTGTAATAAAGCAGGTATATAGAGTGACCTAACTTGTAACTTAGCAAATGTGGCTTGTGGGATGATTCTTCATTACTTTAGCCTTGTAGATGCATTGTCCCTATGACTGATATGGAAATAAGATAAGATAAGGAAAATTTACTCACTTGAGTGCTTGATTGAATGCCTTGGGTAAGTGGCCTTGTCAGTAGGTAAGAAGTTTCTAGGTGCGGTATGAATGAGGATTGATCTTGTATTTATACCAATTCTTTGGAGAATGTTTTGCATTAAAGCACTTAGACCGACCATAGGTATGCATTTCATTTATAAATTGAATGACTTTAGGGCACTTGATACTTATGTTGGGGTAGGACACTTGCATCGACATAGGTGTTTGATTGGGACGCAAGTGTTTAGGGAATTAAAAAACAAGCACAGGTCCAAAACTTATAGAGATAGATGATAAACAAGTTTATAACATTTTGAGCAAAATAAAAAATCTAAGTCATCATAATAATATTGGTCAAACTAAGAGATAAGCAATAACTATAGAGAGATAGTGTATGTGAGCCTTTTGGCAACAGAAAGGGTCTAGAAGATGAAAGTACATCCATGATATGTATTTTCCAAGTGTATAAGATCAATGTACTATATAATTCAAAAATAGTGTCTACATTTGCTCCACTTTAATCTAGTAATAAAATTGTTAGTTTAAAAGAAAATAAATGTGTACCTGGGTGTGTATAACACACCTTGCCTTTATTTGAGCCCAACTTGAGTGCTTTGCTAGTGACTGACCTGCAACTAAGAACATGTTACAATATGTACTTAGTGCATATAATCTAAAATTGAAAACATTGAAATGATTGAAAATAAAAGAGAGCAAGGTTTAGGACTACACATGTATGTCAATGCAACCCCTTTGCCTTTTGGCAATTTGATTTGCAGAGATGTATCATTTTAAATCATTAGAGCTATAATTAAGACAAATATAAAATCTAGAAAGTGCATATACGTATGGAGATGGAGAGATTGGAAGACACATGCCCCCAACTTTGAATAAAATGTGCGTTGCCACCCGACACTTGAGATTAACTCAACCATGCAACCTAATCATACTTATAATCCAATGAGTGTGAATGAACTAAGTCAACTCACACTATAAAATTGGTGAGGTTGGATGATGAAATCAATTCCAACCTATAAATTTGGCAAGATTGAGTGATTTAATCATCTCAACTATACCAAAAATGAACCATATACTACAGTAGATTGGCTCAATATAGTCCGTAAACATCCAACCTAGTTGGTGATGATAGTCCATAGAAGTATTTGAAATTTGAAAGCTGATTTGATTATGAAAAATTTAAGTGCTTTTTGTATAACATATGTACCTTAGATATGTCTCATGTTGAAACTATGTATAACAATGGTACTAATATATAAAATTATGCCACAAATGTGTATATGAATCATATAACTGTTGAATTTGGCAAATTTGAAAACTGTGTAAGTATGGAGAACATGTTTCCAAAACATGCCCCCACTATAATTAGAAATTGAGAACTGATTTAAGTGTGAAGAACATGTTTTTAAAACATACCCCCACTATAATATGAATCTATGAACTAATGTAAGCGTGGAGAATATATTTGCAAAGCATGCCCCCAATATATATCTAAATCTATTAATAATGTGAAAGTCATGCCTCTATGACATGCCCTTGCTAATATGACCCCCATTTTGAGGTGAAGGGTTATAGTAAATGATAGTTACCTTACCTCAAAAGGATAAGATAACCATGTAAACTGTGAATGTATCATGTATTATATAGAACACATATGTTTAAGTAGATATATCATTGGAGTACAGAGAATGTCATCACACCAAGTCTTAAGATGCATGATGTGAATCAAGGCAACACCTATATAGTAATAGTACAAGCTCAACAAGAAACCAAGCACACACACACGAGCACTTAAAAGTAAGTCAAAATACAATGGTCAAAAGAGACCATCAAAAAGGGGCATGTTCAAATGTTGCACAATCGAAGGGACATGACTTAGTCAAATGTCCATAAATTAAGCATGACATATTCAAATGTACACCTACAAAAAATAATGATATATTATAATGTCAAAGAGACAAGCAAAAGTACAGGGGTCATAAACAATGGAGCATATTTAAATGCTCAAACAAGCAAAATCAAGACACTTAAGGGAGTGCATAAAGGATGGTATAAATGACAAGCATAAATATATCATACAAGTCCTTAAATATATGTGTTAGCAAAAAATTGTTAAATACATAGCATATCAAGTACACTGTGAAATATATAAGCATAGATAGAAGCACGTGTAAGTAAATAAACTCAAACATGATAATGTAAAGTGACCAAAAAATGATATAACCTAGATGTATCATGATCAAAGAAGTGGCTTTTCTTAGTGTCTACATGACATGAGTAGAGGGAAGGCCCAACATCCAAAATTGCATAGTATTTATGCATCCCTGAATCATACTTACAAGATGCGTGAAACACATGTATATAGAAATAAATGATATACTATCCATTAACATGGAACTAACAATATATATGCCAAAGAGCTCATAGAACATGTAAATGCTAAAATTATTTTTGGTTTTTTGAAGTTTTTAATTTTTTTAGTCTTTTTTGAATACGTAAAAAAAAATACTATCATATGATGTCATCTAATGGATGCTCATAGGTATATTCCCACTAAGAAATTGATGCAATAAACTGGTAGTACTGCCAAGAAGCATGTATAGGTGCAATGTCTGTCACTATAAAATCTATAATGCTCTGTGTATGTAAAATGAGACTTTGTAGCCATGAAGAAATAATAAGAGTAGGGGTTCGTAGAACCCATTGTTGATTGTTCTATGGTTTCTTTGGAATAATGGTAATATGAACATGTGTAGGTCATCTAAACATCTGAATATGATGTGTAGTAGATGAGGATTCCATGGAACCCATTGTGGATCTTTAATGCAATGGTCTCTCATGTAATGGTCGCTGAGGAAAGGGGATTCCATGTTGCTTACCCTTTTGTGGAATAATAACCTTAGTAGGTTTGATAATTAGTTTTTTGTATATACATTTTTGTTGCTCAAGTGGATGTTCATATATAATTCCAGAAATTGTAATTACCCGATTGGCATGAATGTATTTAACACACCCATGCACTGTAGAATGTATTGCTCAAAGTGTATGTGTCCAAGGTCGTCCCAATAACATATCAAATACACTCATGGAAGGTATACCTAATAAGGTAATAACCACATGTGTAAGACCTACTTGTAAAGATAAGTCAATCTCACCAAGAATCTACTATGAGGTCCTATGAAATGATCTAATTGATATGGTCGAATGATGTAAATCATGATTTATATAACCCACATGTGTAAGTAATGTCATGGTACAAACATTATCGCTTGAACCATTATCAATCATAACATTGTGTATAGGCTGGTGATTAAGGTATGCTCGAATAAATAAAGAATGGATATCTAAGTCGTCATCCCTAATCTCACCATCATCGAATGTAATAGATGGTCTCTGAACTATCAGAGGTGTATGGTGTGTGTAAATACCAATAATCCCATCTAATGGGTGCCCATAATGTGATGGAAGGGATGTGGATTATATGCCATTTGCACTTCTGAATCTTTAGTAGAATGGTCTTACAAAGGATTGTTAAATATTTTATGGTTATGATAATCACTAGTTTATGAACCTGATTCTTTGGAGGGTCATCAAATGTAATATTTTGGTCATCGATGAGGTCTTGTATCTTATTCTACAAGATAAACCAGATGTTTATAGAATTCCTAGGGTGTTGGTGATATTCACAATAAGCATTCGCATCATACCCTTTGGGTGGAGGTTTACTCATATCAACCTTTATAGGATGAAGTAGAGATATGAGGTGATACTCTACAAGCCACAAGAGTAATGAAGCAAGAGGCTTAGGTAAGCATGTAAACTATCTCCGTGATGCATTTGATAACACAATTCGATTAGGTTGTTGTGATACTACATTAAATATGGTGGTTATTTCTTTTTTAGGCTCAATAGGTTTGACCTTATAACTTGGTTTGATAGTAAACTTGGTATTAGAAGTAGATGTAATTGGTGTGTTTGTTACATACTTAAGTTTTTTTCAATGAGATAAGTTTCATTTCATGATTGTGAACAATGTGGCATAAGTTATCAAAATATTTGAACTTTTTGAAAATAATATACTCATGTAAAGGAACAAACAAACTTTGCTTGAAGATGTCTTGAAGTTTTCTATTTTCCATAGGATTGGTCATTTTATCTAACATTGTCTTGTACCTCAAGGCATATTCATTAATTGGTTCATTGGTTATTTGTTTTATTTTTTCAATTTGGGCATAAGAAACATTTTCTATAATGTTAATAGAGAAGTGTGGTAAAAAGTAATCTCCAAGGAGTTTGAATGCATTTATTGGTTGGGTTGGTAATTCATAGAACCACCTTAAAGCATAGTCTTTTAATCTCATTAGAAATAATTTGGTCAAAATTTTAACATTAGAGGCATAATCAAGGCATGCTGCATACAAATATCAAAGATGTTATTTATGATCACCCTTACCATCATAAAATGTGAACTTAGGGGCTGCAAAACCAATTGGCAAGGGGTGAAAAGATATCTCTGGTGCAAAAGGATTATGCAACACCTCTTGTGAATCAATAACATAAATTAATTTCATATAATTTTGTTCAACATTTGTAACCTTTATTTCAAAAGTTTTTTTTTTGGACAAGAACTTGAACCTCTTGGTCTTGTAGGTTGGATACTTGAGAAGTCACGAAAGGAGGTATACCCATAGGTTGATTAGATACAAGCATTAAAATCAGTAATTAGGTTGAAGCATTAAGGTTTCCAATGTAAGATGTGGAAACAATAGTTTCAAGAACAAATGTTGAAATACATATCCTATGCTTCCATTAGAAGTATGAAATGATAATGTTTTCAAGGGGAGGGTTTTTGGTATATGGGGATGATCCATAACTCTAATAACATGATCAATAAATGAACCTACTTATGTATCTATGCTTTTTTATTTTTGCTTATCTAATATGGTTCTTAAGATTTCATCAAGATCTTTGGGGTTTTGATAAATATGCTCATGAAACAATGTAATTGTTTGCACTTGTTCGTTATCTATTTTCTCATGTTCATCAGTTTCATTAGATTCATGGTTTTCATTATTAGAATTTTATTCTATGATAACCTCATTAATACGTTTTTCATTCTCAACATGTGTATCATAATGGGTCATATGATTATGACCTTCATTAGTTTGAGACATATTAGGTTGTAGGAGGGAAAGCTCAATGTGATCAATAGGCACACCTCCCAACCTAGGGCTATGCCTAGGTTGGATGTAAAATAATATAAGAAATAATAAAGTACAATAATTTGAAACACTAGTAGACCAAAAACTTTAAGAATTAGAAAAAAATGCATTCATATAGATTGGGTTCACCAAATGTTTAACCCTAAAACCTAGATTGGAGAATCTAAGGTTAAAGGGGTAGAGATAGCCTAGGGCACAAAGATGGTGGACAATCTCTAAAGTAGGACAATTAATTGAAAAACTTAGATAAACATTTATTGAAGTTATTATGGTGAGATGTGATAAAGATAGAAAGTACAACTATGCTAGATATTGAAAAGATAATGAAAACAAGATACTTAGTTGGTTATGATACTAATACAAATATGGATTTGGAATAAGAAGGGAATAAATTGGGTTTGGATTTTGGATTAGGTGCTTGATTTTAGAAATGATACCTTTCTAGCTGTAGACATTTGTGTCAACTTAGGATGGTTGTATAGATGTTTTTGTTTGACTTGGATGTAGGTGCCCATTACTAAATACTTGATGAAATTGGATGCAACCACTTGGATGATTATGGGTTCTATGTCATTGTTGCTCTGGTACATTTGGATTTGGTTCATGGTCTGTCTATCTTTGTAAAATAACAAAACCCTAGTGGCTATGATAAAAATGGGTTAGTAGACATATGGTGTTGAGCTGACCCAAAGACCCCTTTGTCGATGAACATTGCCTGAATAGACAATAATTCAAAGAGGTCACCAGACTTATGTATTTATCCTCTATGTATTGGCTTGTGTGTGTATCATGTAATGTGTGATAAGCATGTACATAGAGTGACATAGCTTTTAACTTAAAAAATGTGGCTCATGGGATGCTCATTCAGTACTTTAGACCTATAGATGTGTTGTTCCTATGACTAATATATAAATAGGAGAAAATATGGAGGCTTTGATCATGTGAGTACTTGATTAAATACTTTTGGTAAGTGGCCTTGTGAGTAGCTAATAAGTTGTTAGGTGACATCTGAAAGAGGATTGATCTTGTATTTATACCAATCCATTTGGAGAATATATCATATCAAATCACTTAGTTCAATGATAGGTATATGTTTTATTCACAAATTAAATGACTTTAGGGAACTAAACACTTATGTTAGGGTAGGACACTTACGTCAACGTAGGTGTCTAAATGGGACGTAAGTGTCTAGGTAACTAGAAAACAATCACAGGTCCAAAACTTGCAAAGATGGATGATAAGTATATTTATAACATTCTAAGTAAGATATAAGGTTTGAGTCATCATAATAACATTGGTCAGACTAAGAGATAATCAATAAGCATAAAGAGATAGTTTATGCGAGCCTTTGGGCATCAGAAAGGGTCTAAAATATAAAGGTACATCCATGATATGTATTTTCCAAGTGTAAAAGATTGAGGTGATATATAATCCAAAAATAATGTCTAGACAAACATATTATCCCATATGGATAATAATATAACACCTAGTATGGATGGATTTCCTTGAGAATTTTATAAGGCCACACAAGTTGACATTGCCCCTAATTTATTAAGTTTATTAAGAAATTTGCATGCTCAATATTTATGAAATATTAATCAATTGAGTGAATACACAATTTCCATTTAAATTGAGGGATGTTGAGCTCATTACCATTTGGTAGTGAATTACTTTGTTGCATCTTTCATAAAAAATCATCACAAAGACACTCATTTCTTTTTGAGGAACCTTCACTCGACCATTGTTAGGTTTGAGGCAACTACTTTCAATAACAATTGTTACACTCTTGATGACATGTGCATGGATTGGTAAAGCATGGATGGGATTGGGTTTCTGGCCACATACAAATTTTATCAAATTAGATTGAAAATCGATGATATAATATGATGGCCTTTATTATTCCCACCATGATTGAAACCTTGGGACTTTGAAACACATTACCTTGGTTGCTCATATCTTATTCATAGAAACTTTGGCTTCTCTCCGTTAATGGGTACATGCTAAGAAATTTTAGTTTTTTCTCTATATTATGCATATTGACATAAATCAAACTTTATATGCTAACTAAGAAGATTCACAAACTTTAGTTGGAGTTAATACTATGTAAATGAGAATTAAAAAATGCATTGAAACAAATATAATGTTAGACCACTATGTAAATATCTCATAAAATTAGTAACCTAATAACATTTATTAGCTAATTTAATTAATGATAAGTACACTTTAACTTATTAATCCACATTACGGGGTCCCAAGACCAGGGGTGTAGGGGACAATTGCATGTTAGAGATAACTCATAGTTATAAGAGTGAATACACGTAAAAGTATTTAGAGAGAACAATCAACTCACATTTAATGAAACAAAAGTCTGATACTTGTATAAATGCAACTTCTATTTAATAAGAGTGAATAGGAAAAATAATACAATGGTGTATGATTCATATATGACAGAGTAAATATGTAAAACATGTTATCTATCACTATGAATGTGTACGCCATCAACCATTGGCTGGATGCATATGTTGCATATTTATACATGCAATACAATAAGCAATTAAAACTATTTTTGGCTATAAAGAATACAATTATGAGTCATTTCACCTTCTTTGGTGGGTGATGGTTGAACTCTTAGGTACATGGTGGTTAAATGTCCAACTAGATATGTGATAGGTTTCAAGTTGGAAGATGACACTTGGAAATCCATGCAGTCAAAGTAGATTGACATGTGGATGTGTTGGATTTGAGGCAAGTGCAGGTGTGTGAGTTTGTGAATAAGTGTGAGTGTAATAAGCAAGACTATAAACCAGATTGGTAAAGAGAAGTGCATAGGAATTTGATTTGTGTCGCATAGGCATGTGAATAGGTGTGTAGTAAGTGCATGAGACTAAGGGCAAGATCAACATATAGGAGTGTGTAGGAGTGTGCAATAAGTGTGAGTGTGACACAATCATGAAAAGTTGAAGTGTATGCGGTGTAGGAGTTTTACATATATCATTCAACCTTTATTGAATATAAATTGTCTCCATTACACCCTTATGTGGGTTTGGGAACTATACCTGAATTTGATGAGTTGTACCACTTATTTTGATCAATATATTACCCCACTTTGACCACTTTGAAAATTTGATACATGTCATGGTGGGTGCATGTATTTGTCACTTCAATGATCTAGTCCTTATTTATTGGTTGTAAGTGTTTGGGATTGATATCAAAAGGATGTTGTGTCACTATTGGTTCAATAAGTAGAGGAATGTAAGGTTTGAGAAACTCCATGTTGAATAATTGGTTCATGTCCAAGTACAAAGGCAAATCAAGAATGGATGCATTCTCACTAGATATTGGCAAAATGGTGTAAGGACCATAGCGTAGAGGCTTGATATTCCTGTATGCACCTTTGAAGTAATCCTTTTGAAGGTGAAACTAAAATTTATCACCAACTCAGAATGCATAAGGTGTGCGATGTGGATCATGGTGATCCTTATAATTTTATTGCATGTGATAAATGATTTGTTGATGTTGCATAGGTTACTGAAAATACTCATCATAACATGATAATTTTTGTATTGTGTGATTTTATTTATAGGTTCAAAATATTGAGATAGGAACATGGCTAATTAGATTCAATCTTACTTAACATATATTCAGTTACACATAGTGTATTAACCAAGATCATACATATTCATTATATTAAACATGCATATTTGAACAAAACAAAAAAACTTATGCGCACAAAATAACACAAATAATTTGTTCAATGGAGCGACCAAATGATCCTTATACCATTATCTCACAAATTGAAACTATTCTTTGTTTATAATACAAGTATTTATATAGCTCCAATAAAGTTCTATCATTTTGCGTTCTTGACCTTTCACTTCCATTCTGAAGGAGCCTTGTCATCTTCTATAATATTTTGACATTCAATCACATACCAAATTACACACAAATTTTTATACATCGCACACATACACTTTTACAAAAATCTTAGATTTTACACTTCGTAATCTATTACCAACACTTTCTTAGACTTAGATAGTTGTCTCATCTTGAGACAAAGTCATAATAAGTGTGATGAAGTCTAGAGCTAATGGAGTTTCTTGCATTAATATGAGGGATTGGTAAAAAATCAATGATTGTAGTTATTACTCAAATTGCTATTTGCTAGTTTTCATCTCTTACGCACTGCTTAGCCACCCTTTCAAGTTTTCAACTAAGCAACATATCAATATAATACCCTTTATAGTTTTCAATAGATTGACACAAATGGAATGCCCACATTTACATGGTTTCAATATTCATGTCCTCACTCCCAAAGCTTATGGCCTTACCAACCTTCTATAATCTAAAAAATTGACAATTGTTTTATTTGCAGTACTTATTGTGAAGGTGGAGACATGGACTATGAATCTATATTTTAATTAGTCTACAATGATTGAGAGGCTAATGGAACCCTTGTTGAAGATGTTGCTGTTGTAGATTCAAATGTTAGAGGCATTTGTTGTGGTAAAGGTATTTTTTTTAGTGCTGGAGTTGTTTTATTTGATCATAAGGCTTATATGCGTTGGGTAGGTGGGATGAACTTTGGCTCATAGATGATGGATTCAATTGAAGTGTCATTCTTTTCTAGATCTTTCTTGAATTATTACCAAAGACATCTTTTACTATGATTAAAAATATACATAGTGGATCTTGGCTATGTATGATTATTTGTATGTCTTTGTCATCTATAGTTTGATGATTAGTTTATATTGTTGCACCTTTTACTGGATATACTACATTATCTAGTCCATTATATCCACATATCTTTGTGTCTTCACATTGTCAAACATGCTTTAGAGGATATCAAGCTCCCAAGTTTGCATCCTTTCCATTACATTATTTCTTAGAGCAAGAGATTCTTTGAATGCATTATCCATATCAGCTAGTTTGGATGTTTGAATCTCCATGATTGATTTAGATTTTTCAACATTGGAGAGGGATAGGTTTATATATTTTCATGCATCCTATGACTGGTTATTCTAGTCAAGCATACTATGAGAAAGATGTATTGGTTGGTGCATCGTGTTAGGAATTAGCTTTTACATTGTGTAAGCTTGAGTATTTATCGAGAGGTAAATAGTAATTAAACAATTAGTTTGTTAGTTATCATAATATTTTTATATAACAATCTTACGATAATATTTAATAATATATATTTGTTTAGATATATTATTACAAAAATATATCATATTTAGTTTTTGCATAATCATAGGGATTTTGGGATGATAAAATGATGGAGAGATTATAGGAATCATATTCCTATATATATGTAACACCAAAATGTTTAATAATCAGACAGTGTGAAATAATATATTATCAATGTTTAATAAATTCCTTATGTTCGGCTCTTTTATTCTGCATGATTTTGTGAAGACTCTGATTAACCCTATCAACTAGTACCATAGTGGGTAAAAATGAGAGTCCTTTGAAGAAATTCAAATGATTATGTGACTGGTCAATACATAATTCATGTGTTCAAGTGCTGATATGTTTGCTTAGTTTTTTATGAATATGTTTGGAGAGTTAGTTTATAAAGAAAAGCACCATTCTGCCTGAAGGTGGACGCATTGAGAAACTAACTATTAAAAGAATGCATTTGTAAATAACTCACAGCTTTTATTTATGTGAATATTTTATGTAATCATGTTTCAATACATATCAAAGAGCTAAATTACTACATTTGTTGAGTTACACAAATTACAAAGAATTGTTCTTGCATTTCATAGACCTATCAGTTAGCATCATCTATGAGCAATTTTTGATCACTAGTTCAAAGCACTGTCCATTAACAGCCATGGTATTTCAATGAAGACTCATTTATATATATTTACAATGACTTGGTAATTGTGTCATCTCACTACTTGGGCATTCTATTTAATCTGTAGTATTGGCCTGTTAATAACCAGTCATTGCAATTAATCTTTAAAAGCTTAATGACCTACCTGTAATGCACCGATCGATCTCCACATCTCCTAGGTCATTTTATTATATTGGTTCATTGCTTTTGCCATAAAAAAATGATATTTTCTTATGTGTGGCATCATAAACGAAGGTATTTTGTGTGTTGTATCTTTCTAAGCTCATTATTTATGCTATGCCCGCATGCCATGCAACATTGACAGGTCATATTTTAGGTCTATTATTTTTAATGGTTTATATGTCATTTAAGTTTTAAAGTGTCCTTTTTTATAGTCATTTCCATTATTTATTAAGTTTTGTCTTTTTAGGTCTTAGATTTTGATCATAGTTATTTGCAATAAGGGTCATTTCTTTTATTATGAGTCAACTGAGTCTTTAGTTTATTATGTGTTCTTATAATAGTTAGGTAAAGTCTTTAAAGTCTTTAAAAGTGTCAAAAATCTATAATTTACATAGTATTTTTTTTATAAAGGTTTTTAACAGTCTTATATTCAAATACATATTTAATATTGGGATTAGAGTCCTATTATCATAAGTTTTGTTATTGAAATGTTTTATATATTCGTGTTTTTTTAATATGTCAAAAAGAGACATCAAAAAAATCAAAGTGTCAAAATAATGTCATCATTTGTAAAAAGTCTTTTACATCTTTTTTGAGTCATTATTGTAAAAAAAAGTCAAATAAAAGGACGCATTTTAAAGCGACCCCAATGTCCTATGAAAATATATTGTTTCACATTGAGGGGGGTATTTCTCTTTGACAAATTCATGAATCTAAGCTACATCGACATACTAGATGAGTGAGCATCATCACTAACTAGAGGCTGAAGGATGCATGGAGGAAGGAGGTCTTTCAATGACCTCTCATCAGTCACCAATGATTGGGCCGTACCAACGATGTGGTGACATTTTGTGTGGTGTGTTTATCATTTCCGTTGTGTGTTTGTAAAATAAGAACAAAAGAATAATGGATGTTCAAGTTATGCAATTTGTGTGCAAATTCCAAACATAATTTCTTGATGTGAAAAAATTGTGAAATGATAGAAAGCATTGATGTAAGTCAGTTCATGGATTTTTAAAGGGTTTGTGGTAGATCCAGAAAACCACATGAGGTGAATAGTTGATGGGTCTTGTTCATGTCAAGGTTTGAGGTAAACCTGTAAAACCATGGGAGGAGTGAGGATCTCTATATATCAAGGTCATGAGACAAATAGGGCATGCTATGATGGGTAAGCATACTACAAAAAAAAGTGTGAATGTTTTTGCACCATGTAAAAACTAAGGGGGGAATGTTAGGAATTAACTTTTACATTGTGTAAGCTTGAGTATTTACTGAGAGGTAAATAGTAATTGGATAATTAGTTTGTTAGTTATTGGAATATTGTTATATAATAATATTACGATAGTATATAAGAACATATATTTGTTTAGATATATTGTTACATCAATAAAAATATTTAGTGTTTACATAATCATAGGGATTTTTGGATGAGATAATGATGGAGAGATTATATGAATCATATTCCTATATATATGTCAAACTCCTAAATGTTTCATAATCAAACAGTGTGAAATAATATATTATCAGTGTTTATGAAATTTCTTGTGTTCGAATCTTTTATTTAGCATGATTTTGTGAAGACACTGATTAACCCTACCACATCATATTGTCAAAGACTTGTTCATATTATTTAAGGATCTTGAATATCACTTAAAACTCAACTCGTAAGTGTTGAGATTGAGCTCAAAGTTGTTGCAAATTCTATGCATCAACCCAATATTTTATGAATTAAGTTAGTAGGGATGTGAATTGCTTCTCCTCATATATCACTTGATCTTACAATACCTATCAGACCAATTGTGGGCATGTTTCATCAATATTTTACATGCATTGGTCATCTCTTCATGAAGTTTGATATTCTTGTCCTATTGTTATATATTATGTTTCTCTATCTATGCATCTTTCTAAGCAATAGATTCCTAAAAATTTGCAATTCAAATATTTTTGGCCAAGGTTAATTGGGTGACATCTAGTGATACTTATTGGCTTGTCATCAATAGTACAAGTGAAGTCACAATAATTGTTAAAGGTGTAGGCTATTGTCTATTTTGTATGATGGGGAGTGTGAATGTTGATCATGAATATTTGGAGCTTGGACATCCCACATCTAGTGACTGGTAGTCTATGGTTTTTCATACAATACTTCTTACTAAAATCCTCATTGAGTCAGTCCTGATCTCGCATGTGTTGAATTAGGTCCTTTGATTTAGTTGTTTGTTGGGAAACTTACTCTTGACCCTTAACTCCTTAGATTTATACGTGTGCATCAGATTTGCACTTCTTATCATGCTCTTATTTTTATTTGAAATATTTATTTTCATGTGCCTTTTCCTCTTTATCTATTTGCTCCTTTACCACTTTTTCAACCTTTGTAACTTATTTGGTAGCATCCTTCACTACTTGATATTCTATGAATTTCTTCTATAGTTCTTCCTGCTTACATAAATTTTCTTTCTTCTTATCTTCATCTTCCTTGACTACTTCTTCAATCTCAACTTTCTTCCTTTACTCATCCTATCTTCGTAGATCCTTATTTTGTTTTTCTTCAAAGTCCTTGGTTGCCTACTTTGCCCTTGATTTCTTCTTCTATGCCTTTTGTGCTTCTCGATCCTCTTGCTCATTTCTATTTTTATTTATTTTGTTTCCTTTTTATTTTTCTATTCTTCTTCCATTTGGGCCTACTCCTCTTTGACCTTCACTTTGTCAACCTTAGCCTTGTTATCTTCCTTTGTGGCCTTCATAGTTTCCTACACTTGTTATTCTATGATGTTTCCTTGTTGCTTGACTTGATCTGGTTATTATTGTGCTAGAGGCTCATCCACTGAAGCTTGTTATTGCACACTTTTTGCCACATACTCAATAGTTTGGGAACTAGGAGGGAGTAATTTTATTGGTGTTGGAGAATATGGAGATAAAGTGGGTGAGGGTGGTAGAGAAGGAGATAAAGATATGTCCACTTGTTGTCTTAAAAGTGATGATTTTTGGCATGCCAAGGGGGGGATCAACATTTATTTTTATCACTAAGATGTGTGTATCTTAACATTTGGCTATTCTATCATTTCTTATTCTTTGGAATTTTCTTGAGATTCTTTTATTAACATAAATGTATGCATACATTGTGTGATGCTTGGTGATAGATTTGAAGTGCCCCATGTGTGAGGTTTTTGTATCAATGGCCTCAAATAACTTCCTTTTTATGTGTTGGGTCCTTACATCGATGTAGTAGAGCTTGAATCCACTTACTAAAAGATAACCTCCATTCTTCTTCTTCTTCCATGACTTTATAAATAATTATGTATTTTGTAGGTGTGGATATTTATATTAAAAGTATAACTAGAACATTATTTCATAATTGTCAGGTGTGAATTGTCTTCAAAAATAAAAATTCCTTATCCTCCTCTTTGTCATAGATGTCATTTCTGATATCCTCAAGCATTGAGTTTTAATCCTCTTCCAATGTGAATCTAAATTTTTTGAGGGCATATTCAACTATGATCAATGACATTTGCTTATCTATGAGTAGGGGAGCTGAGTTACAAGTCTATTTGGTAGTGGATAATATCTATAGGTTGATTCCTTGTGCTTGGATTAATTTGGTTATGTTTGTGGATGTCCCTAAAATTGTGATGTTTCTTGAGACTATGATTGGTCATGTGCTTGTGCTTGTGCTTATGGTAATGGTTGTTCTACTTCAAGAGTTATGGATCATAGTGGTTGCATCCACCTTGAAACCAGGACCTTCTACCTATTTACCTCTACCTTCATAACATTGATGTTGATGAAGAATGGGAGAGCCATGACTGGTGGCTTGGTGAGTTCTTGGATCCATATTTTAATCCCATTATGTATTTTGGTGATTGTGGTGAGCAGTCCCATGTATTCCAACACATCCCTTGGTACCTAAGGGTGCAAAGAAAACAACCCATAAATTTCAATCCACCACTGATCAAAGCACCTGAATTTATTATAATGATGCCCATTTCTTATCCAAACAAGGTTCATAAAGAAATTTGAAGGCCCATCATCAACATCTGGTGCAATCAGGCCATTGGGTGAATTAAAGTAAGAATACTAAGAACTAGTATTGAAAATACTATGATGTACCTGATATAACCTTCACTATGTTGGTGATAAGCTAAGATACTAAAAACTTTGGCCAATTAAAGTCTTCTCCAATCTTATCATGCGATGTGTTATGTCAATGGCCCATTGTGTGGCTGACCATGCACTCTTTATGGTCTGCCAATACCTTTTCATGATACACTGTATCCATACTCACATATGGGTGTCATTCAATATATCAATGGGAATCCCTCTAGAAGCTTGCACATATACATTATTTATGTTAGAGTGGATAGGAGGACTCTTTTTTTGTAAGTCCTACCAATGGTTTCCCTTGATGGTAAGTCAATAGCCTGCACCATGGTGTTGGCATTGATTTATATTATGACATCCTTGGAAAAATGGATTGCCCATTCATTATATTTTCTCAAGAAATTCATCACTACTACATCTAGCTGGCTCAAGATAAGAAACCTTAATAGGTATTTTTCATCCAATCCACACAACATATCTAGTAGGGCTAGGGTTCTTGGCTATGAACTTGTTGCTTTTGATTGGGGGAACCTTTCAATATTATCTATGTCGATGAATTCAAAGGTCTTGGGATCATAATATTTCATTTGATCAATGCTAACCCAATTACCATCTCTTCATTTTGTGAATCAGATATGGATACTAGAATTTGATGAGTTACCATTTCTGTCTGTGTTACGAGAGGTGCATCAAATGATCTCTAGTCAATTGGACACATTAAGCTTTGATTATAGAGGGACCTTATTCACTCTAGATTTCATTTATCACTCTTTTCTCTACCTTATATATATTTTCCTCCCCTTATATTTTCTAACCATTCGCATTAACTCATGAATCTATTTTTGTGTTGTTATCCTCCTCGCATTGAAGTCTAGTGGTCAATGTGATGTGATGCTTAGCTTTCCAAAGCATCGATTCAATTTTTCCTCTAATGGACTTTGAGGATGTAATGTGACACCTTTTCCCTTCTAAATATTATATTTTATTATACATTAACTCGATCTAACACATCTATTTATTTTATAAATGCCACAATATTTGAAGCGCTTTGTCATTAACTTCTATGGTAGTTACCATTTCATACCACTCCATATGTTTTATTCACCACCTTATTCATAAAATTATTCATTTGCCTAATCCTTTGACCAATTTTTAATTATTTGATATGTATTGTTTCCTTTTCATATTATACGACTTTGACTATAATATATGATCTAAATGTTTATAATTTAGAGATCACACTATATAAATTTACTAATACTACTTGAAAAACACAAACAAATTGTAAAAATAAAATATCCTAACTACACGGTGCTACTCAGTACCCACTCTTATTCTTCATGCTTTGATAGAGATCATTAGTGGTATGAATTAAGCCTACAACTATTTACCCACCCTAATAGAATGATTTATTGAATGTATTTGGGTACTATTGTGCCTTATTGTGACTCTTCATAAATAATGTATGGTTATTTCCATCAAATGCATAGTTTCCATGGGTGCACTCAAAATCTATTTTCATAAAACAAAAATGTTTATTCTGGGTTGAATTACTTTGATCGTAGGTTGAGATCATGCCATGCCTTTTGTCTATGTTTTTTTACTTCTTGTGTCCAACTTTCCCTTTTCCTAGTTTGTTCTATTATGGTTAAATCCAACAATAGTGATAAAAGTGGTTCCTAATCTCCTAGTCACACTATTAGTGTGATTTGTAGATTGGGAATTATGCATTCCATACACATGACCACTTCCATACCATAGACTAATTAAAAAGGAATGAATCATGTTGCACATTTGTAGTTGGTTATGTAGTCCCATAGGATCACAGGTATTTTATCCTCCCAGTCATCCCTTTGAACATTGTATATTTTTTAAAGCATATTCTCAAGAGTCTTGTTATATGCTTTAGCTTGCTTTTTTTTGAGGATGATAACCCTACTTTTATGATGTGATATCATGAACTCCTTAGTCAGGATTTTTATGGTATTACTAAGGAACTATGTTCCTCTATAGATGGAGAGCTTTATGAGACATACAAACACATTGATAATATTTTCATACAAGAATTTAGTTATGTCTTTGGCACTTCAACTTGGTGTCACAATAGATTCCACCCATTTTGTAAAATATTTCATCATAATGACTATATCTCATATTATAATAATTTATATGGGGATTAATGGGCCCTATGAAATTAATTCCCCATTGCTCAAATGATTGCACAACTAACATTATATTTAAAAGAATTTCATCACACTGAGTCATTCTGCCTACTCTATGACATATGTCGTAGTGATTTGCAATTCTATGTGCATTCTGAAACAAATTCATTCACCACATACCACTTTAAAATATTTTTCCTACACTAGATTATACTATGAAATTCATTCTTGAAACTCCTTGGTGCACTTTGTATACACATAATATTTTCAAACTTTTATCACTTACTGATACTTTATATCTTGTAGGAACCCATCAAGTCTTAATCTCTTTGAGTACATGCTTTAAGGAGTGTAATGGGAAAGGGCTAGGTAGACCATTGGTTCTTCATAAGATTGTTGTCCCTTTTACCACTTGACATCTACACACTTGTCTCTTAAAACAATTTACCCTAAGATTATTCTTCTTAGTTGTACCCTTTCCAAACATTTGTCACATCTTTATCCTCATGTTCTTTACATTATCCCTATTTTGATAGTTGGTTGTACTAGGTTGACTGGGTCAACTTATACAATTTTTAGCCTCTGATTACTGTACAGGGTTGATTGGGTTGACCCTATACTATTTTCGGGTATTTTTCACTTTGAAACTTGTTATCCCTTTGGCCGACATAACTTGGAACCTAGTGAATTATCTCCCAAAAACATACAGGGTTGACCCCATACAAATGGCATATTTGGAAGGATTTAGGGTAATATCTACCTACATATACAAGTTCATTTCCAACCATTTGAGAATAAAGAAGTGAAGAAGAATAAGTATGAATGAACATCTGCTTATTGACCATTCTACTTGAGGAATAAATCTTAGGGTTCCATAATTTATTTGAAGATACATATCTTATCTTGTGGAGAAGTCTTTTGGATACATAGATAGGTTGCATAGCCTAGAGCTATTCTATCTTTTTTATCCTTACATACCACAATAATCTCTTGCGAAGAACCTTGGCCAAGGGAGAGATTGAGGCTTGACAGGTTCATCTTCAAAGGTAAGTATTCCTAACTTTATTTCTCCTTTGTAAGAGTAGATAGATAATGCAATTTTGATTTTCTTTCATGCATTAGGATTATGTATACATTGACATGAGTATATGTCTTCTATGCATGTTTAGTTTAGTTTGTTTTATTTCTAACCCCCACTTTGTGCCATAAGTTTTGGTGAGCACTAGATTAGATTTAATTTCTTGTTTTTAGACATAAGTGAAATATAAAACCTAGGACCCCCTTAGGGTTAATGCATGATTCTGTTAGTCTGGAGGCTTTGAAACCCTCCTAAGCATAGTGTATTATGATAAGTGATCCCCTACTTAGGTCTAATAGATCCCCATATTGGTCAAGCTCCTACTTAACACATGTATTGCCAATTAGAATTACAGGTATCCTCTATCTTCTCTGAGCTAGGATTGAATTATAGAAGTAATGCATTTCTGATTGCATAGATTTTGGTGAACCCAAGTGAAATAACCCTTACATTATTTATTCATTCATTTATTTATTTTATCATTATTTTCATAATATATTTTCCATACTAGGTTGAATGCATCAACCCAGTTCTAACTTCTCTGTGTAAGCTTAACACACAGTTGCATCCATATGACTCAGTTCTTTCTATGCAAGTTCTTTTTAGGTATAGAATCCTAGGTCGACCCAATCAACCTTGTACATTTTTAGACATTAGGTTCAACATACTATGTCAACCTAGTTGACCCTATATATTTTAGGTACTCAACAATAGGTTCTTGTAGAACTTGATCGACCCAGTCAACTCAATTAGTAGGTTTTGTAAGCATTCCACAAGGTTCTTTGACAATAATCTTCCTTCTCTACATATTTGATCCACCAAGGTTCATTTTTTATCATTATATCTCTTTATTTATAGTCTTTCCTTTCATAGTTTTCAATCTTCAAAATTTCCCTTAAATAGTCAACTAGATTGACCTTGTCGACCTAATTATGTATTCTGTGTGCTTTCTGGATAACTGGTTGATTCTACTGACCCTATTCATTTTCAGACCTTGTTTTTGTAGTACAAGATCAAACCTATCAAAATTTTTCTATATTTTTTTCATACACTATCTATTGTATCAACACTGTACCTTATTTCAAAATTGGAATTAACCTTTATATGCTAGTAATTAGCTCACACTTTCATTTCTTGTTGTTTGCATGTTTAGAATAGATCACATAGCTTAATTAGGTGGTTTTGAATTAATTATTTAGTTTCACTATTTTATATTTTATGCACACATGACCAAATCAAAAAATCTAAACAAGAATTTTAACATTTGACTACCTAAAGCCAACCTACTTGGATTTCATCACCAAGGGGAAAGTCGACTTGATGTTCTGGTCAAGTATAAAGCATGGTTAATGGTATATTATGGCTAAGCATCCAACACCCTTATCACTTTGGTGTGTAAAGTGAGGGGTTAGGTCCCAATACAATGCCTATAACATTATCACTATAGATCCCTTTTAGCCTAAACTACCTGAAACTATCCTTAGATTGATTTCTAGTTCCTTACTTATAGGCAACTTCCCATCACATTTAAAAAAATCTATGTTATAATAATCTAATAAACATTTAGGTTGACCAAATAGTTATATTTTACTTTCCAAGTTTATTGCTTACTCTTTGTTTAATTATATTTTGTATTACAAAAACTTGCATTAGCCACCATTGGTGCATGGTTTTGTGATGTGTGCCTTAATTATATTGACCAACGTTAATCCAATTGATTATTTGTTTCCCTTCAGTTCTCAATTTTCAAATTACTTGAAAAAATTATCTTGTTCAATTCACAATCTATTATAAGTTGTTTATTTTTCCTTGTCTGCTATACATGGCCGACCCAATCAACCTTGTACACTTTTTTAGCCTCTATTTATTATACTAGGTTGACCCAGTCAACCCAGTAAAATTTTTAGGCACTATTTTTTATGCTAGGTTGACCTAATTGACTTTATACTATTTTTGTCACTTCCTATCTCTTTGTGATTTTTTGTACCTCTTTCCTTGTGTGGTTATCTAGTATTATCTCATCAAGATGACATCCTTTCAACATTCTCTTAGTCAAAAAAATTGCGTAATTAAATATTTGGATAATAATCTCACTTATTTTTTTACTTTAGATGAAACTATTTACTTTCTTCCTTCCTCTTCTCCTAAACCAAAACCAATCAGTATACCATGTAATGTAGCTAAGGTCATTTGTCCTAATCCTCCTCCCAATACCAATGTTGGGAATCCTCCACCTACAAAGAATCCTCCTGCCACCAACACTAATAATCCTCTTCCTATCAACACTAATACCCCACCTTCCAATCCACCTATTGATATAACTCAACTTCTTACACACGTTGTTACAAAAATGAACATCATTAAAAAAACCAATTAATCTCAAATGATGAACATGCAATAACATTTATTAAACATGACTAGTCAACCACCTCAAGTCATCATGTCTCAACCAAATCCAAATTTTGTCCCTCCTCCTCTTAGAGATGCCAATGGTAATATCATCCCTCAACCTCCAATGAATAACAAAATGCTTCAACATATTTAAAATGAACCTTTAGACCCATTCATTTCATCCATAAATATTGGAAACATTTACCCAACTATCACATATAATGGGACTAAGGACCCTACTATATTTCTTAAGTCTTTTGGTAATCTTTATAAGGAATGGGTCCAAACTACCACCTTTTTTACCACCAAGCTCTTAGCCAAAATATTTTTGGGTGATGCACTTGAATGGTATAACTAACTTCCTAGACATTACATCTCACAACTAGAGGATTTAATCAATGCTCTAGTGAAGAAACTCTAACATGATGACCTTCCTGAAAATTACCTTAGCCATTTCATCAATGTTAAGTAACTTCCTAATGAATCTGATCATACTTTCATGAAATGATGAAAGTATCTTACTCATAAAGTGGACCATAACATGAATGATAGTAATATTTTAAAACTATTTATCACTACTCTTAAACCTCCCCTTTAATACAAAGTTTGAATCTTTTCACCTAAAACTTTAGAAGAAGCCTTAGACCAAGCAAAAAGGTAAGACTTTTTTATAACTCAATTTGAAACACCTCAAACAACTACTAAAGAACCTCTCCAGTCATTTTCTATTAACATTGATTCATCCAAACATCCATGACCTCAAAATGGAACATCCAATTCAACCAATTTTAACCCAAGCCACCCTCCCTTGAGTCTAGAAAAACTTAAGAGGAAATTTCCACCCTCTAAACCCATGAGCTTTGATCCTTCTAAACGTCCTCCAAAATGGTAAAATCTTGATAAGTTTTGTTGGTGGCATGCTACTATAGGTCATTCTCATGAGTCTTATCATGATCTTCACTATTTTCTTATTTCTTCCTTGCTTGGTCCGTATTTCAATCTTGATACTGTAACAAAACAATGTTATCAAGACTATCTTCAAGCTTCTCAAATTCAATCTCAAGAACCAAACACATCAAAATCAACTACCTAATGATAAAAAACAATCATCCCATACCTATACCTCATCCACTAATTTTTTTCAAACCATAGTTGATCTTTATTCCTATACCAATAAGGAAAGGATAGCTAACATGAATAATTTTAAACATATCATTGCATCCATTGAACCTCAACCTCTTAGGTCAGATGAACCAAAAGAGTACCTAGTTTAAATTCTTACTCCAATGAATATCATAAATGGTCCTCCTTTACCTCCTTTAACTCCTCATACCTCTCCTACCCATCATATGTCACATTAAACCTCCTTAAAATCTAACAAACCAACACATTTACCTATCTTTGAATGCACCTGCCAACCCAATACAAATCATTTTAATGGTTAAATGTTACCTTAATCAAAATCACATGTTGGGGCATCTTGTGATTCCCATACACATGTCCCTTTAGACTTTGGGGCATCTTGTGATGCCAATACCTACATCTACTTACCCATTGGGTCATCTTATGATGCCCACTCTTATTCTATAATGCATAATAACAGACACATTCAACTTCAAGAAACCTTTAGAGACTTATAAGGCTTGTATTTCACATGCTCATCTTTGATATAGATGTTAGAATAAATCTTGTTCTTTTTGTCTCATGTTTTTGTGCACTTTATTTGTTTTACTTTCACTTTATAAACATCATTGTCTTCCTTTACATTCTTTGGTTTTATTTCACATTACATTTGGCATTTGCTTTCATTTTTGTCCTCATATATGTACTTTTGTCTTTTTATGTTATTCTTTACCTTAGTATCTTTTTTTTCTTATTTAGCATCCCCCCCATGGGTTTCTCTTTTGTGAGTTTGTAGTGTAATACCATAGATAGGCCCTGACCCTCCTCACAAAATACCACCTTTGCTTCTTTTCTCATTTTATTGTTTCACATTTTGATTTTTGGTACCCTCATGGGTTTCTCTTTTAGGAGTTGCATTATAAGACCATAGATAGGATCCGACCCTCTTCATAAAATTACCATTTTTTCATTCCTTTTATAAGAAAAATATCACTGATTCTAGTTCTCAACTTTAGCTTTTGCTTCTTTTTGATAAGATGGAATTTATAAAACAATCTATGTTAACATGTTTTCCTCCATTTCCCTCATTCTTATGATAAGGAATTACACTTTAATGTCATTGTATCCCTTTTTCACCATTTTTCATATTTTTTGTGATTTGAAGCAATTCAAATTGTTCCATGTGTCATTCCTCTTGATTTCCTTTCCTTTCACTCCACATTGGATAAAACAAGGTTGAAGTCAAGATAACACTTTTATTTCACCTAGATTTACAAGACTCTTAAACCCCATGCTCTTTGAATTTATCTCTCTTAAGAACCAAGTCCCAAGTATTCAAATGAAAGTCATCTTTAGCATCCATGTTTGGTTTTCCAAATCTGTATGGAGGAGGAATAAAAAAACCATCAAGAAAGTTAAAATCCAAATAATTTGAAACAAAATACAATGATATACAAAAGGAAACATACAAATCTCAAAATTCAAATCACACCAAAAGACGTGATTCCAAGAACATTTCCTATCTCTAAATTGAAGATAAAACTCCATAGTTAGATTCACATAGAACTAAGGTCCTTTGGGGTGTGATAGGCCAATAAATTAGAATAGGATAATTCAACAAAATCTATGGTACTACCTATTTTCTTATACAAGTACCCAATCTTCATAGTAGATCGATGACTCTGTAAGGGGTCTTGAGGAATAGGGTACATGTTATGGGGAGGTAGGTCCATTTTAATTTTCATGCATATAGTCTTAATGGGATGATCTGTAAACTTCATTTATTGACCTAAGACTTATGTGACTAAGATAAGTTATTCATAGTCCTTAAGGTTGAAAGTCCTCTTGTTTTGACAAACCTAATTTGAGTGTCTTGACTTCGATAAAGAGTTCCTCTACCTTAATTTTTCCTTCATTTATTCCCTCCACCCATTTCATTTTCCCCATTGATAGGCAAATTATGATTGTAAGTCTATTTTCCCTCTTCTATTATTCTTTCTTCTTCACCTCTTACAAGCATGCTAGCATTACTTTGTTTCAATTTTATCTATCTTTAGAGAAAAAAAAACATGTTTGAGTAAATATGGATTACAATATTACACTATTTATTTACCACACCACCTCATTGTCATACTAGTCATGACCTTTAGGTGGTTTTGTTTGCTTACATTATATCTTTGAACAAGCACTAAATGTGAGTTTTTCATCCTGTAACAACTTTTTTATTCTTATTTCTCCATCATATTCTTATTTGATTTTTTATGGAATTCACTTATCTTACATATGAGATTTGCCATTATTACATGTTTCTCTTTATGTATGCCTCTTCATGTTTGTCTTACATCTTTAATTACATTTCATTTTCAATCTTTCATGTTTTTCTTTTTTCCTATCTTACATGAGTTTACTTTTCACTTTTTTTAACCTATCTTTGTTCAAGTTTTCTTGCATTGATATTTCATTTGTCATTCATGTTTTACATGCTTCCAAACATGATTTAGTATGATCTACATTCCTTTTTGTCATTTATGTTTTACATGCTTTTCAACATGATTTAATGTGTTTTACAATCATTTGTCATTCATTTACACTCATTTGTCATTCATTTTCCATTATTTATCATTTTTTTGCCATCATTTTATCATTCATTTGCTTTAAATATTCTAGCCTTGCATGAAAAATCATGATTTTCCAATTTTTCTTAATACCCTCATATCTTTGCCTTAACTCATTTTTTAATATCATATGCCTATATTCCATTTTTTTTGATTTTTGGCTAATTTTTGTACTAACTTCTATAGGTTTGCCTAGTGTTCTTCACATTGGACACCTTCACTTTCTCTTGCAGTAGACTTCTTTATCTATGGCACTAAGGTAAGTAAAGGTACATGTTTTTTGATTCTATCCTTTCCTTTATCTTATTTTCTATTTACTACACTTTACTTAGCATCATCATTATGTGTTATCAAGTTCTATTCCTGAAGCACCATTCCAAGTTGCACTTACGTGACACATGATGAGATTAAAGTGGGGAATATGTATACACATAATATTATAAAAAAATTATCACTTAATAACACTTTATATCTTACAGGACCCTGTTGATTCTCAATCTCTCTGAGTGCATGCCTTAAGGGGTGCATCGGGAAAGGGGTGGGCAGACCATTGGTGCTTCACAAGATGATTGTCCCTTTTGCCATTTCCATCTACACAGTTTTATCTTGAAACCATTTACCCTAAGATTATTCTTCTTATTTTTACCCTTTACAAACATTTATCACATCTTTATCCTCATGTTCCTTTCCTCATCCCCCTTTTGACAGTTGGTTGTACTAGGCCGACTGGGTTAGCCTTGTATAATTTTCAACCTCTGATAAATATATAGGGTTGACTATGTTGACCTTGTACTATTTTGGGGTATTTTTCACTTTATACCTTGTTATCCCTTTGGCTGACATAGCTTGGGACCTAGTGAATTATCTCTTGAAAACATACAGGCCTGACTGGGTCAACCCCATACAATGTATATATTTGGAAGGATTTAGGGTAAGATCTACCTATATATACAAGTTCATTTCCAACCATTTGAGAATAGAGAAGTAAAGAAGAATAAGTTTAAATGAACATCTGCTTATTGACCATTCTACTTGAGGAATAAATCTTAGGGTTCCATACTTTCTTTGGAGATACAGATCTTGTCTTGTGGAGAAGCCTTTTTGGATGCATAGATAGGTTGTGTAGCCTAGAGCTGATTTGTCTTTATTTATCCTTACATACCACAATAATTTATTGTGAAGCACCTTGGCCAAGAGAGAGATTGAGATTTAATGGGTTTGTCTTCAAAGGTAAGTATTCCTAACTTTGTTTCTCCTTTGTAAGAGTAGATAAATAATGCAACTATGATTCTCTTCCATGCATTAGGATTCTATATACATTGACATGAGCCTATGTATTCTATGTATGTTTATTTTAGTTTTTTTTGTTTCTAAACCCCACTTTGTGCCACAAGATTTGGTGAGCACTATATTAGATTTACATAAGTGAAATATAAAACTTAGGACCCCCTTAGGGTTATTGCATGATTGTGTTAGTTTGGAGGCTTTGGAACCCTCCTTAGCATAGTGTATTGTGATAAGTGATCCCCTAATTAGGTCTAGCGGATCCCCATCTTAGTCATGCTCTTGATTAAAATTTTTTATTCCCAATTAGAAGTGTATGTATGGTATATATTCTTCGAGCCAAGATTGATTTATAAACATGATGCATTTTTTATTGCATACATGCTTCTTCTAGTGACTTTGGCCTTTCACGATCCAAATCTACTCTTTGTAAAATACCATATTTTCCCATCTTATGAAAGAATCCATTTATAATGAAAGATAAAATGGATTTGAATAACCTAGAGCACTGCAAGAGGTGCTTATTTATACATCAATGAGTGAGATTAAATATCTTAATCTGTATGGGATTAAGACTCATAATGTAACTAATGACATATAGGAAATAAGACACATAACTACCCTATGATACATGTCAAACAAAGGTGTAACCACACTATGTGACATTTATTACATATAGGCTAGGATAATTAAATTAATCTAACATTCCCCCCTTAATTGATCATAGCCTAAAAAGAAGAAGAGAGAATTTATAAATGCCTCAAACTTATCATGTGAAAGTGACTTCATGAAGACATTTGAACACTTATCCTAAATTTATTGAGTAATGTCTTGGTATTCTTCATGTATGAAACAAAAATGTGATGTTCCTTATACCATACCTCCAAACCAAGACAATAGTGTATGATCCTGAGATATATCATGTTGAATGATCACTTGAGATCATTCTTAGTTGTATTGATCATCTTGACTGTGCTACCAGTGATGTCTAGATCATCAATATAAATAATCACTATAACAACATCCCCCCATGTTGTTTGAGGTAGAGGTTAGGATCATATGGGCTCCTATTAAATTCATGTTGTATGAGTTGCTCATAAATTTTGATGTAGCAAGATTGGGGAGCCTATTTTAGCCCATAGAGAGACTTGATAAGCCTACACACCTTTTATTCTTGATCAAGTACCACAAATCCTTTAGGTTGAGTCATGTAGACTTCCTCTTTCAAATATCCATTGATAAAGGCACTTTTTACATCCATTTGATGGAATTTACATCCAATCTATATACCCATAACAAAAACCATTATGATAGTCTTTATCTTAGCTATGGGAGCAAAAGTTCCTCATAGTCAATGCCTTCTTTCTAAGCATACCCATTTGTAACAAGTATTGCCTTGTGTTTATCAATACTACCATATTTTTTGTACTTGGTCATAAAGACCCATTTGAATCCTATAAGCTTCTTACCTAGTAGAATATCAAAAAGCTACCAAGTGTTATTCTTCATCAGTGATTGATATTCTACATTTATGGCATCTTTCTAAGGTTTTGACTATAGGGATTATGTTACTGTTGAGGGCTTATAAGTTTCTTGAATAATACTCCTAAGGGCCATATTAACCTCTTCTCTAGCCATGCTTTGAGTCCTCGATATTGAAGTGGATGTAGCTGGTACTCCATTCAAGTTAACATCTTGTATAATACTTAATAACCACTTGGGCATATGCTAAGCTATAGGTGGTGCTTTTGGAGGTCCTATTGACTATCTTGCTTTTCACCTTCACCATCACTATCTAAAAAGATTACAAATTTTTTGCCTATATCATTTGCCTATGTGGAAAGGGGATTGATTCAATTTTTTTCATCAAACACTACATCTCTATTGATTAGTACCTTATTTATTTTTGGATCAAGGAGCCTGTATGTTTTGATTGTGCATGGTATCCCACAAAAATACATTCTTTTGTTTTCTTATCCAACTTCTTCCTTTTTTTCTTAGGAACATGCATGCATGCCTTTTAAACAAAAAACTAAAGGTGAGTAACCTTTAGTTTACTCCCTATCCAAGCTTCATGTGGTGTGATTCCATTAAGAGCTTTGGTGGGTGACCTATTCAATAAGTAGACTATAGTGTGACAAGCTTCTACCCAATATGTATTAGATAATTTTGCATCCTCAACCATGCTACAAGACTTTTCCATAATAACTCTGTTACACTATTCTACAACTCCATTCTAATGAGGTGAATATAAAGCTATCAATTTCTAACTTATTCCATTTATATTGAGATATGCTAAGAATTCTTTACTGGTGTATTCCCTCATGATCTAAGTGGGGGGTCTTGATTTTCCTACTAGTTTCATTTTCAACCATGGCTTTGAATTCTTTGAAGAATTGAAAAGCTTGATCCTTAGTCTTCAATAAATATACCCACATTTTCATGAGTAATCATCAATAAAAAGATGAAAATATTTATACCCTCTAAAATTGGAAGCAAAATGTTTTCATAGATCAGTGTGCACCAAGTACAACTTACCAAGTGACCAATATTCAATCTTTCCAAAGGGAACTCTTATTTATTTTCCTACTAAGTAACTGGTACATATATCCGAAGATTTATTAAGTTTGGGAAGACCACGAGCCATATCCTATTTGATTAATTCAATCAAATAACTATAACTCAAGTGACCATATCTTTTGTGCTATAAATTAACTAATTTTATGTCTTTGACCACAAGTGCTTGATGATCATTTTGAACAAAATCAAGCTGAAACATTTTGCCAATTTTGGAAGCTTTGGAAATTAATTTAAAGTGCCTAGATTTGTCTTTGATGTGGTAAAAATTTTGACCATTTTGGTGATCAAATTCAACCATGAAGTTGTGGTCAAGTAGATGATTAATAGATAAAATATTTTTTGTAAGTCTTGGAACATAGAGAACATTTGAAATGCTGTAATTCTTGTTTCTAAGTTGAATTTCAATGTCACTACTGCCTTGTATTGGTTATGAGGTATCATCTCTGAGTGATACCTTTTCCTTTTATTTTATTTTATTTAATGTATAAAACCATTATTTTCTCCTTATCATGTGTCTAGTTGCTCCTAAATCATCATACCAAATTGTACTTGGATGATTGGTAGACTCATGGGTTTGATTAGCTAAAACATATTCTTCATTTGAAGAATAATATTCTTCAACAACATTTCCATATTGTTTAAGCTTGGAGTTTTTCTATTTCCATTGATTTTTGTTGTTGTGGTTGCTTCTTTTCTATGATTGTTAAAAAAAGGATTCTTGCTTGATGAACCCTTTTGAAATGTGTTGTACCAATAATGGTTTAAGTCATGTCCTTATCTTCTAAAAATTTGACATGCTCTAGAATAACGTGATTTATTCCCTTATTGGTTTTGTTGATTATTCTACTTTGGAGAATGTTTTGTACCCTTCATGGGTTTCTTCCCCTTTTGATTCAATGCGAGTGCATGCTCATCATCTGCTTCCTCTAAATTATGTAAAACTTCCTCATAAATTTACCAACACTTCAAAGGTTGGTTTTTGTCCTGTGATATTAAAAGTGGTCACAAAGATCATGTATGTGGGGGGGGGGATAGTGTTCTAAGGACTATAGGGACCAAAGAATCATCTATCACCGATTCACCCAGAGATTGAAATAAAGCCTACAAAGTTACAATCCTTATAAGGAATGCCTCTAATTTTTCATTTGATTTGAGCTTGAGAGTGTGTAATTGGATCTGAAGATGCAAGATTTGATTTTTGATTATTTACTTCATATATTGTTTTAAGTTTATCCCAAGCATATGTTTTAGTTATATCACTTCAGATATGAGGTTGTACCTGAATTAAAACTCCAAACATTATTATTAACTTATTTTTTTAATTAGTTTTGTCATATTTTTATTGTTAATCAACATTTGTTGCATGTCTAACCCATATGCCTTTTACAACTGACCAAATATCTTTAAACTCTAAATGTGTTTTCACTTTTATTTTCTAAGCAATGTAATTGTCACCATGAAGCAGTTGTGTGTCAAGGAGGACAAAATAAGGTTTGGAACAAGACATCATGAAATGAAAATTTACATATGATAATAAACTATAAATGTGTTTTAAGTGCAGAAATAGAAGTTGCATATTCACACACAATGAAATGAAATCACACACAAGCACATAAAGGATGTCGGATACCACTACAAATATGTCGTGGAATGCAATGGAAAATCAAGGAATATGGACATCAATTTCATCTAAAAATACATACAAGGAGTTTATAATTGTATTTTCCCATTGCAAGATGATTTGAGGGTATTTGTAATTATGGGGAAAAATAGCTTCTTGGGCTAGACAAATGAAAATTTTCAAAATTTTAAATGATTTTTTTATCTCTCCCATAAATGAGATAGCTTTGTCCAATAAATTTAGCCCATTTAAAAAATCCTTCCACCTCTTGGTTAAATATATAAGTTTGATATTATATACTTATATTTAAATATAATGATATAATAAATATAATTATGTAATAAATTGATTTATCCAATTAAAAGAACTAAGAAAAAACTTTGTGACCCTGATTGGAAGAATGAAATGGTGGCTCAGGAAGGTCAATCTGCTATGCTGCTCAGATCTGGCATTGATGATGGTGAGATCTAGGTGGATTTTTTTATATTTTCCATCAAATGGAATCAAATCTTGATTTTGGCTAGTATTGTTACTCAGAAAGGTCAACATTGATGATGAAAGCAGGTGTTTGGCAACATAAAAGAGAGATGTTGATCGATCTGATCTTGAAGGCTATTGACCAAAGAGGTGATCTAGAGGAAACATTAAGATGTAGGTCGATGGTTACTGTAGATACCAAAGATATTGAGAGGTAGGTTGATTATCTATTACAAGGTCACCATGTGGAGAGAAGATCAAGTTTGGGAATAAAATATACTAATGCTATGACAACCTATAGCTTTGAGCTGCTGGATGCAGATAAATAACTAGTATTTTTATAAGATAGAAAAATCCAATGCCTTGCAATGATTAAGCCTTGTATTTTACTCAGATCTGATGTTAATGGATGTCATTGACATTACATTGATAGTAGTATTTATAGGTAGTTTGACAGATGTACCAAAATCATGCCAAGCTGATATGCCCAAACTAAGATTTAATATTAGAAGATCTATAAACTCAAAATAATGATGCCAAACACAAGAAAGATCGATTTGCTTGGTAGGGGAATGGATATGATTGGAGCCTATTGAAAAAAAATTCAAATAACCTATCTAAAACTAGATCTTAGATCCAAAGATATGTGTGTAATAAACATAAAAATTATAAGTCAGCTTTTCAATGCAAATTTAATAATCAAATAATTGAGATCTTAATAATCAAACCCTTAATTGAGATTTTAATTTTTTCTTCTACAATTTTATCATATATTCAACACAAGATGACATAAATTAGAGAAACATGTTGCTATCAAGGCTGTCATAAACTTATTTCTCGATCTCTACCTTATCTACACCACTTTACAACCTCCTCAGGATAACCTGATCTGATACTAAATGAAAGATGGAATGGAATTGTATTAGCTAGAGCACTATAAGAGGTACTTATTTATACATCAACAAGTGAGATTAAATCCACTAATCTATATGGGATTAAGACTCACAATTTAACTAATCACATATAAGAAATGATTTACATAACTAACCTATGCTACATCTCAAACAAAGGTGTAACTACACCATATGAAATTTATTACATATAGGCTAGGATAAATTAATTATTCTAACAGATAATACTAAATAACATAGCTCATGTGAATAATTGATTTTTATCATCTTCTCCATAATGCATAGAGAAATTCCCTTGCTCTAGGAACTTTTCTATATCCTCCATGTTTTTTTGAATTGTAGCTACTTGAAATAAATGAGAATTTGATGACTCATTCTAACATTCTTCTAGATCCTCACCATTATTTATGCCAACTAAGATGATATGGACCCTTTTACTCTACATGGCTTCACATTGATTTTAAATTGAAATTATTTAATAACATCAACCATTTAGATATCCATCCTCATAACATTAGCTTGTTCACCAAATATTGTAGATCTTGGTGATCGATGAATAACTCAAATGACATGACTGCCTAAAATTTTGGAGTGCAAACACCATAGCCAAAGCTTCCTAGTAGTTTGTGCTGCTAAAAGCTTATGAATTATGAAGTGGATAGGGTGATCTAGACTTCCACCCCCTAGTTGAGCTAGCATTGCACCAACTATGATAATAGATGCATCCACATGGACATGAAATGAATTATTATAATCAGGGAAGACTAATATTGGAGTTGTGACTAATATTTTATTTAAGTCAATGAAATGCTACTTCTATTTTATAGTCCATTCAAACTTTTATATCTTTGCACAATATGTTTTCCATTGGTGTTAATATCGTAACATATCCTCATATAGACTTGTGACAATACCCAATATGACTTAATTTTGATTGTACCTAAACATATTTTATAGGAGGTTTTAGTCCCACAATTACCAATTTTACTTGATCCACATGTATTCCATCACTATATACCATATGTCCTAATATAGCCCTAAAGGGTGAAAATAATAAACACTTATTCAAATTCAATGTAATGTCAAAATATCAACATACTTCTAACATAAGTAAAAATTGAAAGAGTCATGCATAAAGTCCTTAAATGCAGTGACCACAAGTCTAAAAAATATAACACTTGAGCTTTTTTAAGATCAAAAGGAATTACATTGTATGCGAAAAAACACCATTCTATTTTAAAAGTGGTGATCATTGAATCTTATGCTATGATTGGAATTTGATGATAGCCACTAAACTTATTTGTGAAAGAGTAGACTTCATGTCCTACAACCTTCTCTAAAACTTCAACTGTGAATGGAATTGGAAAAGGATCATTTATGTAGGCATCCTTTGGTTCCCTATAGTCCCTATAGACTCTAATTTCCCTTAATTTCTTGGGATTCACCACCATGGTACTTACCCAATCTAATTTTTCAATGGGATATGTGATTCCTACTTCTTGCATTTGAATAATCTCTGCCTTGAATTTGACTTTCATATTCTGATTTGGTATTAGAGGCTTTTCTTTATAGGCCTTGTGTACTCCTTCAATTTGATATGCATCTCCCCTACGAAATGGTCTACACCCTTAAATTCTAAATTTTTATGAGAAATACATCTAGATAGTCTTGAAATTGACTTAAAAATCTTCTACTACATTCAGTAATCTCTTATGGTATCAATTTTTACTACAAAATCTATATCAATGTTTTCAACTGCCTTCCTCACTAGTTTCTAATATATTTTATTGGGTCCATTTGGAAGAGAGTCTCTAAATTTCCTCTCCACAGTTGTGTATCCTCTTTTTCTTCTATGATATTGGGTTTAGGCTAATCTATCTCTCTCTATTTTAAAGAATCCTTTAAAATACAAACCCTATTTGATGTCATTAGATCCTTCATACTATGCATTGTCCATAATTTTGTTACAAGATTTTACCAAGAATTCCTATTTATACTTCTTTAACCTATAATTATTAATGGCTTTGTTTAGTTTGATCACTAATTTGTTTGCAAAGTTTGATTATACACAGTTAGTATGTCCTCCTCACATCGATGACATAAACATATTTTTAGTTTTTGTAGAGCTTTATACACCATTATATTTTCATCCTTAAACAATTTTTTTTTATAGAATCATGTTCAACTTGTGTCTAATGTTTTTTTTCATGTTTGCACTCGTAATGCATATACCAGGTGATCGACAAAGGTGCTAACATATTTTGGAATATGTGTACCTAATATGTTGATTCTACACCCTACGATGACCATATGTAGATGTAGACACACCTATGGATATGAAACTTAGGGAATTATCCTTTAATAAATGGCCATTATTTTGAGATTATAAAGGTCACTTGAAATTAAACTCACATCATTTTAAAGGCCTTTTCCCAATCTAATCTATTTTATTGATGAACTACCCACCATGTCGTAACAACACATTTTAAAGCACAATTTAATGCACCAACTTTTTGATCTATGTTGGAGACATGTTTTTCCATCCTAAAGATAAATTTTGTTAAGTATTTAGTTACAAAGTATGGAGCCAATTATATCTTAGTAGAGTAAACCATTCTCATGGGCCTTACTTGATCCGTAAACTCCATTGATAAACTCTAAGTGAAATTTTTAAAAGTATGGATTCTATATTTCTCAACTTATAATATGTTGGAATGATTAAAATTTGATTAAAATCTGATCCAATTCAAGTTTCAAAATTGAAATACAGGTGAATTGATAAATCACATCAGTTATCCATTGAAACCATCAGATTTTCCAATTTCTTGATTTGATCTAATTTCTCGTAAATGATAAAATGAGTAATTTTTTCATTTTGATTAAAATCTGAATTAAAATCTGTAATTTAACTAAAAAATGAAATTCAAAACTGAATTTAAAGATCATAACATGAAAATTGTTTATGGGGTTCAGAATTCCTACGTCCCTGGGTTCGTATCAAACCGATCCATTAATGTTACTCAAATTTTCAAGTTAAAATATACTTACAATCAATAATAGATCATTTATATCTACAAAAAATAGTGTTTCAGACCTTCGAAAGACCTTGGCTAACTCAACACGTCCTTCACCTTCCTGAATCACATGCAGAGGCTTCTCCAAATCAAAATTGGCAAATTCTATAGCTCAAAATGGCATCACCAATTCTCAAAAATGGGAAAATGAATATACTTCATATAGCATATCAAAATTCTAAACAACTTTGTAGTTTACTCTGAGCTCTGATTCAGCCTCTAAGGGCTCCAAAATGACCAAATACAACAAACTGGTCTATATTTTTCAATACACAGTCCATAATTTGATAAATTCAAATAGAAATTAGTGCCTTTTATAACACTTCGACCTCCATGGCTGAAGTGGTCAAGGCCTTTACCTTTTACATGGGAGGTCAAGGGTTCAAAACCTCCTCCACCTTTTTAGGCACTCAGGCTCTCCTTTCTAGGTGCTTTGACTCCTTCTTGGGTGCCAAGTTTGAATATTTCCTTGGGTGGCATGGAGATTCCTCCTTTGGCACCTTTGAAATATATCAAATGACATGTGAATAAAACACCTAAGCCAATCTTTTTGCACCTAATTATTTTCCATGTGTCAAATCACTATTGGCCCACTTGGCATTTCAACAGTGCCACGTGTCGACCTCTGATAGGTCCAAATGTCGAAACAACTTTGAAACACGTGCCACATGTCACAAGGGACATTTTTTGATCAATCTTAAAATGACCATATGTTGAGCATCCAAACTCCATTTTTTGAACCGTGAAAAGTGACAAACATATCTCGATGAGATCTATAGTGTACCACCACTGAAACTCTGACTTGAAACCTTTTTCAAAACCCAATTTCAAATCACACCTCCCCAATGGAAGGCTTTTGGTCTCCAAAATTCCAATATCCCCTGAAATCTTATAACTGGTCTATTGCATCAATAAAAATAGAACCCAATCATAGCAAGAGGTATAAACAATTGCATTAAAATGATTCACAATCAAACTACAAAAATGCCTAATCTAAAGGCATGAGTAAGTGAATTTGCAACTGCCAAAGTGATTACAACATACCAAAACTACCTGCCCAAATGTCACATCCTGTAAAGCGGTGAATTGCCAAAAACTAAAACAACTCCAAATGTAAATGCAAGACAAGTTTATAATCCTGACAACATACAATAGATGTTGTGGACATGTTGCAATACAATGCCCTAGTATGGGACTTATATGCTAAGAAAATGTAAGCAACCTAAAGTGTATGCTGCCTAACATTTAAACATGCCCAAAGGGTTTTAAACATGCATATATACATCCATGTGCCAAAGATACATTCAAAATAGTAGTCAAATAAGTGTTATAAGGAATTAACTCAACCTACAACATGCATTCTGCTATTATCTCCAACTGATCAAATGAGTTCAAGTCCTCTAAACAACTCTCACAACATAAATAGGAGATTCAAAACATAGAGCTATCCAACCTGAGAATTAAAATACTTCGAATGATGAAACTATCTCAAAGTGTTCTCACAAACTCTACTCTACATTTATCAAAGCTTGTTCATTCCCTTAGGTGAATTCATAACCATGCTTTGAAAAAAGAATGTGGTGATAATCCATTTAACCATTTCTTTCTTCCTGGTGAAATTGATTGTCTTAATGGATTCCTTAGCATCATTATGGATTGATTTAACTTCATTGACCTTAGTAATAGGTTGATAAATCATCTTAGTTTTACCATGTTTAGAATGAGAAGATGATTGAAGTTTAGCATAATGATCAATCTGATGTCCACTCATATGGCAATGAGTGCAAACAACCTTCTTAGGTGAGGTCTCCCTTTTACCTTTTCTTGTTTTGCCATGACAAGAATGGTCTTGAACACTTGCAATATGCTTAATCATAGCATGTCTCTTCCAAAAAATGCAACATTGTGGTTATGCATCCCACAAAAAGTGCATGGAAATGATTGCATTATCTTCTAAATGTTAAATCCAAATTTCTTAAACATAAAAAGTGGATCAAAAGATTTAGTGCTAACTCTAGTGTAGGAACTAGGAGGTGGAATCTCAATACCTCTTCTACCTTCCTTCTCACACCGTACATGCTATACTAGTGGCCTTAGTTCTTTGCTATTAGAAACTTGTCTTCCTTTAGCCATGGAGGAAGTTTCTCCTTTATCCACCTGCTCACTAGTGTAACCCAAACTTGCATGAAGAGATCTATGCTCTACTTGTATTGGGTTAGTAATTCCTTAGCCATCTCAACCAATACCTCTTCCATTAAAGCCCATTTTCATCAATAATTTGGATCCTATACCCTTAGTGTGTTGTTCAAAACTACCAAAAACATCATTACTTGAATCTGAATGGAAAGAAGAAGTAGATGAATTATGTGGTGAATAACTTACACTGCATTCAGTCATAGTCTCTAAATCTAAAGTTGAAGGCTTTACCTTTTCACACTCACCATATTGCAATCTAATCAAGAGCTCATCCTTGGATTCAAGCTCTGATTTTAAACTTGCAATTTGCTCTTCAAGGGAATAGAGCTTGCATCTCAGGAATGCATTCTCATCTTGAATCTGGTTATTGATGCTTTCAAGCTCTTCCATCTTGGCTTTATGTGACAACTTACCCATGGTTTCCTACAAACACACTGATTCCACAATTGCACACTGCAATCTAATCAAGTGATATTGAAAACCAATAACTGAAAGCAACTATCAAAACTCAATCAGAAGCTAACCCAACATTCTAACTACTCTGATACCAACTTGATGCGTAAACTCCACTGATAAACTCTAAGTGAAAATTTTAAAAGTATAGATTCTATATTTCTCAACTTATAATATGTTGGAATGATTAAAATCTGATCCAATTCAAGTTTCAAAACTGAAATACAGGTGAATTGATAAATCACATCAGTTATCCATTGAAACCATCAGATTTTCCAATATCTTGATTTCATCCAATTTCTCGTAAATGATCAAATGAGTAATTTTTGCATTTTGATTAAAATCTGAATTATAATCTGTAAATTAACTAAAAAATAAAATTCAAAACTGAATTCAAAGATCATAACATGAAAATTGTTTATGGGGTTCAGAATTCCTACGTCCCCAGGTTCGTATCAAACCGATCCATTAATGTTGCTCAAATTTTCAAGTTAAAATATACTTACAATCAACAATAGATCATTTCTATCTAAAAAAAATAGTGTTTCAGACCTTCAAAAGACATTGGTTGACTCAGCACGTCCTTCACCTTCCTGAATCACATGTAGAGGCTTCTCCAAATCAAAATTGGCAACTTCTATAGCTCAAAATGGCATCACTAATTCGCCAAAATGGAAAATGAATAGACTTCACAGAGCGTATCAGAATTATAAACAACTTTTTAGTTTAATCCAAGCTCTGATTCAGCTTATAAGGGCTCCAAAATGACCAAATACAACAAACTGGTATATATTTTTCAATACATAGTCTAGAATTTGATAAATTCAAATAGAAATTAGTGCCTTTTATAACACTTCAACCTCCGTGGCTGAAGTGGTCAAGGCCTTTCATTTTTACACAAGAGGTCAAGGGTTCAAAACCTCCTCCACCTTTTTAGGTGCTCAGGCTCTCCTTTCTAGGCACTTTGACTCCTTCTTGGGCGCCAAGTTTGAATATTTCCTTGGGTGGCATGGAGATTCCTCCTTTGGCGCCTTTGAAAGATATCAAATGACATGTGAATAAAACACCTAAGCCAATTTTTTTGCACCTAATTTTTTGCCACATGTCAAATGGCTATTGGCCCACTTGGAATTTCAATAGTGCCATGTGTCAACCTCTGATAGGTCCAAATGTTGAAACAACTTTGAAACACATGCCACATGTCATAAGGGACATTTTTTGATCAATCTTCAAATGACCATATCTTGAGCATCCAGACTCCATTTTGCGAACCATGAAAAGTGCCAAAAATCTCTTGATGAGCTCTACAATGTACCACCACTAAAACTCTAACTTGAAACCTTTTTTAGAACCCAATTTCTGATCATTACTCCATGGTATCCACATGCCCCATTTGGCATATGCATATCTAGTCACCACTTACATAAGATGCATCTTCCCATAAAAAAGTATCCTCATGAGTGGGTTCTATGTAATCCATATTTATAGGATTCATGTGATATAAGAGATACACTTCTAAACTTGTTTGAGATCAAATAGATGGAGACATTCATTCCTTCATGTGGAATTGTGGAAATTACTCCATTGTCTTAAACAACAAATATAAAAACTATTCTATTTGTTACAACTAGGGAAACCATTGAGCATGTTATGTTAAATTATTTAATTCTCTACTTCATAGGGCTTGAGACTTTGGTTCTTTACCAAAATTTAAACCATTTGTATCCTCTATAGGTATGTGGTGATACATGATCTTTGGGAATGATGAAAGGTGTGATCTCTATTTTTTTAATAGAATGATAATGATCTTGTCCCCTTGATGCAACTCTACTTTTTTATCTACTATATTGATGGTTATCTAACCATCATACACCTATTTTTTCCCAATTAATGTAGGGTAATACATTTCATCTATTTTCATATCAATAATTTTTAAGTTTTATCATAGACTTAGATCAACTACTTTTATCTCCACATCCTCTACTCTCCCAATGGGTTCTACTGACCATAATCTACAAGACACAATGTGGTAGGGTTGTATTTGAGTGTTGGTTTTCCAATGGCCTCCAATGTATACCTAGGAATAATATTCATCATACTTCTAAATTCAAATACTACATTGGGGACTTCATAGCCTACAATTTCTAAGTGTAGTCTAGAGTCAACTTCGTCGGTTTTTTGGTCTTGACATACAAAACCATCACATTATATTGGGTCATATCTAGAGGTGGTAGTTATTGATATTTATATTTATTCTTGGTGGGAGATTGCATAAACACTATATATTTGGGATGATATTTGACCATGTTAATATCTTACACTATTTTTTCATTTCTTTGCTTTTATAATATAGATAATCTTCTGTATTATGCTACCCACAAATTATACAATAAACAAAATACATATGCCTCTGTGTATTACAAGGAAAATTTTGTGTGATATGATTGCATTCACCACACATGTGTAGACAATAGGTTGTTTGGCCTATCTGTCCTTTTATCTATGTTTTAGGTTTCCTTCCTGGTATCCACCTCAGTATCCTCCTTGATAACCTCCTTGAATTTGTGGTGAACCCTACCCTTTTTATTTGACATCATATCCCCCATACTATCTTTATGGTGAAGGAGGATCCTATCCTAATTATTATTGGTATTTGAGTGATGGAGGCGTCCACCTAGCTTAATGTTGGGGTGAATGTAATGTCTATCCTACTTGGCCCTATGGAGATTAAGTAGTCCATCTAGATTGGTAACATAAATATTATGATATCTATCTAGGGGTATACTATGTGTTTGTTATCTCAACATTGACTTGCCACTCCTAGTTTCACAGATAGAACCTATTGCACAACTACTATAAAGACATTCTTGGTGATGTCTTCCTTTAAACCATGAAGGGATTATTAGTTCTTCTCATCATGATTATGTGATTTATAAAACTTATAGCACATGGTGTGGGGATGTTGTATATATTAATTTATTAAATGACATTTGTTAGTGGTATTTTTGACTATACAACAGATTTCACAAAAATCTACCTTGATTTTTGGACATTCATTCCTACACTATCCTTATTTTATACACACTATACACCATAATAATAGTCTAGGCCTATTGATTTCATGGAGTTATTCAAATTTTCACAAGATAAAATCTATCTTAGCATCTTTTTTTATTAAATGGAGGACAATCTCCACAGTCTTATTTTTACTCAACCTAGATTGCAATGGACCATGCATCAAATTTACAAGAGGATTGAATTTGCGTGATGGAAAACCTAATCCTAAGTTGAATGCCTTACATGAACTAATCAAATTTATGTGTGTATTTAAACTATAAATTCACTCAATTCATGACATATGAGAACCTTTGATTATAATCCCAAACTAATTAGCCTAACTTATAATGAATCTTATTCAAGTCTTGAATAGTTTGGCTTGCACATTTTCTACATCTTAAACTCCCTAATCAATTTATTTTTGACATATTGTAAGGAAAATTATGCTGGATTACTTTTGAACTTGAATTAAAGAATTTTGCTTATCAAGGCTCCTTCGAATTCACACTTTTATGCATCATATATAGTGATACCTTTAAGCTATTATTTCATCTTGTAGGTCAATACATACTATTTAGAGTAAAAAAAACCCATCATAAGGTGTCATAGTTACTTAAAATACCGTATTAAGAGCCATACTTCCTACGATTATACTTGATCCATCATGTTGATTAAGAGTTTTTTAAACCAATGTCTACAAATTAGTGAGAAATGAATTTGGAGTCATATTACCTTTGTTTTCTAGCAACTTCTTCATTTCTATATCAAGTCTCCCAAATTTCTCTATTAAATCCTCAAACCACTTATCCACTTTCTTCTCTTCTAATTTTTTTACAATTGACAAAATAGCCATAGGGGATGTGTCTCCTTGGAGTAAGTGATCATGTATTAGGGTAACTTACCCTCTTGATTCTAACCTTGACTTAACCTTGTGATTCAACCTGACTTCTTTGAAAGACTATGTTTTATAATTAAAAAATATATTAATTAATAATCACTTTTTAGTATCTAAATATTCTCCTATCCTCTCTATGGATTCTACTTGATCCATTTGATCTCTATCATTCTTTGGGTTGATTCTAAAATCCTCTATGGTTTCTAATATCTTTGTGATCTCTATGGTGCCTAAAATTACTTCTTAATATCCAGATTCTCTTAGAGGTCTAATTCCTCCCATAGTCTTTGTAGTCTCTATCCTAATCCTACATGAGGTTAGTAATGAACCTTTATCTTCTATACCACTTTTTTTATTTTATTGATTTTGCCTTTGTAACTCTCTCTAAATTCATAGAATTACCTTATCCTTTTACTTTTCCATGTCTTCCATCTTCTCGGTCTAGGTGATGGTTCCTTGTCTCAATTATTCATCATTTAAATCCCTCCAATTTGTATCACCATAGTGTCCTAGATGACTACTCCATGTCTACTAGAATTGACACCAGAACCTTTATCATAACCAACATTTTAAACATTATAGGTAGTCATTGCAATAAATTACCTTTGATTCCTTAGATAAGCAAGTCATGTTCAACTTCAAACACAATATATTTTTGTAAAAAAAATTAGAGATGTATCTATCAATTATGGTTTTCAACCAGTGGTTTATCACATGCATCTAATAGGAATTAGAGTTATATAGTTACTTGAGATTTTATTCATTCCAAACAATGCACTCCATTATCCTAGGTATGAAGCAATAATATTCAAGTCATGATAATCAAGTGACTAACAATCCAAGTAATTCACACCATAATATATCATAAATCTTTACATATATATGTTCAATTATGATTTCTCTCATAGATATTCCTATTTTCCTAGCTTCCTCTTCTATGAATTTGTGATTTATTTCATCCAACCAATGTTAAATTTCTCTTTTAATAGGTAACCATCTTAGCATGTTAAATTCCATGCTTACTACACCATTGTCAGTAGAGGTTCCTGAAAATACCCATCAAAACATGCTAATGTTTATATTATTTGAACTTAGTTACATGTTTGAAATATTCAAATTGGAATATGGATTATTATAATTATTATTACTTGATGTATATTTAGTTGCATTTAGTGTATTAACCAATATCATACATCTTTTTTATATTAATCACACAGATTCAAATATAACAAGGAAACTTATGCATACAAAATAACTTAAAAAATGTTCAATGGAACCATCAAATGATATCTATATCAATATATCACAAATTAGAATTATTATTTATTAAAAAATAAAAACATTTATATAAATATGAGGAGGTTCTATCACTTTACAAAGCACAAAAAGGTATGTGATGTGTACTAACAAATTAGAAGAAAAGAGTGATCCAGAGCATAAAAGGGTGAAATCATCATTTTGACTCAAAATGAATTGATCAAAGTTAGGAATCACATAAAATGTCTTACCCCATTTAGGGATACACTGGCCTAAATCAACACTTATATATGACAAGTTTGAATTATTTAGCGTGGTTTTAGTGATTTTGGCCTAATTTGGTCATTTGAGTGTAATTTGGTTAAGATTGACAATTTCAACACAAATGGTGTTAGGAATTGGATGTCTACATTTTGCCCATATTTGAGAAGGCGTAGCAAGACATTCAAGTGAAGTAACATATTTTAAAAGAAAAGAGTTGTCAAGGAGAAACTGGAAATGACCCATGATTCCCACTCGAGAGGACATACTAGGATGAAAGAGAAGGATGGACTCTCAAAAAGAGATAGACAATGAGAGATTAACCCATGAAATAAATCACATCCAGATGAGCTAATGCTTGTACATGTAGCTACCATCAATGATCAAAATATAATTAGAGGTGTAAGGGGCCCTAAAAATGAGGGAATGGGAAGGATATAATCCATAATTATAAGCAACACACTTTAAACACACCCAATTTAAGATTGCAAACTACGTACTTACGACATTGATCAATCTTGAGACAAGTTGCACACTAAAATATTGTCATCATGGGAAAAAGTGTGGAGATTTTAGAATTAAAGGAAAAAGAGAATGTGATCTCCATAAAGAGATGATAATAAGTGTCCTAGTAGAGCATATTTGATCACGATAAAATAGTTTTTCCCTAGTAGGACTAATTTTGATCATTGATAAAGAATAAATAATGGATTGCCCTTGTAAGGTTGATTTAGATTTGTTAATACGTTCAATGTTTTGCCCCATCATGGGTCAATTATCAAACAATTAGCTCAAGGATATAACCTAAAATATAGATTAAAGTGAGTGGGCGTAAACATAAATGTGATGGTGGAATGGTTGTGATGCCATAAAAAACCATGCATACAAGAATGCACAAAGTGATAAAAGAGATGAAAAGAATAATGAAAGATGGTCGAGCTGACTCCAGATGTTAATGACAAGTGGACACTACCTACATATTTCCATGGAATCATGTTCCAACATGAACTTCAGACTAGTGTAGTTCACCCATAAATGAAATGAAAGATAAATGAAAACTAATCAAAGATTGCTTAGACTCATAATATATTCTAAGTGATCCATGTTTAAGCATAGAGTAAAGTGATAAACCTATTGATCCTAGATTATGTATATTATTCTTGAGATCTATTCATTAGAGCTATGTTGATGTTAAGACTTGAGTCTAGCGCATAAAGGGCTTTCTATTTCAAGAGAAATTAGGCATAATAAGTATGAATAATTAATAATGACATGACATTTCAAATGTGTGGATCTTGTTCAAATGTGAATACCTATAACTAAGGATAATGGTAAACAATGACCAAAACTAGAGTTACAACTATTTGCATTTAAATAAAAAAGCAAAGACAAAGATAAAGATAAATATAAATGAACCAAACTTAAAATCAAGATTCAAGTAGGATCAAGAATTTTAAAAAATGAAAAGAAAAAAAATCTTAATGACATAGGATCAAGATATAAAGAATCAAGATCTATGTAGTCCATCAAGACATTCTTAAACATAAAAGAGCAAAAATTAAACAAGAAAAAAAAATGCCAACCACAATCAAATAAATAAAAAGGTTTAAGAAAAAATTAATAACATGAGTTGAAGATATAAATAATCAAGATCCATGTGAACCATCAAGATGTTCTTAAACATAATAGAGACAAGCAAAAACATATAGGGAAACACAAGACCAAAGTGAGACAAAAAGTAATAAAAAGAGAAAAGGAGAAGAAATAAATGAAGAGGTGCAAAAACACAACAAAACACTAAGAAAAAAAAAAAAAACACCAATAAAACTCAAATAAATACACACAAATAAAAACAAATAAATGTGATTTAAAGATAATTATTCATGCATGTGTGGTAGAGGCATTATTTTCCACCACAATGTAACAAAGAACAAGGAGATAATTTTTTTTCCCTAACTAAAGAAGAATAATGGTAGAAGAATTGGGGGAAGAGAAGAAAAGGAAAGGGTTGTTTGAGATAACTCCAAATGTATAAGACAAGTGGACGCTGCCTACATAGTTCCATGGAATCATGTTCCAATATGAACTTCAGGCCAAATGTAGTACTCCTTGGAAGTAGGATAGAAGGAAAAGGGGATGACCAGAACATATGATTAATGTTGTAGAATAAATAGAAGACATAACAAATGAGAAAGGGTCTTTAAAAATGTCAAGTTGATGGGATGAGAGAAAATAATCTTGAAAAATGGAAAATACGTGGGATACACTGACTTTACGTAGCAGAAAGTCAATAGGATAAAATGCTTACAAAATGGAAAGAGCATGGGATGAAGAATGTAGAAAAGCACAAGACAATTTTTTGTTATTTTATGGATCATTTTTTAATGTTTTTAGGATAAAATATGCATAAAGTGGGACTATCTAGTCAAAGAGATTCTCACTTGAGAGTAGAATTTATAATATAACAGCTAAACTGGCTGCAATGGCCCATGCTCACAAATTGGCAAGAGTGAGGATCTTGATTAGGTGACAAATGACTATAAAGACCAATAAATGTAATATAAAACAATGTGAAACATGAAATCAATATGAAAAACCATGTAGCAGGTAGATCCGGAGCTAAAAAGGTGTTCTTGTTCACTAGTCTATAGAAGAAGCTATGAAATTCTATCCTAAATTAACTACTTTATAGAACTAGCATTGAAGGTGTTCATAATGCTAATGAGACATAATCAAGATCATAACTTGTTGAGGGATAAAAGTGTTTGGGTTACAACAAGCCCAAGACATAAAAAATAAGGTTTTCAAAGAGAAAAACATGTGTTATGATAAAATGCATTTAGAGTACTAATAGTCCAAAAGTTTTCACTGTCTAGAGTCTTGAAAGAAAAAAAGGGAATCATGTGAGAGCGGTATAAGGTAATATAAAATGGTAAGATAAAATTACTTCAGCACAAGTTTCCCCCAAGTAAGGGATATTGTAGATAATGGTTTAAAGTTATTTACATGTAGAACCTCTTAAGGTATATAATGTTCATGGTCTCTAGAAGTTATTCACCATTGGGTTTAGCCAGTCGATATGACTCTAATCCATAGTTTGCTATGATAATAAATGGTCCCAACCAATTAGGTTAAAACTCACCTTTTTTCTTATTTTTAGCATTTGTGTTCTTTTGGTTCTCTTTCAAGACTAAATCACCAATCTCAAACTCTTGAGGAAGAATGTGCTTGTTTTAGCTTCTCTACAATCTATTCTATTAGGCCTAAATTTTTTGTAGGGTAGATAAATGGTTACCATCAAAAAGTTTTGGTTCTTACAACTTTGAGACCCTATAGTCTTCAACATCTTCAATATGCTCCAAAAATAATCGCTATGATAGAAACTCAATATCAATCAGGATAATAGCTTCTTTGCCATAGATAAGGGAGTATGGAGTGGCTCATATTGGGGTTTGATGATTGGTTCTATAAGCCCATAAGGTAGGAAAGATTTCCAAGTGCCAATTATGGCTAGTGTTATTGATAATATTCTTTAAAATGGCTATAATGGTATTGTTTGACACCTCAGCTTGTATATTACCTTGTGGGTTATATGGAGTTGATTTCTTGTGCTTGATCTTGAATTTTTCACAAAGAGATTTTACATCTTGGTTTACAAAAGATGTGCCATTGTTGGATATAAGGTGAGCTGGGATGTCATATTGACAGATGATATGGTAATGGATGAATTTGGCTATCTTCTTCTTGGTAACATAAGTAAGAGGAATGGCCTCAATCCACTTAGTAAAATATGTGGTAGCAGTCAGGATATGCTTATGGCCATCGAAATATGTTGCATTTATTTTCCTAATGAGATCAAGACCCCATATTGAGAATGACCAGGGTGTTGTGATCGGTTGTAGTGGTAAAGAGGGTACATGTATCAAATTTCCATGTTGATGATAAGGAATGAACATCCTTACATAATTTCAAGCATCAGTCTCCATTTTTGGCCAATAATAGCATGTTCTAAAGAGCTTCTTTGCTAAGACTACACCATGGGTGTGGGCCCCACACATTCCTTCATGAACCTCCCTCAGTGCTAGTTTGGATTTTCCTAAAGATAAAAATGAAGAAAAATTCCATATACTTTGTGATAAAGCCTATTTCTAAGGAGGGTATAATAGGATAAATGATGGTGGAATAATTTTTATTGATTATTAGTTAGGTTGACTAGGAGAACATGATCATAGAAGTAGTTATAAAAGTCTTGGAACCAGGGTAATTTAGGTGGGGGATTGGGACTAGCAATGGCATATACCCTTTCTAAATCTAATATAATATGTTTAGGTTGAAGAATATTTTCAATCAAAAATTGATACTCTTTAGCACTAGCATCATTTTGTATCATGGAACCAATCATTTCCATTACATCCACTAATCTGCTATTAGCCCTTAGAATTTGTTCAAACTGTAGAGATTTAAAATTACCTTCGAGATTATCAATAATTTAGTTGTAAGGAACAATCTTGTCATCTTTGGTTTGATAAAAATTTACCTAAAGTGACCCCAAAGACACACTTCTTAGGATTCAAGCAGATTTTATATTCATGAAGCCTTTCAAAGATTCTTCATAGAATGTCAGGATGTCCAATTCTTGTTCTTTATTTTGATAGTATATCATCAACATAGTCCTCAATAATATCATGCATCATATCATGGAAGATGACAGTTATGACACACTGATATGTGGCTCCAAAATTATTCAAGCCAAATGGCATGACTTGGTAACATAATGTTCCCTATGGAGTAGTGAATGTAGTCTTATGTTGATATTCTTAGGATATTTTGATCTAATTATATCCAAAAAATCCATCCATTAAGGACATCATCTCATACCTAGCAGTCAAGTTGATAATCATGTCGATGTTGGGTAGAGGAAAATCATCTTTAGGGCATGCTTTGTTGATATCTCTGAAATTAGTATAAAGATGTATGATTGGGTTCTTTTTACTCACTAGAACTATGTTGAAAATCCATTTAGATTAATCTAGTGGTCTAATGAAACCTACTCCTAATAATGTTTCCAGCTCTACTTTAACCAATAGGGTGATGTGTGGATGCATCTTCCTTAATTTCTACTTGACTAGTTTGACATCAGAATGGACAAGGCGATGCACAACCAAATATGGGTCTAAGCCTGACATGTTGGAGTATTCCCATGCAAATATGTTAATATAATCACTTAAGAGGGATATAATTTGTTCACATTCTACTTCATTAAGGGAAGCTCCAAGATAAATAATTTTGGGATCCTCATAGGTTCCCAGGTTCACATCTATCATGTTTTACATGAGTGTGGATCCATGTTATAGAATTATAGGAAAGGTATGATTGTGATCATATTTTTATGTGACGTCTTCTTTCTATTCTTCCCAAAGTTTTGGATAATGTTACTAATTAAAATCCACCATCTTAGGTAAAGGCCAAGTAGCAAAAACCTCTAGAAACTCAAGAGCAAGATGCTCAAACATTTGTTGTTATTTTGAAGAGATGCTTGTATTGGCTATAAAACTTGGGATAGATGGACCTTCTACATCTTGAGGGGATGAGAAAATTTTCCCACCTAAGAGTGCCTAAAATAGGTTTTCTCTCAAAGGTTTATTTTTTTCTTTACTTTTTCCCTAATCGATGAGCACCTCAAAGAGGTTTTCACTCAAAGGTCTCGATGTTTCATATTTATTGTGACCAATAAAGTTCAATTTCTCTCCAAAGTAGGTAGAAGGATCTAATGAAAAATAAAATCCTTATTTGTGATCAGCAATGGGCAATCCATCTCATAGGCCCATATATTTTGTGATTTATTCTTTATTTTGAAACTCATCATGTCGTATGACCAAAGTTTGTTGGTCCTAATCAATGAGTTCAGGATGGGAAATGCATAGGGAATAATGAGGGTTACTTTAGGATGGGAAGATCCAATGGTTAGGGTTAAAATGGCATTTAAATCAAATAGGTATGTGTCCATAAGCTCATCAAAAAGGTGATAATGGGATGCCATGTCACTACTAGGAGTCTCATCACTAATCAATTTGGAAGGATCACTATCAAAAGTCATGAGGTCATAGGTGGTATAAATCTGAGACCATTATTGAAATTAGGTACTCTAGCTGATAAGGGTTCTAAGATTCCTTATGGTCATGGGACAAGGTCTTTTCTTATATAATCAAGATGATCCATGATCTGATTAGGGATATAATACTTTGGATTCTGAAAACAATTAGTAAGGCCTTCATAATATAACCAATCTCCCTTAGTAAAAGCCTCTCGATCTTTATTTGGCATAATTAAAGGTATAAAAATTAGTGGTTTTCACTATTTATTCTTTTATTTCAAAATCATAGTGAGTATGTCAAGAATCTTCGAGGGTTTATGATTACCAAATGTTTTTAGAGTTCTAGGCAAAATTTCAACATGGAAGGTGTCCTTAAGACTGTATGTGGAAATTCTCACAACTTGAATAATAACTTGCTTTGTAAGAGTTACGAGAAATGGATCAACGAAAGTGGAAGTGAAATCACTAGGGTTGACATAATTGGATGGATTTGGATATGAAACTATAGCCTTGTTATTCTTTAAAATGAATTCAAAACTTGGATAATAGTTATAATTTCATTACTTAGTCTCAATATGTTTGCAATATTCATAGGGCTGTTGATCATCTAGAATAGTAACCTTGCTCCCATTATGGGGAAACTTAAGGCACTGGTGAAGGTAAAGGGAATGACCTGTACTTCATGGATCCAAGGGTCAATAAGAAGTATGTTATAAGGCAATTCAATGTCTACAATATGAAGTAATGTATGTTATGAAATGAACAAACAATGATTGGAAACCATATAGTACCAATAGACTCCCTTTTAGTATTATCATAAAACTTGATGGTAATCATCTCTGTTTGATTGTATTTTTTAGTGTAGCCCAATATTTATACCAACTTAAGGGATATGATGTTTAACCCTAAACTATTATCTATAAAAACCCACTTGATCTTATGGTTTTCAATGATTATTTCTATGTATAATGGGTTATTATGGCTTGGTTCAAGTTTAGAGATATCTTTTTGATCAAACATTACCTGATAAAATAAAGACAAATGTCCCACTAGGTTTTGGAACTGTTCAGGATTTATATCATCAAATATAGTGGATTTTTGTAAAATATTGTTTAAGATAGTTCTATGAAATTCATATATACACAAGAGATAAAAAATGGAAATTTGTGTAGGGGTTTTGCTCAACTGGTCTAATAGACTATAAGGATTTTCAACTTTTGGGTGAGATGGTTTGGCTTTGGTTGGGATATTAGTCAACTTTGTATCTATTGGCACAATGTTCGCATTGGGTTTTATGGAAGAAGTAGGCAAAGGTCCCTATAGAGTAACTCAAAAGTGTCTAGTTGTAACTGCACAACCTAGAGGTGGTGGGGAGCCATATAATCAAAAGATGAAGGCAAAAGGCCTTAAAGGGTGACTCATAGGTGTCTAGTTAAATTATTTCAATTTTAAGTTGGCAAGGAGCCATTATAATTAGAGGAAAGGCATTGTATAAAAATGATAACTCATGCAAATGGAGTTGTAACAAAATTATGCAAACTCGACATGATATTACTAAAGAGAGTGTGTTGACCCTTAATGATGGGTCCCATACTATGAAGATCATGATATGGTTTACATGGTTTAATAGTAACAATGGTAATATGGGTTACATAAATGTATCCCATGTTATTTTTATATTCATAAAGCATGTTGTTGTAACCCACATTATTAGTATAGGCATTATGATTGTGATTATTCTCATGATGATTATGATTTTAACCCTAATTTTGGTTCTAGTTCTACCTCTGTCCTTGGTTTTGATTGTTCCTTGGTGGTAGTTGATTATGTTGAGGAAAGGGTTCTTTGTAGATTCCCATATCCTGATTTGTGTCCTAATTAGGGGCTAACTTAAACTCAACTTCACCACTCTCAATGAGAACTTTAATAATATGTCATAATTGGACATAATAATAAACACTATGACCAGTAACGTGATGAAAGTTTCACCATTCATTCTCTTTGTACCAATATGGTTTTCGTTAATCTTGAGGAAATGGCCTTGTTACTACCCATATAATCAGGTTAGTAGCTATGAGCTTTTAGAACACCATTTCAATTGGTTTTATTATTTTTTTGAAGACCCTAAAACCACCTTGGTTTGTCCTTCATGGAGGTTGCCTCTGTAAATTAGGTGGTGGATTAGGAGGAGCTAATTATACATTTGGGGCTGATGGAGCCTACACTTTTGTCCTTCAGTCACCCCATTTCCGACCATGTTCTTGTTCTTATTAAATCCCTTAGGATTTTCTTGCAAAACTATCTGAATTGGTGATTGGGTTTGATTTGAAGTTTGACCCTATGCAAAAATATTGACAATACCCTTGGTAATAAGATCCTTCTTAATCTATACCCCTTTATCAATAATTTATTCAAATGAGTTAGTAAAAGCTAACCATAGATTATGCATGACCTCATGATGTAAGTTTTGTGAAAATATTTCGACCAACTATTTGTCTAAAAAATTATGTTGAAAGTGACCCTCTTAATGCTCTCCATCTCTATAAATATGTGATGAATATTTCTCTTTCTCATTATTTGGATTTTCACAAATAAACAATAGTCAATTCATGCTCTATGTTGTATGATAAATGGTTGATGAACTTTTCAAATAAGTTGTTCCAATCCATAACTTATCCTTTGGGTTACTTAAGTAGCCAAGCTAAATCTTGTCCCACTAAACTTCATGGAAAAATTCAAAGTAAGAACATGCTACTATAAGCAACCTCTTGGCACAATATGAAAAATGCCTAGATATGTTCACATGGGTCACCCTTTCCTTTGTATTTATCAAATTTGGGTGCTTTGAAATGAGGTGGGAAGGGGACTTGGAGATTGCTTAAATCAAATGGATTTGGACATATCTCATCAAATTTGTACTTTTTGATCCTATTTCTAGTCTCCAAACATGACACAATATCCTTTATAAAGTTTCACTCTTACATGTTTGGTACATTCGTGGGTGGAACATAGTTTTGTTTGGGTGGAATGTGCCCCTGTTGCTACTATTGGAGTAAGAATTGTGCCCTTGTTGTTGCTATTGGGGTGAAATGTGCCCTTGTGTGGATATGTGAGGGATGTAGACCCTATGTTCCATGACTTGGTTTTGATTTGATCCTAGAGTCGAGTAAATAAGCCATTGATTCCTCATAATTTGTTGCCTTGAATTATATGTGCTCTATTGATTTTGGGGAGTCCTTGGTTTATTTACCAATTTTTGTGTTGGTTGAGATGAACTAGCCAAATTGTCTTGAGGGATCTCCTCAAGTTGAACTGAATGTTTAGGTCTCTATGTTTGTAAAGTAACAAGAGGTTTTTGATGGTTAAATAATGTGTGTTCCATGTCTAGTGGAACATGTTACACTACCTATTGCGTCTGGTTTATTTCATTAGAGACACCTTGATCAATTGTTATCGTGTTGTCAACCAAATTTTTTTACGTAGGTTCAATCACATTTCCTTGTTCTTTAAAAGCATCATTTGAATCGATGTAGTAACTAGAGAGTCATTTAAGTCTATGATAAGTTGATCAACATACTACTAATTTAATTTCTTGATCTTAGTCACAAGATCTTGATTAATTAGTTTTAACTCTACAATAATTTCTTTACCTTTGTTAGAGGAATAAGGTATGTTTGATTTTGAAAAATCTTGCTCTTGTTGATGTTCTCCTTCTCTAACCAAGGTGTGTAATTCCTCTATAGAAAAATTTGAAGGTAATCTAGCACCAGATTCTAACAATCTAAAGATTGCTTCATCTTGGTTTTCTTGGTATTCAGTAGAATCCCATTCAGATCCTAAAGTTATAGGAATATCCTCAAATATAATGAAACTATCTTGTCCATCATAAAAATGCTCATCCTCATAGCTAGGGTCGTAAGAGACCCCACTACAAGTGAACCTTTGAGTCATGTCTGAAAAGGGTTTCTTTATACGTTTGACTAGATTTGGATCAATGTTGTGCAACTGTTTAAACAAGGTACATATTTTCATATTTATTCCAAACAAATGACTAAGGTACTAAAAAGAGACTATAACAGGAGGGTGGAATGGGACCACACACAATTAGAATAATGTGTTCAAGAAATTACTCAATTTTTGGGTAAAGCTGAAATCATATAAATCAAAAGAATGTATAATAACTCAAAAATATTAAAGTATCACTAGTACACTAAAAAGTAGACTTTTGAGATATGTCAATATCATAAAATCTAGTTCAACTTTGATGATTCGCTACTAGAAAACTAGAAGAAAACTCTCCAGATCATGAAAGAGACAATGTGAACTAAGAAACTCAAGATGTAAAAACATACAAGAGTTCCTAAGTATAAAACTAGAACCAAATGGGTAGCACAATCCCACCACATGGTAATAGGAATGCTAGTATAAAATGTGTTATAGGACTCAAGGCATGAGTGATACACAATATGATTTGAGTCCACCAATGATGAGAATGAGATAATGAGTCTATAAATGACCCTCAATCCAAATTAGAAATTAAACCCAAGTTCCCTCAAGTTAACTGCAAATGGAGAACCCAATTTAACACATCAACCTTATGAATTTAGAAAAGTGCAATTTTAAATTTAAATTATCAATGAAGGACTTAAAAAAATTTAGCAAGTGATCTAGAATCAAATGAGTAGCATAACTGTGCCAATTAGAAGATATGACACAATGTTTAAGATGACAAATTTGAACAAGGAAAAGATTGATTATCACTTGGACAATGTAGCGTCTCCTTATTCAATAAATTATGAATAATGTGTTTGGTTTTTAAATTTGGTTTAAAATAAAGTTTTGACTCAAAACAAGACCAAGTAATCTAAGACAAAGACAAAAATAACTAATCATCTTAAGCTCTAAACTGATAAGGTTGCATGATATTGTTGAAGTCCATCTTTATATGTACACTTGAGAGGGAATTGATTATTCATCTAAAATAAAAGTGCATTATATAGTAGGGTTTTACCACCTCTTTTCTCAAGTGATAATATGATGACATGGACCTTGGGGCACACTTCACATCAATAATATTTTCATGCCAAGTGGGGTTTGTCTAAAAACTTAAAAAGTTTGACCGTCTAGATGGATCTCATGTCTACCAATTTTTATGTCAACAAAAAAGATAAGTGCACATCATTTGGGTCTATGTAATATGGTTTGTTGTAAAAAGGTTTTTACCTTTTACAACAAATATAACCATCACTTTTTAAGTGTAGTGTGATGTCCAAGATGCTCAAACATCTTGGGCTTATCCTCTACTAATAGAGATGGTTTAACCACTCAAACCACCATCCCAATGAGGTGATCCTAATTTATATACCTCCATATGGATAAGGGATGAAGATGATGTTGGAAGATGAAGCCTCAGGTCAAATATTCCCTATAGAACTTAGGGGAGGTAATGAAGTCCCCTTCACAAGCCAAGATGCAATGAAATAAAAACTAAGTAAATGAGCTTTAAGGTTGTTTCTAGATGACCCAATCCATACAGGTCTTGGGGAGAGCCTTCACAACATCTCTTTTATGCCTTTGGACTAAGGAAATTTGTAATGAAGATGGTGATTTTGATCCCATAAGTTATCTATATGGGATGGAGGGGAACATATACACACAACTTCCTTTTTTCTCAAACAAATTTAAACTAAGCAAAAAATAATAAATGATTTACTTAAAACAAAAATTTGAAGTGAGTTCAGTTTTAAAACACTAAATTGAAATGTTTGGTGGTGTTTTTTGGCCTTTGGCCTTAAGTTGTAATTTTTTTAAACAAACAACTATAAAACATTCAACATAAACAAGCAATTTTTCCTTAAGCACTAAATGAAAATGTTCCTAAGTACTTTTAAGCACCCAAAAAGAGGTTAAAAAGACTTAATCAAGAAAAAATGGATCACTTTACAAGGAGGTTCTACAGGGAATTTATCAAAGTTTTATTTAGTCTTGAAGCTCTTTTGTAAATAAGATAAGGCACTATGGTTTAAGTTCTCTCAGGTTTGTGTTTTTGGAAAACATAGTGACCATCAACGATCACCTCTAACCATTAGCGATTCTTGTAGACCATCAATAGTTGAGTTTTAACCATGGTTTGTTGAAACTTAACCATCGATGATTACCTGTTGACTTGAAGGCATTAACATTCTTGTCAAAAAGAACTTGTTAGTTGTTAAAACAAAATTATTTCAAGAGAAAATCTTTTAAATCACTAAATAAAACTAGATCAGAGACTTAAATTTCAATTTTAACTAATAAAAAATTTAATTTACTAAAAAAAAAACTTAGGTGAAAACATATTTTCAACAAAACTTCACTTAATCCTAAGATAGTATAAAAAATCTAAAAGCAAGCTTCTGGATCATGTTCAGGTTCAGACTAGAGACTTAAAACATATAATTTGTTAGCAACAACTTGAATGAATGCTCAAAATGAAAGATTTTTAAGCATATTTCCTTTGATACCTAACTGTCAGCGGTTAGAAGAACCATCAGTGGTCACTCAGAATTGTTGGCAGTCACTTAGAACCATCAGGGTTACTGTGCAACCTATAGGTGCATAAAGAACATGAGAAAATAAGCATATAAATGATGAAAAAAGCTTTTTAATTACCCAAATGGAATTCTAAAAATTCCAAAGCATATTCCTTGCGTAGAGAGAGATGCATTATCCTAATGAGCATGCCAAAATGTAGAGTGGATTACAAAATTTGATTAATCAAGCATTAGTCAATAAATCAAAGAGAAATGCATAAAAAACTAAACAAGTCAAGCCAATCTATTCATGCAGGAGTTGGTAATGATAAAAAGATACAATTGAAATAAAGCAATCAACCATTACCTTCCCAAATGACTCCGTTACTCAAAAATGACTCCAAGCGTGTTCTCCCTTTAATCTAGAGCTCTAGTATTTATCAATAATGGCTTATTTTCTTCTCCATTGCCTCAAGAACTCTATACATAACCTAGGTTCATGATATAAACTATCCAATATGCGTATCAATGAAGCTAATCCAAATGCAAATAACACAATAATCAAAACACAAAGGAATTGTGAAGGTATTTTAGCATCATAACTTTATAATAAAATAACTTAAGAAATGATGTTATATGCCCTTCTATTCATAGATTTTCCAAATGGGCTAGGATCAACCATGACCATCTATATCAAGATTGAGATGT